>ML779828.1:1040762-1058908 GCA_009831015.1 Picea engelmannii | reverse complement strand
TTTACACTTGGAAAAACAGATAGATAATTTTGATCTTCTAGATTAGGGTTGATTACATCTTTATAATACCTTAATTTTCTTTTTTCCTCTAACTCTTTATCACACCACATTTTTTCCTTAAATTTTGATTTGACGGTTTTTTTCATAGTATCTTTATTCTGCAAAATGGTTTCTTCCATTATTCCCTAATAGTTTAGCCAAGATTGGGCATCTTTACGCCATCCTCGCTTGAGTCAATGGTGGTTATGACTTGATTTGGAAGCAATTTTAGGTAGCCTCTTGTCTTTTATGTTTTTTAACTTGTTCTTATACATTAGGTATCTATTCATAGCCATGCTCTCAATAGGGGAGAGGCTAGTTTCTACGAGGAGGATGGGATAGGGCGTATTTCCTTTAATTTTGAGATTATAAGTTATAAAATTCTTTTGTATTTGCTCTATCTTTCTCCAGGATTCACGAGAGATACTACAGCCCCATACTTCACATCCATAAAGAATAATAGGTGTAACAAGAGTCTCAAAGAGGAGTTTCTTCTTATCCCAACTCCAAAGTTCAACTGATTTACAATTGTTTTCAAGCCCATAATAAGATTTCCATCCCCCAATAATCCTTTTATCAATGCTATAATTCCAATTAAGCTTGTGGTGAATATCAATTCCAAGATATTTGTATGAATTCACTTCCTCCAAGTTGTTGTTTTCATATACAAATGTATCATAAGGGATCTTATTGGATATAATAATCATGACCTTAGTCTTATCAGTATTAACAGTCATACCCATATTGGAGCACAAATCCTTGAGGATTCTTAGTTGGTTTTAAAGATCATGGGTACTCCTTGCTATAAGAATGATATCATCATCATAAAGAAGAAGATTGATGACTATACTAGTGAGTGTAGGGCCGACACAACCTACTTTTTCCAAACATTCTTATAATTTATCAATGTATATGCCAAAAAAGGTAGGGGACAAGGGACAACCTTGTTTGACTCTGATATTGCAGTTAATCTCTTTTGACCAACCCTCAATGTTTTTAAACTTGGCAATAATGTTCTCATAGATCCTTATTGCATAAGCCCTCAATTCGAGAAGCACTTCTATCTCTTCCAACCTATTCCAAAGGTTTTTCCTAGGAACCATGTCAAAAGCTTTCCTAAAGTTAAAAAAACAACAAAAAAGATTGGTTTTAGTATTGCGGAACTCCTCTGCAATGTTCCTAAAGGTAACAAGATGGTCCACGGTTGAATGATATCTCCTAAACTTGACCTGGCCTTTAGCTCTTTTACTCTGACTTTCTAGCCAAATGCTAATCTTCTTTTCCAAAATGATTCCATAAATCTTGGCTAAAATCGGGCTAATCATAATGGTCCTATAATTAGAGGGAATGTTTTTATCCCCATTTTTGAAAATAGGAACAATGAGGCTTTGAGTCGAGGGTTTAGGGAAGCCCTTCTTGACTGCTAAATTAAAGAGCTTGTGTATGTGAGGGATAAGGAGGAACTCCGATTTTAAAAATTTCAGCTTGGTAGCCTTCAATGTCCTTAGTTTTCCCATTTGCGGGCCGCTTAACCCCAAACTCTATGTCATCTAAAGAAAAAACTTCTTCCTTTGTAGGGACAATAGGAATGGTGTCCATGGCATTAGGGAACTCGTAAAGACTTTTAAGGTACGAATTCCAGTCCGTTAAGGGAATCCTATTATTTTCTTTAGTATTGCATTTTAGAATTTGGCTACAGAACTTCTTAGGATCCAACTTGTATAGTTGTGAAAGTTGCTCTTGCCTTTTATTGATATAGTATCTTTTTTTTCTTTTAATTAGGGCTTTGTATGTATTGATCTTATCAAGTTTTAAGGGCTCATTAGAAGCATCCCTAATGGATTTCCTAGCAATTTTACATTCTTTATGATACCAAGGGTTGGTTGTTCTATTATTCTTTTTATGGGACACCTCTAAAGAGAACTTGTTAATGGAAGTGGATAGGGTAGTTGTAAAATTATGATAGAGTTCTTCAATGTTGTCCTTATAAGTTAGGAGTTTTAATTTACTGTTTAAATCCTTTAAGAAAATGTCAACTTTACTTTTGTCAAATTGCAAATTCCTTTGATTATCATAATTCTCTTCAATGGTACTCCTATGTATGGAAAATTTTAGAGCTAGGGTTAAGGATTATGATAAGAGTGAGGCTCATGGTCATTTGAAAGGTCAAAAGTTGTTATTTGGTTAGAAATAGGGATATCATATATCACATAATCTACAACACTACTACCTAGCCCATGAATATAGGTCATTTGGTTGGAGTTTGCCCACTTCATTACTCCATTGCAAATTATTAGGTCTTGAGATCTGTAGAGCTTGACCAACTCAGTACCAAACAAATTCTCAATTAGGTCTTGAGAGCTTCTTGTGTAGCTATTAGATAAAACAAGGTCCTCATCTAGCCATAAAGGATTATGGTTGGAGTCATCACTTAAAAGAGCAGCTTGTTTAGTTGCAATCCTAGCATTAAAGTCTCCTAGCAGGAAGATATTACCTTCATTTTTCAAAATATAAATATCTTGTTTTAAATTATTATAGGGACAATTTTTATGTAGATTATTTTTCTTATAAAAAGTAGAATTAATAGGTGCAAAATAACAAATTGTTGTATACATCTTCTTAGCATTGGTGTCTAAAATTTATATCCAAATGTATTGTTTAAGAGGGTCAATCTTATGAAGTTAAATGTGAGGAGAAATTCTTTTTCTAATATAACATGCTATGCCTCCTATCCCTCTACGGTGGGATTTTTTGTTCCATGACGACCACACGACAAATCCTTCCATGTTAGGGACCTTATATTCCTCATGCTCCCATAAGTATATTTCCATAAGTACAAGTTTCATGATGAGGACACTCTTCAAGAATCCCTTTACCCAAGAATAAATACAAAATATCTTCTACAAGAGGTGGGACGTTTTATATATGCTTCATTAACCACTTTTGCTAGATAGTAAACAATAAAATTACTCCATCAAGTGTAGCCTAGGAGAGAGTGCCTTGGGACCACATTGAAACCATCATTACATATTAAATATTCCATGTAATGAATGTTCTCTTGAATAAAGTTGCCATTGCAGTCTAGAAGAATGTGCATTGATAATCCCTTTGAGTAATCCCACATCATGAAGAAGCCCTCACAAGGAGTGGACCATGGATAATTGTGCAAGGAGCATGGGTGGAAGTGCCAAAATACCACCAAATAAATCCATTACCTAGAGTTCTCTAGAGCAATGTTCCCAAGGGTGGTTAACTTCATAAATGAAAATGCTAAAACTATCTACACAAGAAGGAAGGTGACCTAGAAAATTCTGCAAAGTAGTTAACCTCTCATCAATAAATGTGTCAAATATACCAAGAGGAAGGGATAAATTCAATACTCAAGTGATCCATCATAAATGCAAGCTAATTAGATGCTAAAAATTGCCAAGGAGACTGGGGCATCATGTCCAATGAACCAGCAAACTATCTCAAAACCCTATGCCACCTTCAAGGAAGTATCTCAACAAGCATTGCATGCACAAGCTCCAAAATAGTGTACCCTAAGGAAGTGTTCCCTAGGGAGAGGGTGCACCTCCTCATGGAGATGAACAACTCACCATAAAGCATATATCAAGGACTAATCCCATTAACCCTAGGAAATCAAGGAAATGTAGTTAATAATTAAAACACCACCTCATGGAGCAATTATTAACACTTAAAACTTAAGGATACCCTAATTTGATGAGTTCCCACTCCATATAAATGAACCAACTGTAAAAAAAAAAAAATGTCATGCTAATTAAAACCCCTCAAGAAAACTCCAAAGTAAGAAATGACAATGCCAACACCCTAATCCCAAGGAAGCATCTCGCCAAACACTTATTAGCATGTTGATCTATCAACAAACATATGAAACCATTAAGAGAGAACCAATGTATGAGCCGTGAAAACTCATAAAATAATGGAGAAATGAATCTCCTCCAAACCGGAGTACACAATTAATCAAGTGAAAACACTATCTCCAAGTCAAACCCAAAAGTTCATGAAGACAAATTCTACAAACCATCTAGATGTGTGATAAAGATCACACATATTAACCTTCATATGAAATATGAGGGTTAACAAGAAGTAAGGGAAAATTGAACAAAGTCCTACTAGAAATCCCTTCACATGGCCGTTGATATGGAAAATTACATGGAGGACAAGGAACACCCAAATGACCAATGGATCAAAAAGAAGATCAATGATGATAAACAACATGAATTAAACCAATAGTGTAAGGAATGAAATAAATATAATGTTAACATTTAAAATCATATACACATGAAGAACTTGAAGAAGATGAATATGTTCAACTTTCAAAGAACATGTGGTACAAATAAAAATTGCTAGAATGAATGCAAGTTCAACCTCAATAATTAAAAATGATTTTTTATAATGAAATGGAAATTAGGGTTATTATGATACTATTTTAGTATGATATCAATACTAAGAATATCATCAATATTATAGTGTCCATTGATCAGAATCTCATGGATGAAGCTCCATTGAGGTAATAATCAATGTTGGAAACAAGGTCTTTAGATGTTTTTGATGTGGGGATTGCGGGAGAAATTTAAACAAATGCATTTTGGCATTCCTATATAGGCATGTTAATAGCTTTGTGGCATTAATACCCACATTACAAAAATTTGTACAGTATTCAAGAAGCAAGCATAGAATACATGCCATATGAATCAAGTGGCATGTGAGGAAGAGCACTAGGAGGTTTTCATCAGAACAAGTTGAGGACCATATCACAAAAAAACTAGGATTTGAGTTAAAGAAGTTGTATTGGATGAGGATGAACAAAATGTTTTTGTAATAATGGAGTAAATTAGAGAAGAATTTGGAGGATGTTTTGTAATGTCACCAAACACCCAATTTTTTTTTTTTAATTGATAGCTATTATTGTATCAAGGATTGTATATTTAACATTATTGTTGGTGTCATTATATTAAATTTATATTAAGAGCTTATAATACTCATTAATTATGTCAGATGTTTTTATCATGAAAGATTGGAGGTTCAAATAGCTGGTTATGTGACTTCATTTCTCATCCTATCAATGCTCATCATTATCCTATTGCAACCACTATTTCAATAGACATATATATTTCCACATGTATATTAATTTGTCTACTTCATTAAATTAAGAATGATTTAACATGTTCTAATTAACATGACCATCTTTATGATTATTAAACAAGATGTCCATCCTTCCTGTATCTATACATTTATTGGATGTATCAAAACTTTTTCCTCAATCTCTTGGAATCCAAACCTTATCTATGCATTCAAATTGCGTATACTTACTTCATAACTTTCCATCTAATGTATGCTTTGTTCTTATAATATATACTTTAAAAAAGACTCATGCTATATTATCCATAAACTATACTAAACATAAACTCTTAACTTCCTATCCCACTCTTATTAGATACTTACAATACTTGTGAAATTTAAATAAGAAAATTTCTCATGGGATTCCAATACATTTGAGTTTTCCATCTTTTCCCACGATTCAATCCCATGGTCAAATGTCGCTGCACATATTAATGACTACAACAAATTTATTAAAGAGTTGAATGAGATCGATCGAACCCATGCTTCACTCGCTCAAACATTCATTTCTCATTGTAGATTGATGGGATACGACTCGACCTTATCTAGCCTCGTGTCGTAGCCATGTAATCACTAGCCACTCTTGCATGGAATAGTGTACCAATATATTTAACCACATATATAATTAAATGCAAGGGCAAGTGTTATCTCTAGTTCTCAGATTCATTGAGATTGGCACCATTACTAACACCTACCACCTCACCTATACTGTAGGATTTATTAAACTATTTCTGGGTTTGTGTGCTTACCCTACTCTCTTCCTCACGAGTCCATTCCAAATGACCAAGAATTGAGGTAAGCTTCGTTCCTGTCCCTCTGAAGACTTTTGTCTCTACTTCCATTCATGTATTTTGCACAACGTTGAGGCTGAGGATTTTTGGTTTGCTTTATTTATCACAATAATGGTGCTTATATTTTCAGTCACGATTTGTTTTACTCATAAATCCATTTTCGTTTTCGTAATGACCCTATCTATTTAATGTTACTGTTGTTGAGATGAAGTTATGACGTCTTATAAATATTCAACAAGTAAAGAGTTAGAAGGATGATATTGTTTCCAGGGTTTCATATCACACAGTGCTTGCATGGTAGATGAACTATCTAGTTAATAGACTTGTATTCCTTTTAAATAGTGCACAGATTCAAATACTATTTTTTTAGTAATACAAACTCTTTGTTATCTTGTACATAGGATGATAATAATGGTCCGAAGGAAGAATACAAAACCATTTTGTGGGTTTGTTGGAAAACCACCCAGATGTAATGTATCGCCTTCTATCTTTTAGAAACGCTTATTTAGATTACCATACTTTCGATATTCATTATATATGTGGTGATAAACTCTGATTTGTTGCATATATTTACGAGTTATGCTCAAGCTTGTGCCAACCATAAATAAATGGATAAGATTCCCTCATGGATTCCTCCATTTCCCAAGTGACTTCCCAAGTGACTTCATGAGGACTAAAGTGCCTCGCGATGGCTCTGTTCCGCAATATTGTTTCCTTCGTGTCGAGAATGGGTAGTGGTTCCACCTAGAATTCACATTTTGGTTTCACTTGGAGCACATTCCAATTAACAATATGAGTTATATCATGCACATATTTCTTTAGTAGTGAAACATGAAATACATTATTTGATTTTGCATTGGCTGATATGGTAGCTACTCGTCCTACTTTGGAAAACACTTCAAAAGGTAGACAATACCATGGTGACAACTTAGAACTTTTCCCAAGTTTAGAAGAACCGTTTCCCGGTTTCACTTTTAAATACACATGATCTCCAACATTGAATTCAATATACATCCTTTTAAAATATGCATATCTCTTTTATCTATCTTGTGCACTTTTTAAGTTTCGTTTTGTTTTTTGAAGGATGTTTTCCATTTATTTTAACATGTCTAGTCTTAAAATGATTCTTCCAACTGGATTATCCCAATGAAACACCTTCTACCATATAACATTTAAAATTGACTCATTTTTAAAGAATTATTATAACCATTATTGTAAACAAACTCAATTAGGTGAATATAATTCTCCCACTTAGTTGGGAAATCCATAACATATAGTCGCATCCTATCCTCAGCAATGCGGTTAGTCATTTCGATCTAACGATTTGTTTGCGGATGATAAGCGGTGATAAAAATCAGATGTGTATCCAGAGCACTGAACAAGGTCTTCCATATGTTTGAAGTAAACTTTGTATTTATGTCTGAAATGATTGTTTTAAGTAACCCATGCATCCTGAAAATCTCTTTCATAAAAATTTCTACAATATTTATAGCTTTGTGAGTAGATTTTACTGGAATAAAGTGTGCAACCTTCATAAGTTTATTTATTACCACCATTATAGAGTCATTTTTCTTCTTATTCATAGGTAATCATGTGATGAAATTCACACTGATTACTTCCCATTTTCACTCAAGTATGGGTATAGGTTGCAGAAGACCGGCTAGGTGACGGTGCTCAGCCTTAACTTGTTGACTCTCAAGATATTTAGCCAAATATTATGCTACTTATGATTTCATTCTTGGCCAAAAATATTCTTTCTTTAGGGTTGTGATGATCTTTTGATAATCCGAGTGTCGAGAATAAGGCTTCTTATGTACTTCCATTAATATTAAATTTTCCGCTTATGTATTTTTGGAACATAAGTTATGTTTTTGTACATAACTAAACTTTATTGATTATGGATGAACTTTGTTTTTTCCTCATTTGACTTACTATTTTGTTATTTTTCTTGAATTTTTCTATAATTCCCATCTTTTTCTGTTGCTGCCACAATTTTCTGTTTCAAATCAGATTGTATATTGCTGCTAAAATTGCATTTAACTTCCCACCTAGTGCATCTACTACCTTATTTACCTTTCCTTTAATATGTTTTATTTCAAAACCGTATTCACTTAGAAAAGCTAAGCATATTTCTTGCCTTGCATTCACATCTGGTTGTTCAAATAAATACTTAAGGTTGATGTTGTCATTTTTTAACAAAAACCTTCTACCCAATAGATAGCATTGCCACATTTTTAAATCATGTATGATAGCTATCAAATCCAAGTCATGTGTTGCGTAACTGGTTTCACGAGGTTTCAATTTTCATGACTCATAAGAAACTACATAATTGTCTTGCAACAATCCACTTCCCAACCCTTCTAATGAAGCATATGTGCAGGCCAAAAAGTCTTTATGTGGATCTGACATCTTCAAAATGGGTGCTATTATCAATAATTGTTTTAATTTCTCAAAAATCTCTTGACACTTCTCATTCCATTTGAATCTGATTCCCTTTGTTTGTAACAAGGTTATCAGATAAGCCAATTTTGAAAACCCTTCAATAAATCTACAATAATATATTGTAATACCCATAAAGGATCAGACATTTGAGACATCCTTTGGTACCAACCAGTCTATAATGGCTTTGAACGTTTCAGGATCAACTGAGATTTGTTCACCTGGAATCACACGTCTAGTTTCAAGGGGTAAAACTTGGAATTCTTTTAATCAATCAGCTCCAACAAACTTGCCTCAGCCCAGCGCATCTCCTAGTAAGATCAGTTTCAAGTTTTGAGTAATTTCATTTTTTGGTCATTTTCTTAGCTCCGGGTCAATATGTCTACAAGCACCAATCTTGTTGATAATTTAGAGGGTGTGGAACATTTCCGTACCTAGAAGTACAAATTGGACTCATTCTTGAAGAGAATGACCTTGCAAAATTCATAAAATAAAATGTATAGGAACCCAAAGAAGATGCAGCCAAATAGAAGTAAAATAAAGACATTATTAAGGATAAAGGAATGATTGTAGATTTCATTAAAGACCACTTGATCCCTCAAGTGTCCTCTAAGAATACTCCAAAAGACATGTTTGACTCCCTAACCAAAATGTATGAAGGAAATAACATCAACCAGAAAATGAACTTGAGAACACAACTCAAGAATACAAAGATGCAAAAGGAAAAACAGTGCAAGACTATTTCTCTAGGGTTTCTCAATTCAAGGAACAATTAGAAGCAATTGGAGACAACTTAGATGAGATGAAATCATTATGAAAACTCTTAATGGTCTCACAGTACCTTGGGATGCCTTCATCCAAACTATTTGTGCAAGAAAAGAAAAATTCTTATTTGACGGTTTATGGGAAGAATGTGTTCAAGAAGAAGCAAGAGTGGCCAACCAATAAGTCGTTATATTAAGATATGAAGATCAATCCCTAGATTCTCATTCTAAGGGTGGAAATAAAAAGTCTCATTTTCAAAAGGAGACCCCCTTTCATAAATAATCGCACTCTCCAAAGAGATTCCATAAATATCATAATGGTCAAAGAAAGGGAAAAGATTTATCCTCCTATCAATGTTATCATTGTGATAATATGGGACATATTGATAAGAATTGTTCTTCCAGAAGGGAATAATAAAAGAGGAGAAATAAAAAAATACATCATGCCCATGAAACTAAAGATGATGAGCCATCCAAGAAGTTAACTAAAGAAGATATTGAAGATTTTTTTTTTTTTTCCACCCTTTCAGGATATATGCTACCTGGAGAGGATACTTGGCTCATATATAGTGGTTCCTCTAAGAACATGACATGTTATAAAGAGATTCTCTTTATCCTTAAATAAAAGGAATTCCACCAAAAAGTTCCACTTGGAGATGATTATCAGTACCCTATCAAAAGAATGGGAGAATCCACCTACAAACTTGATTCAGAAACTTCGATGAGAATGAATGATGTACTATATGTACCAGGTTTGACAAATAACTTACTTTCTATCTCAGCCCTAGATAAGAAAGGTTTCAGGGTTTAATTCATGGATGGTTAAGTTATTATGTGGCCTAAAGGAAAAACTATTGAAGATGCATTTGTTATTGAAACCGAAGAAGGTGGCTTGTACAAGTTAAAAGGTCACTCAGATGTAGCCTTGACTCACTCTACTGAAAGTCCTTGTAAACTTGTAAACTATATGTGAGCATGGTAGTTACATTTCTACCAAAATTAAAGGTTTATCATGAAGGTGTATGCAAGGGATGTGCACAAGAAAAGAACATAAAGAATCCTTTTCCAAAGAGAGACAATGAAGCAGAAGGAATCTTGGAACTTGTCCACTCATATGTATGCATTCCAATGCCATCAACCTCTCTAAGAGGGTATGTATACTATGTATCATTTATTGATGATTACTCTCGTAAGACTTGGGTTTATTTATTGAAATCAAAATATGAAGTACTTTCAAAGTTCAAGGAATTCAAAGCCTTGGTAGAAAACCTCCCTGAAAGGAAAATCAAGATACTCATGATAGAGAATGCAGGAGAGTACACATAAAATGAATTTGGAATATTTTGTGGAGATGTCGTTATTAAGAGGGATCTCACCACTCCCTATAATCCTCAACAAAATGGTGTATCAGAAATAAAGAATAGAATGATTATGGAAGCAATAAAGACTATGATTCATGATCAAGATATTCCAATGCACTTATGGAATGAAGCAACAAGAACAACAATATATGTCCAAAATATATTATCCCATAGTGCACTTGGATTCAAAACTCCTAAAGAAATGTTCACCAGAAAGAAGCCAGAAGTAAGTGATCTTAAACTATTTGGTTTTCCAGTATTTTCACACATTCCTAAAAAAAAGAGAACTAAGGTGGATCCTTCAGAAAAGAAGGGAATTCTTGTTGGATATTGTGATGTCTCGAAGGAATTCATAATTTACATACTAGGTTACCATAATATTGAGATCAATGAAGATGTAACCTTTGATGAAGATGTGTCACTCAAAATATCAAGGAAATTCCATCTTGAAGAAGTATATGAAGAAAAACCTGAAGCTCCCATAGTTGTAGAACTAGTGAAGGACATTATAGTTACCCCTGATGATAAGATTCTATAATATAATGATATGATAGAATCTCAAGAACCTCCTTGTATGAAAACATATCACAAGAGAAAGCCAACTTGGGCAAGAGAACTTATTCAAGATGTAGAGAAGTATGGTGCCCCAGAAGGAACCATGAGACAAAGCAAGAAACCTAAGACATTCTCCCACTATATGGCATTGATGTGTGATCTCTCAGAAAATGAACCTACTTTCTTTGAAGAATCTGGTCAAAAGAAAGAATGATAGAATAATACCAGTCAATTATAAAGAATGTTGTTTAGGAAGTAGTTCCCATACACAAGAACAAAGATGTGGTATCTTCCAAGTGGATATATAGAATAAAACATGCAGTAGATGAAAGTATTGAAAAACATAAGGCAAGATTTGTGGCTCATGGATTTTCTCAAAAGGAAGGTATTGACTGTGAAGAAACATTGGATTTTGTAGCCAGATACACTTTTACCAAAAGCATCATAGCTCTTGTAACCAAAATGAAGTGGAAGTTGCACCAAATGGATGTGAAAAAATCTTTCTTGAATGTTGTTATTAATGAATAAGTGTATATAGAACAACCACAATGGTTTGAAGTTGAAGATATAAAGACTCATGTCTACAGGTTGAAGAAATCCTTGTATGGGTTGAAGTAAGATCCTAGATCTTGGTATGGTGGAATTGATAGTTTCCTTATGAGCTTGGGATTTACCAAAAGTAAAGTTAATCCTAACCTTTACTTCAAGGTTATGAATGATGAGCTAGTTATATTGCTACTATATGTGGATGATTTATTCTTGACTCGAAAAGAAAATATCATCACAGATTGAAAGAAGAAGCTCGCCGCAAAGTTTAAGATGAAAAACCTAGGCCCGATGCATTATTTATTACGTCTTGAAGTTTGGCAGAGCCCAGAGAAGATCTTCCTTAACCAAGGGAAATATGCAGTTGAAATACTGAAGAGATTTGACATGTTAGAATTTAAAGCCATGAACACAGCCATGGAAACAAATTTGAAACTCCTAGTTAATACTTCATGAGAGTTGGTTGATGCTACTCTATACAAACATATTATTGGATCATTGATGTATCTGACGAATACCAGGCCATATATATGCTTTGTTGTGAACACCTTGAGAAACTATATGGTGGATCCCAGACATGTTCACCCTGTAGCTGCAAATCATGTGATGAGATACCTTAAGGGTATGTTGCATTATGGTCTCTATTATAATGGAGATCATGACTTCGGACTGTATGGTTATAATGATTCCGATTGGGATGGAAGTGATTCAGATAGAAAGAGAACTTCAAGATGTTGTTTTGGTTTAGGGTCAACCATGACTTCATGGAAAAGAAGGAAGCAATTGAATATTTCTCTCAACACAACATAAGTGAAGTACATTGCAACAAGTTCTGCCAGTTGTTAAGCCATATGGATTCAAAATTTGTTGACAGGTCTGTTCGATATAGATATGGAAGTGACCATGATTCTATGTGATAACCAGATATGTATAAAGATGACAGAGAACTTAGTGTTCCATGCTACATCGAAGCACATAGAGATATGACATCACTATATTCGTGATATGGTGTAGAGGGGATCTTCAAAGATCCAATATGTTGGCATAGATGAGCAGGTTGCAGATGTGTTGATCAAGCCTTTGTCTTGTGTGAATTTTGAGTACTTCCAAGACAATCTTGGTGTTGTTTGAAAAGACCTCCCTCGAAAGGGGGAGTGATGTTGAGGATACTATGGTGTCCTAACCAACAACAGGTAGCTCTGTTAGGATTTTATATCCTAGGGGATTGATCATCCCTCGGAATATCTTGAAGGTCTACTAAGGACAATATGTAAGAGTACATGTGCATGTATATGCTAGCTGTGGTCAGTAGTGGTATCTTGATTAGTATTTTATATCCGAGGAAATATTATGATTCAGGGGCATATCCCGAAGGTCCGGTAAGGAAAGTATGTCAGAGTACCATGTGGTATCTTTTTAGGATTCTATATCCTAGGGAATCTTATGATTCCTGGGCAAATCCTGAAGATATGGTAAGGATGGTCTGTGAGAGTACCAAAAATGTCGTTGTTGATACACTTGCCTCATTTTGTTGCCACATGTTGATGATGTTGTTGTTCCATATTTGTGTTGTTGATGATGATGATGTTAATCCAGCTCCATGATGTAAACGATGATGAGAAAAACTTTCGATGATTTATAGATGTGCCAATCAATATTCTAGAGGTTCATGATGATGTTGTATTGGGTGATTTTAGTAGAATACCCTTCTCGTTAAGGGGGAGTTTTCAAATATATTAACTTCAAAGAATATTCTAATTAAATTTGAGTTATTATTTAATAGATCAAATCCCCTTTTGCGGATTAATCAAGTTGAGTCTTGTATAATATAAAATCACCTTTTGTGGATTGGTCAAACTATATTTTGTATGGTGGTATTTCTAAATTTGGCCCCTAGTATTTATAATGTGGTCTTAACCACTTCTAGGAGAAGTCAACCCCGCTAAGTGAAGTGACATAACCCTAGTTCCTCCTCAACTATTATTTATATGTGAGTATGGTGTCTCACTTATACACACTCACACTCACTCATCTAGTGTGCATATATTGAAGGAAGTTGCAATTGCAGAAGGAAGGAGAAGAGAGGAGCATGCTCAATCTTAGTTTATTCTTGGTGTTTTGGTCTTAGTATTGGCATTCTATTGGCAATCTATTATTGAGGAATTTTTTCTAGGCTTTCTCCCCCATGAGGGTTTCCCATGATAAAATGTTGTTTACCTTGTGATTTTGTTTCTTTCAATGATGTTCTTTATGTTGTTGTTTTGGAAGTGCATTAAATTTGAAAATAACCTAACAACAGTAAAAACTTAACACATACCTGATTCGAAAAGAGGTCTTATGAATATATTCATATTTAATTCTAACCTACTGGTATCCTAACCATAGCTCTATTTTTGAAAGTGTTTTACCATCTCCGACTTGGTCAAACAATTCGTCAATACGTGGTAAATGATACTTATTTTTTATGGTCATTTTCTTTAATTTCCTATAATCAATACATAGTATAAATGTTCCATCCTTATTTTTAACAAACATGATGAGTGCTCCCTGTGGAGACACACTTGGTCTAATGTATTGTTTATCCATTAAATATTGAAGCTGCATTTTCATTTTAGGCAGCTCAAGAACACTCATTTTGTAAGGTGATTTAGATACTGGTGCAGATATGGGTACTAGATCTATTGCAAAATCTATGTCCCTTCTAGGAGGTATTACTGGTATTTATTATGAAAATGCATCCTAAAACTTGCACAATATATGATTAATGGTTAGCAAAATTTTAACCACCTCGAATTTGTTTTCATTTATATGAACAACATATATTTCACAACCTTTTATTGCATTTAATTTCAACTGTAAAGAATAAATATGCATTACTGACACACCCCGAGGTATTCCCTTAATGGTTTTCCTTGTCCAAGTTCACTTAAATAGTCAAAAGATTTGTTTCAATAATTTACAATAGTTGAATGCTTTTCAAGCCAGTCCATGCTTATGAGTAAATCATAAGATCCTAATGGAAATATATTTAAATCTACTTTAGTTTCCATACCATCCATGGTTACAATGCATTCTTTGACCAATTCCACAACCTTTCATTTTGTATAAGTGGATAAATGTACTAACCATGATTCCATATGCTTAAGCTTATTTAGTTTACAATATTCTACTATAGTAGGGGAAACATAACTTAAAATTGCACAAGGATCTATTAAAATAGATACATATTTTTTATTTATCATATCTTCAATTTCCACCACGGCATATCGATGATCGACTTGTCGATTCTCCATGGCTACATTAATTTTATCTATACATCGTTCCATGTCATTAACTGTCGTTGCTTCTTGAATATTCTACAGTACCATATTTGTTTTTTATTCCAAGATAAATCTCTATATAGGTGAGTTTTTTACAGCCCCAACACTACAAAGGTGGTCGAATTGTTTTGTTGACACATCGTGCCATGTCATTAATCATCGTTTCTTCTTGAATATTTTGCACTACCATATTTATGTTTTTATTCAAAGCATAATCTCTATATAGATGATTTTTTTTATAGCCCCAACACTACAAAGGTGGTCGAGCTGTTTTGCTTACCAAATCTGCAGGTTACTACTATTGTGAGTTGATACACTTGGTTGTCCATTAAATCTATTCCTTTTAGCTTGTTCAATATATGAAGAATGATGTTGATGTTTGATTATAAATTTTTTGTTTATTAAAGGGAAGAAAAGTTGTGTCCTTTAATTCAAAAATATAGTGAGTCCATTATGGAAACAAGGCTGTGTGGCAGCGTTGCCCCTGCCAACGAGGTTAGAAAGAAAATTGTGGAAAATGGGGTCAAATTGTAAATGACGGAAATGTTGTGTGAAACATGTATATCACAGAACATGGGACAAAAGTAAATAACACTTGGCATGTAGAGCACCATTTATTTTTTGAAAGTATATAACAAACTACAAATTTGTTGAGAGTGGAAGAAAAAAATTGGAAATTTAAGTGCATTTTCCATATGGACTGTTGAAAGATAAAAATGTATGAAGACATAAATTTAAAAGGAGATACGAAAACAGTTATATTTGAAATATGTAAAAAAATAAACTTTTGTTACATACTACTGGAAATTTTGAAATGTGTATGATGGAAATGTTGTATGCAACATGTATATCATGGAACATGGGGCATAAGTAAATGATGATTGGCATACAAAAAATTTAAATGTATTTGTCATCATGGGGCATAAGTAAATGATGTTTGGCATGTAGAGCACCATTTATTTGTAAATATATATAAAAATAAAAGGTTGTTACATATAAAAATTTAGATGCATTCGTCATACAGACTAGTGAAAGATAAAAATGTATGAAGACATAAATTTAAAAGGAGATAAGAAAACAATGTTATTTGAAGTATGTAAAAAAATAAAAGTGTGTTACATACTACTGAAAATTTTAAAATAGACAAAAAAATTAAAATATATTACATATTAATCATAATTTCATTGTGTTTGTCATGTAGATTGGGATTGGGGATCCCACAGACCATTAGAGAAATATGTAGAAGAAACAAGATTGTAAAAAGAAGATAGAGTGCAATACCTGTAAAAAAAAAAAATTGAAAGGTATAAGTGTTTTCGTACACATATCTATTTAAGAAAGTGGAATAATTGGGTTGATAAACAAAGAAGGATGTGATCAGTAGACTTACAGTGAGGGTACATATGAGTCCTTTGGATATTTTCTTGCGACTGCCATTTCATTGATGTCGTCGACGACTGCGGTTTCAATGATGTCATTGACGACTGTTGGAATCCTGACAATTGCATGTTGCCTTTAGTCGTTGACCTACTTCAATTTTATTTTGAGCCATTCTTGAATGTATCTTCTCATTGGGGTGACGTTGATCTCATTCTGGATTTTTATGTTGAAAATATCGTTTTCTAATTCCTGTAAGTCAATAGAAAGATTACACAGAGCTTGATGAATTTCCTCATTTTGTACTGAATATTTGACTAGCCGGTCATCGACATGAGCTTGATCAAAGTGAAGGATGTTGTAAAAAATTTCCAGAGACAAGGCCTTAAACATAGAAACCTCTTGATTGAACTCTTGCCTGGTTAAGGGAAAGGAGTTTGCAATTAAGTCGAGGATTTGGAAGTCGTTGGTTTTTCTGGCTAAGTCTATTCTTGACAGCCTTGTGAATAATTTATCTTTCTTCGATATGGCCTGTTCACATGACTGAACAATGAGATGCAAGTTCTTCAATTTTTATTTCCAACATTAATTCAATTGACCGATCCAGTTTTTGGATGGAATATATTATTCTCTTGTTTTTGTTTCTATCATATTGTTGGCAATGGTGCCAAAAGGAAGGACCGTTTTTAAAAAGAATTTTTCTTCATCTTTTAACTCTGCATGCAAATGTTCAAGCAAACTATGTGCCCTAGTTCCAAGGGAAGTGATGGTTTGTGATGTTATCCAAATGTTCGAGTGTCCCCTTCCTATCCAAAAACTGGTTGCCTATTCAGATATGCGAGGATAATCTTCTTCTAACAAAAAAACTTTGAAAACAAACACGAAGCCATTAAAAACTTCATAGAAACAATGGGAATCCTTATGCTTCCACAAGGCCTAGTACCAGAATGTTACTAGGTGGAATTCACAGTTGACATTCTTAGAGAGATACAGTTGTGGAAACTGACAGGAATGTGCTATCGCAAAAAATAAATAGGATGACATATACAATTTCTTTTCCTTTTTGAAGCTTGAAAATTGGGAACATATTTCATGGGAAATTATTTCGCCCCAATAAAAAATGGTTTGTTCATTGACTGTGAAATACAAAATATAAAGAGCCATCTGGGAAACAGTTGTTGTGGACTCCTATCTTGTTATTCTTGTAAACAACGAAGCAATTTCACGAAATGGATTTCTAAATGAACTAACCTGCAAGCTTGTAATATATTCAGGAACTAGAAGTGGGTTTTCTGATAAATGGGGCAAGAGGTCCAGCCCATTATTGTGATTTGCTAGGAACTGTTTGGAATCTTCTCCTTTGAACATCAATGTTGGCTCCGACAATCTTAGTGTTGGTCACTATAATTGCATAATTAATTTTAAACAACCAAGTGAAACATAAATTATCAACCCAGGGAAGTCTTTTATTTCAAAGATAACCACGCACTGTATATGCTCAATTCCAAAAGCAGCTTAGTGTTGTAGTAAAGAAACTTATACTAATCTCACTTGCTCAAATAAACTGAAGTTCTGTATTAAATCACAAGAAAGTAACTTCCCTATTGCAAAACTTTAAAGATCAATTTAAGAATCCTGGATTACATTTAAAACAACACTTGCAATGGGAAAGAACAACTATTCTGCAATCAGAGAACAGGACCCTTACTCTCAAACAGAGACTTCAGCATTAACACTCTTTTCATGAAAACAATAATGCAGAAAAAAATCAACTCTATCTAACAGAGAACAAAGCACTTAGTTCATTTC
>ML779828.1:1005394-1021445 GCA_009831015.1 Picea engelmannii | reverse complement strand
AAGATTGATATGAGGAAGTTTGATGGCAAGGACCCAATCACATGGATACTTCAAATGGAGCAATTCTTTGATCTACATAATGTGCCACATACACAAAAGGTACAAATTGCTTCTTTATATTTAGAACCCAATCAATTTGTATGGTATCAATGTCTTTGTTCTCGCAAATCACTCACCACTTGGAAAATTTTCACGGAAGAAATGATAACACACTATGAGGATAAAAGAAGCAATACCTTCTTTAGCTAATTGATAAATCTCAAGCAAAATGGTTCAGTTACCGAGCACATTGAGAATTTCCAAAGATTGAATATAAAGGTAACAGATATTCTAGATGAGCACTTGATTGATGTATTCATAGGAAATTTAAAGGATAACACTCAACATGAGGTTCGCCTTTGGGAACCCAAATCATTGGAGAATACATTTAAGGTGGCAAGAAATGTTGAATGTAAAAATATGGCTATGGCTACTAGAAGGACCAATCCTAACATCTATAGAGAGAACAATGCTCCTTCTTCTAAAACACCTCAACCTACAAGGTTGACACCTCAACAATTGGAGGAAAGAAAAGGAAAAGGTTTATGCTTTAATTTTGACAAAAAGTACAGTAAGGGACATAAGTGTGGTAAGAAGAAATTATTCTACATAGATTGTGAAGAGGAAGAAGAAGAAGAACAAGAACCATCTCAAGATGAAAACATAGAAGCAATTTTGTTTGAAGAGTTGACTCCCATGATATCGTGTAATGCATTTGCTGGAATTAGCACTCCTCAAACCCTCAAGATGGAAGGATACATCAAAAAGGAAAAGGTAATAGTCCTAATTGATTATGACAGTACTCATAATTTCATTCACTATAAATTATCCAAAGCTCTCAATTGCTTTGTATATCCAGTTCCAGAGTTTCAAGTAATGAGAGCAGATGCAAGAACTATCAATTGTTCAGGAAAATGCAATAAGATCAATCTTACTATGGGGGAATATGTAATGAATAGTCCAAAGATTGCTATACCCATTGGTGGTGCAGATGTTGTATTAGGAATCCAATGGTTACAATCATTAGCAACAATGGCTTTTAATTTTCAGGAATTTTTCATGAAATTTTCATTGGAAGCAAAACAAATTGAGTTAAGAGGTATCATGGGGAAACCTAGTAAGGTGATAAGCTCTAATGGTATGACAAAATTATTGAGAAAGGGGCATCAAGGCGTTATTGCCCAACTATGCTCACTATATGTTCAAACATCTAAGCCATCTATTCCTCAAGATCTTCAAGTGATCATTGATAAGAATTCGAAAGAATTTGAAGATATTCCCAAAGGTCTTCCACCCACTCGAAATCATGATCATGAAATTAACCTAATTCCTGGGCGCGTTCCTCCTAACATCAAGCCATACAACTACCCTTATGCCCAGAAGAGTGAAATTGAGTGCATGGTTGAAGAAATGTTAGAGGCTGGCATTATTAGACCTAACCAAAGTTCTTACTCTGCACCAGTGGTAATGGTATTCAAGAAAGATAGCTCATGGCGTATGTGTCTAGATTATAGAGAGCTCAACAAGATCACTATTAAAGATAAGTTTCCCATTCCCGTCATTGATGAATTGTTATATGAACTACATGGAGCAATCTATTTCACAAAATTGGATCTCCGTTTAGGGTATCATCAGATTAGAATGAAGGAAGAAGATATCCCAAAAACAACATTTTGAACTCATTAAGGCCACTATGAATTTTTGGTCATGCCTTTTGGCCTTACAAATGCACCTTCCACATTCCAAGGGTTGATGAATTCCATTTTCAATCCCTTCCTTCTAAAATTTGTGTTAGTATTTTTTGATGATATACTAATCTATAGCAAGTCTTGGGAGGATCATGTGCGACATGTTGACAAGGTGCTACAACTACTAAAGGAGCAACAACTATATGCCAAACCATCCAAATATTTCTTTGGAGTGAAGGAGGTAGAGTATTTGGGTCATATTGTATCTTGTGAAGGTGTCAAGGTAGACCCTAAGGAATGAGGAATCCCTTCAAACTATTACTCGAGGAAGCCCTCATGCGATAGAGGAACAAGATGATGGATACTTTTGCATATATCCTTTGACGAATGCCAACAAGCAATGCATCTTCCTAGAGTGGAGGTGCCACACCCTTCACGGTAAAGATCAATTTTGATGTTCCTATATTTGAAGGTCAGATAGATGCGTATGTTGTAGAAAAATGGTTAAACCTTCATGAAGGGTATTTTTCTGTCAATAACATTTTTGATAGAGAAAATATTACATTTGTGCTCCTTAAGGTCGTCCCCCATGTCAAATATTGGTGGGATAATTTCTGTGAGAAAAGGGGAACAACAGAATCTCCATTATTTATAGTCACACCAACCTGAGATCCTTTTAGGGATGTTAATAAGGAACAATACTTATTTCTTGAAAGTTATGACGACTTATATATAATAGGGACCACACTACGGAAATAAAGGAAGAAAACAGTGATAGAGTTCACCAATGTCTTCCATACCTTGAGCACCAAGTTGGGTATCAAAGACTCTAAGCGAAATTTGGTGCTCAAGTACCATGATGGTTTGCATAGATACATCTAGATAGAGATGGATTTTATGTACATGTCATCCTTGGGGTGTGGCCTATCGATATGCTATCAAAATCAAGGAGAATCTTAGAAAAAAGACGCATTTGTTTGGGTCTGTGAACACCTGATAGTAGAAGCAAGTCAAGACATCCCAAAACCATAGAAAAAATGATAGAGAAAGGATGGACATCCTCAGGACAACCATTCTAAGTCACAAAAAAATAAGGACAATAGGAAGACAAAGAAAGACACTGAGAAGTGGTCCGAGTTCCATAAGAGCCCCTAGAAAAACACCGTTGAATGTCACTCAAAGAAGTCATTGGTGGCCAAGGCGAAAGCCTCTGAATCATATGTGGGTTCCAACTTTGAGTTAGAACTAGAAAAGGGGAGACAAATCATTGATGCAGAACCTAGTGCCACCATTACTACCACCAAGATCTATCCGGATGAACCTGATGAACTAGAGGAAGGTGAGCACCTCTTTCATTCAAACAAGTGGGCGAAGGGTACTTTGATGCAATTAATCATTGAAAGAGGTAGCTAGAAGAAAATCATCTCAGCAAAGGTTATCAAGTGGTTGGCTCTACCAACAACATCGCACTCATATCCGTACACCTTCGGATGGATCCTCCAAGGGAGAAATATACGCATCAACCAATAGTGTCACCTTCCCTATGACATTAAACCCTTTAAATATGAGGTGTATTGTGATTTATCTCCCGCTTGAAGTTTGTGATGTTCTTTTGTGCCAACGTTATTTATGGAAACATCATGTTTTATATGATTCTATGCCTCGTAGTATTATTATTACATTGGACAGAAAATTGTACAGGATACTCGAGGTAGTCCCACCTACTTCCGTTTCCTTTAGCTCTGCCAAGCAATGAAAAAAGTTCATCTCTCAGACCAAGAAGTTTTTATTCTTCTTTATTCACGCTCAATGTGAGAGGAAGGTTTCATCCACATCCATGGCCTCCACGGTAGGTCTCTGCATGTAGCATAAGCAATTGGATAAGGTCGTGGAATAATATAAAGACATCTTCTCCTCACCTACTAGGATACCTCTGCACTGCTAGGTGAAGCATTCAATTGATCTGACCCCCAATGTGTTAGAAAAATAGGATTGATGAGAAATAAAATAAAACAAATGTGGAAATAAAATACAAAAGATACACAATACAATAGAGACACATATATACTTGGTTCACCCATTGTGGGCTACGTCCACCTGAGAAATTGTTAGTTCCTTCCTTTATTATTATCCAACAAATGAAGGGCTACAACCTACAACACTCCCACTATAACTTCCTCTTGTTTCTCTCATAATATCATCACTTAGAATACAATATTCACAATGATATATAGTTGCATTACATTTCCCTCATAAAAGAGGGTTTCCTTCTAGGGAAAAAAACCCTTAACATAACTTATACATTCATATATGTGACCTTACAATGAACAATTCATATTTACTATGAAATTACAATATAAATTCACAAGGAATTTTTTCCTTAGGGGGCTTCGCCCCCGAACCCCCATCGGTAGCCCTCTTTCCCTCAAATCCCATAGGGGGGATGACCCCCCCTGAACTCCCCCACGTGGAGGAGTGTATATTTTTTCAGGGTGTAAATTCTGCATGGGGTACAAACATGACTGAAAACAAAGACCTCTGAATCATGAATATAATCAGGCTCCACAACCAACAATCTCCCACATGGAGATTGATCTCAACAACTCCAGTGAAGTTGTATCTGCTGGACTATGATCCTTCTTGGATCTAGAAAATTTCTCATCTTCATATTCATGCTTGAAGACTAACTGAAACTGAGAAGGAACTCATTTTATCCCTAGTTAATCCATTTCTTAACATGTTTGCAGGATTTTGTCTAGTGTGCATCTTTTCCAACTTCAAATGTCCATCATCCAAGACGGATCATATGAAATGGTACATGATTTGTATATGCTTAGTATTAAAATGGAAGGTTGATTTATTTGCAAGATGAATGGCACTCTTAGTGTCACAGTACAACCTACTATCCTCTTTCTTCTTTCCCTATTCCTCCATAAACCTTTGTAACCAAACCATATCTTTACTAGCCTTTGCAGTAGTAACATTATAATACCCCAAGGACGTGCCCCAATTGTATTATTAATTTTAAATTTTTTTAATAGGTTGGTGAGCCAAGTTTATATAAGCTAGTGGACTTATGTGTTATTTAGGTCAGAGAGCCTAAGTGTTGAGGGCCAGGAGCCTGATTTTGTACATGTAATTATGCACAATATATATACAAAAAAGCATCTATGCATGTGGACTGACCACGATGAATGAGTGATGGGGGACTAAGATTCCACTAAGCTTGGGCAAGGGAGAGGGGGCTGAAAGGTTAGAAGAGGGGCTAAGCTTGAGGGCTTAAGTCCTTGGGAATAATAATTAAATATTATTCCAAAGATGTGAAAATGTATATGTTTTATCCTAAGTTCCTGGAAGGGGAATGTGTGCAAGATGGGAAACATGCAGCCCAAGGGGAAAAAGTGTCGACTTGGACGCATGCAGTTAAAAACAAAGAAGTAAGCCATGTTGGGGGTTCGTCCTTCATTCCTAGATCCACCACTTGAGTCCGGAGATTCCTCCTCCATTCGTCTGTTGACTGTCTGAACTGTGAATCCCATGGCCTCTATATTTGACCTTTTCATACCTCATGTAGCTCTGAAACCCGAAACCATGAGGCCATCCCATGATGTTTTCCTAGGAATTCGATGCACCCTTAGTCTCTACCCGTTTTACCACTACGTTGGACCTCTGCATAACCACACACATCTGAGAAACTAGTCAAGAGGGAAAGGCCAACTTGTGTGTCTTGTGAACCTAGGTTTATCCACACTACAAACCCAAGTTTGTGCTTAATTGCTTGGGTTCCTGTCTCCTCATAAACTTGAGCATACTGTAATTGTTTATTACATGTGTGTTTTAACTATGGGTTGTTGTGGCCATGCATTCCCTTGGCTGAGTGTGATTGTCTACCGTCATTGGTTCCTTGCTGAGCCTTACTATTGTCCTCCTTGTGCTAGAATGGAGCTGAAGAAGCAGGTTGTCAGGCCTGTGTGCAACACTCTCTCCAGGTGAGAGAGGTGGTTGTGGTTGAAGAAGCAGGTTGTTAGGCCTATGTGAAACACTCTCTCCAGGTGAGAGAGGTGGTTGTGGTTGAAGAAGCAGGCTGTTAGGCCTATGAGAAACTCCCTCCAGGTGAGAGAGTGCGTGGAGGAAAGAGATAGCTCATGGAAGGTGTTGCTCCTGAGTCTATACTAAGGCTTAAACGTACAGTGTCAAGGCATCTGAAAGTAGGTGAAAGATGGGTAAGGAAAGAATGTCAACCTTCGGTATAGGAAACTAGGGCAAATTTCTATGTTCTCATCGTCTAGCTTCCAACTGTTCCTGAGTAGTTATATCTTGTTCAATGGCTACCCATGAACGCTCGAGTTCGTCCTGGTTATTTGCAGTTTTAAGGATTATGTCAAAAAGATTTAAGGCGATATGCGTTTGGTTAGATAGTTCGGGTTCGATATTAGGTTGTGTCGCAGCAGGGACAGTCATGGAGGAATAGTAAGAATATAAGGAGTTTAAAAGTTTATCAAATGTTGTCTCGATTGAGTCAAATTCAAGAGAATTTTACGTTTTTTGAAATAAAATAAAAATGCAAATTTGAAGGCTCTTTCCCGTAACTGTATTATATTTTAATATAAAGATGTGATGTGAAAGAGAAACATTTAGCTGCATATAACACAAGGTTCCTGCCAAAGAGAAAACTCACATATAAACAGAAGAGGAAATTAGTAAGAAAATAACTGACATAGCAAAGAATAAACGTAGAATTCTGAAAGTGCAAATTGGTCTTACACCCGCTGATAGTTGGTGCAGAGGAAGGACAATAAACAGATACAGAAAACCAGAATTCTTTTGTTATAGTAGTGGTCGTACTAAGGTATAACAAAGCACATCAATTATGAACAAATGGAATGAAATGAAACATGAAATACAAAGAAACAAACTTGTAACACTGTCTGGACGAATTGAGAATCTCCAAATTGCTTATATTAACTTCTTCAAATGCAAAAACTCTATTACAATCGACACCAAAAAGGTCCAACCCTCTTTATTTCGCTCTGTGATATATTTATACAAATTTACAGATCAGTTAGGCTCTCAACGGTTACACACATTCAGTTACAACTGGGAGGAACGCAATCGCTCCCTTTCTCTTACTCTATCTTTTGTTGGTGCTAGGTGTTCATCTTCGCGTAGATTCAGTGTATGCAATGCATCTGTCCACAAATTTAGATACAAGCTGTGAAGGTTCCGCTTGACAGCTGGCCTCGGCGAAGTAGCATTCTCGGGCTAACTGTGGCAGCTTGTCCTCCATTTGTGCATTGACGATGTCGAGGGCACTTATTTGCACGCTAGGTTGGATCAAATGCTCCTCAACTTGAGCCATGTTCACCCTGTCTATATGAGATATATCTGCCAAATATCTCTCCTCCTTCTCTTTCAGATCGAGCGAGATCTGTTCTACGTTCATCTGTATTAAAGTTTTGGCATCGCCCCAACAACTTGCCCTCTATAGAATTGAAGGCTTCTTCTAATGAATTGATCACTTTTTGGGCTTGTTCCTTGCCCAGGGTAATGTTATGCTCCCAATCTTTCAACAAGATGTTACCTCTAGTTTGTTCTGGTAGAGTAAGTCCCGGGGAACCTGTCGAAACTCTGTCATTTGTGGCTATTACTGCCTCCTGAAAGGCGACCCGAGCCGCTCCTGCATCTCTTTCTCTGTTAGTCAGGTTCTCGGAAACCCGATGCATCAACAGACAATCCTCTCGGATTGTTCCTACTTTGGCGAGCAAACTCTGCTGTGCAGAAGAGATCTTGCCCCGAATCTGGGTCGCTCGGGATTTAAACCCCTCGATATCGATCACCCTACTTTCAACGATCTCCACCTGAGCCTGTAGCTCTGCAATCATAGTCCTCTGCTGATCAGCTTGCACCCGACCGTCTCGAATTACTGAATGTGCTTGTTCCAACTTGGCTTTGAGCACTTATGTTTCCTTTTGATCAGCTAGTCGAGCTAGTTCTATTTCCCCACTCGCCTGACTTTTAGCGCTTTCTGTGGTCGAAGCTACTCTGGCTTCGAGATTCTTGATCAAGCAATTCTTTCTTTTGAGCTGAATTTTTAACATCCCGACTGAGAATTGATTCGCCGATGCATACGCTCCTAGCGTTCTTGCGATCTCCGTGGCAAATTCCTCATTCTTTTTGTTCTTTGCATCGGTCATAACTATGAATTTTTTAGTATTTGATCCTTCGTCCTGGTAGAACTCCCTTTTCACCACCGCTTTTCTCTTTTTGTCAAAGAAGAACTCGTTTGGAGGAAGTTCTTTTGCTCTGATAGGCCTCAGCTCCTCTTCAAAAATCCATCCTTCTTCTATATTTCCTTGCATCGACTGCAAGGGGGTGACAGAAGTGATGGGCTCCCCGATCTGTTTCGCTGCTTTTCCTGGTGTGACGACTGAGTCCTGCTTCCTCGGAGGTTTAGGGGTCTTAGTCTCAGTTTCCGGATTCTGGGTCTCTGGTGGGTCCAGATTCTGTGTCTCTGGTGTCTCTGGATTCTTTGTCTCTGGTGGGTCCGGATTCTTTTGATCCCCCTCGTTATGGCTTTTTCCTAAACCAGAAGTTGTTTCTTTGGGGCCTTCATCATCCTTCGGTTCTGTCTCAGAAGCACCTGGGCTCCCTCCTCGCCCGGGCTCCCTCCTCGCCCGGGCTCCCTCCTCGCCTGGGCTTCTGTCTCAGAAGCGTCTATTTTCCTAAAATTTTAATACAGAAGCTATGTCTTCGGGTGCTAAAGATCAGATCCAAACTAGCACTTCCCCATAAGATCTCGCCCCTCGAAAAATGTCATCCGAGGGTGAAAACTCGTGTTCAAACCTCTTCAGCCCATAGTTAGCTAAATGATTACTTTCAATTTTCTGAGGATCATGTTTTTTATATTCAATGGAGACGAAACTCAGGTATTCCAAGGCTGCGGCCTCAGCTTTAGCATGCCCGAAATCCAATAAAGAATAAGAATTTAGCTGAACAGGGAAAAACGGCCATACCTTCTTCGAAGATGCTTTGAGCTCTTTACTCACCCCGCCAATCACTATTTTTCGGGCAATCTCACGACAAGCCAGCTTGTCGGGGATGAACAATGGTAGTGCAAGCGGGGGAACGACAGCTCTGAAAACTCTGAAATAGGAAAACTCTCCTTCTACGTACCAGTCTACTATACCACTCAGATTTGCAGCAATATTGTCCGAGATACGAGGTGGCAAAAGACCAAAAATGGCGATGTGCAGGGGCACCATCACCCAGTTGAAAATTTCGTAAATAAATTTGTCTGCTTTATCCTCCCACAGCTTGTCGTGATACTCATGTACAGTTTTTTCATGGGCTAGATTCCAAGCCCAACTCATCAAAGGGAATGGTGTCATGGAACATACCGCATCCATGATATATGCAGACATGAAAAATGAGGATGGTCTCTCGCTTTCCTTTTTCTCCCGATACTCTGTGACCCTGTTGGCCAGACTGTCTGAGAGCATATTTGCCCAATTAAATGTTCAACCTTCCGCAACCCGAAATATGAGAGGCACCCACGCGATGTAGAAATGTGAGGTGTCTTCTCTCCCAAAAAGAAAACATGTCATCATGGCCACATATTTATACTGTGGCTCCAAAGAAGCGATAAAATATACGCCCCGGTCATTTGCTCTTAACTTTGCGGTGCGCGAAACCCAATCTTTAATCAAACCGGGCATGGTTTTGTCATATTCAATGCACTCCTTCTATTTGAATCTCTCCAAGAATTCAGCATCATACGTGTATTCAGATGTTGTCGGGAGCTTAAACATGGATTGGATGTGCTCCGGTCTAAAAGTCCCGACCATGACCCGCTGGTCGTTTATGATAGTTCTGGTGGGTAAGTCTATGTGATCCAATGCCCATCGGATCATATCATAATAGGGGAGCAACCGTGGTCTGGTTGCCACCTTGTGAATTCCAGATTGAACGACAATCTTGTATTTAGTGTTCAAATCGTCCTTTTCATTGTCATCTAAGTCTGAATAATTTACCAACTCGGTTTGTAGAATATCTGAAACAAACGACCAGTTACGAACCGAGCCGCCACTCCGAGGTGAGGTGTCAGAGACATTATCTGAACCTTGCCCTGCATCCTCGACGTTAGCCTTTGCTGCTTTCCGCGGAGCCATAAATGAAGCTTGCGTTTTCGCTCTTCTGCGATAAACCTGTGTATACATGCAGAAATTAGTTCACTCGAAAAATGACGAGCTTTGCGTGCTTATGAAAAATGTTTTCATTATAATAAAATGAGACTCCCGTATTTATTTGAAAATTCTGTACTCTTCGAAATAAGTCTGTCAAATCGCAATTAGAAACAAATTTATTGCGTAAAATCCGATTTTATTTATTCGTGGATTCACCCTAATTCTTCATTAATGTCATAAATGTTTGGCGGCTTGACAGGCAGTCGGGGTATGGAGAGCAAGTAGCTACCTCGGGAAAAGAGCAAACCTCAATGCGCGGGACATATCTTGCTTTATTTTAAAATATTCAAACCTAGCAACGTTAAAACTAAATTTTCGGCTTTCGCAGCATCGTGGATTTCCTTTCAACCTTTTGATTCTTCAACTCGCGAGACTACGAGGACCGATTTTGGCTCAATTAAAGATAATCGTGATTTAAGGCATGATTAATTTCATAATCGTATTACTCGCCGTATCGCGACTCGAAACTTCGAAGATATAATTTTGGGAGACTAATATGTCGAGTCACGAAACTGCGAGATAGTGATAATTAAGACTTAATTAGGATTAGGAAAAACTTGGATTAGGTGATTAATTAATCATACTATAATCACATCGCGGCTTCGTGGGTCAGAGTTTTAGACACCATGATTTTCGAAAAGATAGTGCCGAGTGGCGAAACGCCGAGAACCGTTTTAACCATGGTTAACTTTTACCAGGGTTAACCCAAAAGTACCTCGTGTCCTCGGCTCTCAGGGCTGTAAGAATAAAAATTTGGGTTTGAAGAATGCCGAGGCACGAACTCCCGACAACGTCTACTCATGAGTTAAAAGTTTTTCCCTAGTTAATGTCTTGGGCGAAAATTCAAAATGACCTCGCCGTTTCGTGACTCGGGACGTATGAACTCAACGATTAAAGCATCCGACTTGCGAGACCCCAAAGTAAAACCAAAGAGCGAACATACTTGCAAAAATGGATCTGTTTTGAAAGTGAAAAAAACATTGTTGTCCAGGCGACAAGATTTCAAAGTTTTAAGATCTCGGAAGGAAAAAGAAAATCAACTTTAGATTTCAAGTATCAAAAATTGAAAATTGTGCAAGGTAAAAATAAAACAAGGGCGGCTCCAACATAGGCTCCAACTAGGGATCCTGCCTTCCTGTGAGGCGGGAAGAACAGTATACCACATGCCAATATTGGGTAAATGGAGTCATAAGCTAAAACAAGTAGAAAAATTCAAGGAAAAAGATAGAAGGTGAGAAAAAACCTCGTTTTTCACCTCGAGAAGTTTTTTCAAACTCAGATACTCTTTCCAAATATGGTTGTAGTCCCTTTCACAATTTTCCCTTTCCCACTACTAACTTTGGGGATGTTTTAAGACAGTCAAAACGACCCTAGGAATTTCAATAGATCTTGTGATTCTCAACTTGCATTAAAGAATGATATCATATAATTTTAAATCGGGAAGTCCCGTCTGAATTTGGGGTGTTGATCAAGTTTTTAGAAAGCATCGGTTACCAGAGTAGAGTGATATTCATGTATAACATCCTTACAGATATCTCAGACATTGCTTCACTACCAGTGAGCCTGTTCAGTACCCCGGTGAAGTTTCCTGGCCCCTTTCACTGAATTTCCTTTCACCACTTCGGAAACTATTTATGCATTTAAACGCTGAGACGAGGGCAATCATTTCTGAATTTCCTTTCATCATCTTCCTGGACTAGGTGGGGGCAATCATTTCTGAATTTCATTTCACCACCTGTCTTATAATTTATTTTTAAAGCAACGAAGATACGGGCAATCAGTTTGTATCAGGGCTGATATCTGTGTAATATTTTGTATCAGAGGTCTGTCAACTTATTTTGATTACTCGGTATCAATCTTCCTTTGAAGTTCACAACACCTTCGTTCTTAGGGACACAAGGGAAAATAATAAATTTTTAAGGGACATCCTGTTCAAGCAAGCTTTGATTCTTCCGAAGCTGTTGAAAAACCTAGGAAAGTTAGGATCGCTCTAAACGTTCCTTCGCTTAGCAGGAGATCAAGTATTTGTGAAGACCAGCTTTTCTATCAACATCTGTTTTGAAACTCTTGAGGTTTAAAATGAAATACTTTTATCCCTTCACAATAACTTGGGAAGACGGTGACTTGCTAAAAGCTAGACCCGAAAACAGACACGATACAAAGCAACGATCATTGGCTAAAAATATAGGGGTTAAAACAACTCGAGACTAACTCTTGTAGATAAATTCAGGAATAGTTTATTTCAACTGCCCACTTTTGATTTAGTGTATCACTAAACTTGTTTGAAGACAAAAATTATCAGACCAACCAATGATCCTCTTTTCTAACATTTTGCATTGCCATTTGAAAGATGTGACCTTGATTTGCTTTAACATTCTTTCATAACTTATATTTTTGAGAAAGTTTATTTTTACCTTTTTATTTCATTTTCTTTGCACAATACTAAACTATTTTTAGGTATCACCTGATTTATGTCGCTCTATTTCCAACACCGACCTGCAAATTACTTTTTCTGCTAGTTTCGTTTGAAGCTGGAATCCTGTAAAAAACAAATACAAATTTTATTGGAAATGTGTTGAGGATTTAGGAACAAAAAACAGATATTAAAAGTAAATGTCCAAATGAGAATATGAGTATGTACAAAACACACATGATGAAATTTATTTATTTACAATTTATTTATTTTTTATTTTTTAACGACTGTTACGTCATGTAATGCTTTAGATACCGCCCGTTGACAGGGGCACTGAGGACTTCTCCATCAATATTCTCCAGGAGAAAGGAATTTTTCCCTTCTGGAGCTGAGACTCTGAATGGTCCATATCAAAGGTGATCAAATTTTCCATGCTTCGCGACTTCTTCCCTTCTCGTATCCCATCTTAACACTAAGTCACCTGGGAGGAATTCTCTGTCTTTTGCCTTGAGGTCGAACAATGCTTTCATATCATCCTGGTATTTTTGCATTTTCTCATCAACCTCCACTCTATGCTGTTGAACCTCGATCAGTTGGTTAATTCTCCTGGTTACATGATTGGGTTCTTCATTCTGATCCTGCCACAATTTCATCACTGGCAATGCTAAGTTAATAGGCAGAATTGCCTCTGTCCCATAGACCATTTGGAATGGAAAAATGCCGATAGACCTTTTAGTGCTGATGCGGTTTGCCCACAATGCGTACTTCAAGTGCACATGCCAGGACCTTTTATTTTCATCCAGTACTTTCTTGATTATGTTTACCAGGCTCTTGTTGGATAATTCGGCCAGCACGTTTCCCTATGGGTAATAAGCAGTGGAATGGCAGAGAACGATGTTGTACTTTTGACAGAAACTTATCATAGCCATGGACTTGAAGGCCTGGGCGTTGTCGGTAATGATATTTTGGGGACACCCGAATCTTGACAAAATATTATCTTCCAAGAAGTCAATCACCACCGAGTCTGTTGCCCTTTTGGTTGGAATGGCTTCCACCCACTTTGTAAAATAATCTATGGCTGTTAAGATCCACTTATGCTGAGCACTGGAGTGGGGATTAATTTCCCCTATGAAATCTAGTCCCCATTGTTGAAATGGGGCTTCAGTTTTGACTGAAACGAGTGGTAGTGCAGGGAGTTTCTGTTTACCAGCGAATATTTGACATGGGTTGCAGGCACACACTTTGGCATTTACGTCCGAAAATAGTTTTGGCCAATAGTATCTGGCCCTCAAGATCTTGTAGGCTGTGTCTCTCCATGCATGGTGCCCTCCACAGATTCCTTCATGAAATTCTTCTATGACCCATGGAGTTTCCGACTCAACCAAACAAACTAGTAGGAACCTGAGTGGATCTTTCCAGTATAGATGATTTTCGGAGATGCAATATTTTACAGCATGGAGTTTTAAAGTTCTGCATTTGGCTGGTGATAGTCCATCTGGACATCTCAGGTTTAACAAGTAAAACACTATGTCTTTATACCAGCCTGACGATATGAATTTTTCTTCAACCTTGCTTAGATCTGTATGGTCATCCGGCTTGTGAAAGCGTGTGTCTCCGTCGTCCCCTTGGAGGCAATTTATATCAAGAGCTCTAAGATTTGACTCAGCCAATAGTTTGGCCAGACCCTGCCCCTTTATCAATTTAGTCGGCTTGACTTCCAGATCGAATTCTTGTATTTTAGCGAGCCAACGCCCTCATTTTCGGTCACTATCTGGCTATACCAATATATCTTTCACAGCACTGGTTGGCACGTACGCTATAATTTGTTAGTGTAGTACATAGGTTCTGAATGCTTTTAGTGCTTTCACCATTGTGTACGCCTGTTTTTCTACTATGTCGTACTTTAATTCGGTGTCTCTAAGGCTCTTGCTAAAAAACGTGATCGGTAGTTCAAAACCTTCATCATCCTTTTGTAGGAGCACCACGGCGATAGTATGTTCAGAAGCAAACGAGAAGATGAGGAAGTCTTTCAAGTAATTTGGGCTTGCTAACATAGGTGCCTCGCTGATGACCTTTTTAATGTGCGTGAACGATGCTTTAGCCTCGGTCGTCCAATTTACTATGCTATCCTTCTTCAGCATTCCTGTGATCAATTTAACAATCTCAGCAAAATTGGGGATAAACCTTCATAAAAAATTTATTGTACCTAAGAAAGATTGAATTTCTTTTACGTTTCTGGGAATATTTATGGTTTCTATTGCTTCAATCCTCTTAGGATCAATTCTGATCCCATCTTTAGATACGATATGTCCCAGAAGCTTACCTTCCCGCATAGCGAAATGTGATTTCTTTGGGTTCAAGGACAGACCATACCTGCGGCATTTTTCGAAAGTCTGCTTTAGATGGACCAAATGTTCTTCATCGGTTTTAGAGAAAACCGTCAAATCGTCAAGGTAGATGACTATGAACTTGTCTCTTTCTCCTACGAAAGCAATGTCCATAGCATGCTGGAATGTGGCACCTGCATTCATCAAACCAAACGGCATTTTGTCATACATGAATGTACCCCATGGTGTGGTGAAAGTAGTTTTTTCTCTGTCTATCTCATTCATGGCGATTTGGTTATATCCAGAGAACCCATCTATCATAGACATTCGATTTGCTCCGACTACCTTTTCCAGGACGTGGTCCATCTTGGGAAGTGGATAATTATCCTTAAGGGAAGACTTATTTAAGTTTCGGAAATCTACACACAGTCTGATTTCTCCGTTCTTTTTCCTGACCGGGACCAAATTTTCCACCCAGTCTGAGTACCTCAGGGGTACGATTATTTTCGCATCTAAAAGCTTCTTAACTTCCCTTTCAATCAAAGGCAACAAAATGGGGTTAATTTTCCTAAGCATTTGCCTAAACGGCTTGACCCCGGGCTTCAAAGGTATCTTGTGTTCAATTATGGAAGTGTCATACATTCTAAGCTCATCATAGGACTAGGCGAAAACATCTTTGTACTGTCTGAGAAGGTCTCTGTACTGGACTTTTATCTTGGGAGGGAGGAACTTAGATATCTTTACTATCCTGGATTCTTTCTCAGTTCCTATATCGCAGTCCTCCACTTCTTCTGGTTGGGGCTGCAAAGTGGATTTCACAAGTACGGCGTTCTGATCGAAAAGTCTTTCTAAAGGAATTAAGCCTTTCGGAATTTGGTTGTTTTTAAGGACCAACATACGATGGTCTGCTATTTTTTCTCGGAAGGTCTCAGGATCTTCCCCTTCTTGCATAATCCAAATCGAGTCATTTTGATTCTCTTGGTCTGGATGAGTTTCAGAGAACTCACCTACGGCTGTAAGGAATTTCTTAATTTGTTCGTCATCTTCAAAAACCTGCCAGTGTCGGATATTGTCTGGTATAGAGGGTTTGTATCTGATTTCAATGTGATACTTCAGTTTGACGGTCGTGGGAGGAGAAAAAGTTGAAGCTGCCTTGGCCAAGGCATCGGCATGCAGATTGTTGGCAAATTCAGTGGATAGAATGCAGTGAATGCTTGTCATTGATGACAACAGTGAGGATAGCAGAATAAGAAATTTGAATGTAAATCTCAGGAGGAACAGCATGGAAGAAGATGCCCACAAAAGCTCGAGATACAGAAGTTTGCTGAGAAGAAGGAAGAT
>ML779828.1:933480-994417 GCA_009831015.1 Picea engelmannii | reverse complement strand
TTTACTCTTACTATCCATATGTTGTATGTTGCTTGATGACACATGAAGAAATATTAATAATTGTTAAGAAGGTATAAAATTGTTTAAGCATATATACAACCGATTCACCCCCCCCTCTCAGTTGTATTAGTATTTCCAACACAGATTTTCTACGCGAGGGATATAATGGACTTTTACAGATGAGAAGAAGTTTTCCATTAAATCCCATGCACAATTTCTGTATGTTCTTAGTCTTGGATGCTTGGATAGGTATTGTCGGTTTATTTGTCTTACTATCAATTCTGCATCACCGTATACCTCCAAGTTTTTTATATTCAGCTTCTTCACAGCCTCTAATCCTAAGATCAATGCCTCAGATTCGCATACATTATTGGTGTAATCTATGTCCCACTACAAACGATAAGAGAAAGGAACCATGAACTTACCTTCGAGTGCTACCAAAAGTACCCCAACACCAACTCCTTCAGAAGACGAAGCGCCATCGAAGTACATTTTCCATACACCATTATTGCACAGCTCTTCTATCAAGGGGCTTAAATCTTCTTGCTTCATATCGAGCTCCTCAGGACCTCCATCTAATCCATCATCGAAAGACAAAATGCAGTTTCCCAGATCTTGGTCTGCGATGTAAATTGGGAAGTTGTGTGGGTTTTGGGGATCATTGACTGTGTATGCTAATCTTGTCTCTCTGTATAAACGAGAGAATTGACCCCCGAAGATAGGGATTGTGGCGTAAGACATATCTAACTGAAGGGAACCTCCCAACTTGGCTCCCCATGACCTAGACAACAACATATCGTACTTAGGGGGGATATCGACGATAACCACATCCATCAGGATATTTTTAACAGGGACCTGCGCTAGGGTAACTACTAGATCCTTTATCATCCCCATGCATTTAACCTTCCTAGAATCGAAGGAATACAGATTTCCATAAGGTATCGTGATCTGAAGACCCAGCTTCTCCATTATAATTTTGGGCATAACATTATGAGAAGCCCTGGAGTCTAACATACAATTATGTAGCAACTGATCATGTATATTCGGGGTGATATAAAAAGGAGCGATGTTGTCTTTGGACCCTTCAAAATGAGGACCAAAGGTGATATTAGGTCTATCATCTTCCAGATTGATAACATTAGACTGACTTTCTCGGATAACATCAGACTGACCCTCTAGATCATAGACACCCATCGCTTTGGCAATCTGCTTCCGATAAGCGGGATTTTTTGCTAATTCTACCAAAGGAATCAGTATTTTAATTTTGTTTAACTCATTTTCAAGACTGAAAGATGTATTTACCTTATCTGTTTCTTTGTTTGAGACTTCCACATTTTTTCTTTCCGACTTACTTGTCTGAATCGCTTTATCACTTGTGATCTTAGTTGAAGATGTAACTTTATCTACTGGTTCAGTTTCTTGTGTTTGAGTTTCAACTTTTTTCACCTTGGACTCTTGAGTGCTTGTTACCTTGGTTTTCTTGCTAGGTAACAAGGTCTCTTCCGAAGGAGGTTCATAAACTTGACCATTTTGAAGGATTTTCTTAGGTTGATTCGTTGAGGTAGGCTTACTCTTAGATCTTAGATTATACTTTGGTTGAAACTCGGCCATTATCATCTCTGTTTCTGGTTGAGAAATACAGGAATCAGTGTGATCACCTTCTTCATCTTCATTTGACGGTTGTGGAAGGTTCAAATATTTTTCATAGTCTTCACGGGTGAGATACAGTTGAGAACAATCATCACCGAAATTTGCGACTTCATCTTCCGAATCTCCGAAATCTTGGAAGTCATTTGCTCCTATAAAATTTTCTCTCTTTAATGGCGCTTGTATTTTTTTATCTTCGTTCTTAATTTGTTTCTGTTGATTTTTGGGATTTGGGTTTCTCCTGAAGTCTTTTTTGTTTGAAGAATCAGCCTTAAACTGGTCTAACTCCATCCTAGAAATTTTGTTGGACAGTTCTTTAATTACTCGGGCCATATCATCTACTTTGTCATCAGTGTATCTATTTGAGCCCGAAGGACCCGCTGGTTCTCTATAGCGTCTATTCTCGCGGTTGACTGTTTCTACTTTGGATTTTAATTTTCTCGAAGCCATCATATTAGATTCGATTTCGACATCATCGTCTTGCATCCTATTCAGGGTGGCTCCTCTTCTCTCTCGCAGAAGTAGGGTGAAATTTGGCTCGAAATCTCCCGCGAAGGTTACTTTGGCTGAGGATTCAGAGGGTTTAACTTTGGCTGGGATCTTATGATATAGTTTTTTGAATCTCAAAATAAATTCCATAACTATTTCTGAGTTCTTTTTCTTTAGGGACCCAAACTCAGTAAGATAATATAAGTGATCTTTTCACTCTCCCCATTGTCTTAGGAAGGCATCTTCCAAAGCGTCATATGATAGGATAGAAGCTGCAGGTAGGCTCTGAAACCAAGTTCTGACTGGTCCTTCAAAGGTCTGGACCAGGAGTCTCGAATAAACATCTTCATGCTCGATACCACAGATGTATGCGAACTGGTCAAAGAAATTTATATGCTCGGCTACGGTTAGATCTCCCTCCCCAGTGAACTTAGGAAGATTTTTGATGTAGTTTTCAGGAAAATCATGGAGGGGAACGGGCAAAACCAGGGGAGCATATCTCACTGCTACTTTTGTGAATACTCTGGGAGGAGGAACATACCCTTGACCTCCACCTCCTCCTCCAGGGGATCCTCCACCACCTCCTCCAACGGTTGCCATCGACTTGATGAATCTCACTCCTAACTTCAGGGTGGTCTGACGTCAAATCTTTGATATCAAACAGAGGACTGCATGAAGTAGAAGGTTCTGAATGGTATTTAGTCTTGGAAAGATGGTTTTTTATTTTGAAAAGTTTTTCGGGATCAGTAACAGGCGTAATTAGCTTTCCATCTGGGTTCTGTCTGGTACTCTTTTTACCAGAAGCCAGTTTATATTTTAGTGGAGTCACCAAGTGAAAGATTGAAAAAGCCTTAAAAATGTGTGTACTCTATGTTCACTATCAAGGAGTAGCACTTTCAACGAAATGAATGTCGTTCTCCCAGGGAAAAGATTTCATAACTTCGTTCCCCAGCAATGGTGCCAGAAAGATGTTGTTCCTGAGTCTGTACTAAAGCTTAAACGTACAGTGTCAAGGAATCCGAAAGTAGGTGAAAGATGGGTAAGGGAAGAATGTCAACCTTCGGTATAGGAAACTAGGGCAGATTTCTACGTTCTCGTCGTCTAGCTTCCAACTGTTCCTGAGTAGTTATATCTTGTTCAATGGCTGTCCATGAACGGTCGAGTTCGTCCCGGTTATTTGCAGTTTTAAGGATTATGTCAAAAATATTTAAGGCGATATGCATTTGGTTAGATAGTCCGGGTTCGATATTAGGTTGTGTCACAGCAGGGACAGTCATGGAGGAATAGTAAGAATATAACGAGTTTAAAAGTTTGTCAAATGTTGTCTCGACTAAGTCAAATTCAAGAGAATTTTACGTTTTTTGGAATAAAATAAAAATACAAATTTGAAGGCTCTTTCCCGTAACTGTATTATATTTTAATATAAAGATGTGATGTGAAAGAGAAACATTTAGCTACATATAACGCAAGGTTCCTGTCAAAGAGAAAACTCACATATAAACAAAAGAGGAAATTAGTAAGAAAATAACTGACATAGCAAAGAATAAACATAGAATTCTGAAAGTGCAAATTGGTCTTACACCCGCTCATAGCTGGTGCAGAGGAAGGACAATAAAAAGATACAGAAAACCAGAATTCTTTTGTTATAGTAGTGGTCGTACTAAAGTATAACAAAGCACATCAATTATGAACAAATGGAATGAAATGAAACATGAAATACAAAGAAACAAACTTGTAACACAGTCTGGATGGAATTGAGAATCTCCAAATTGCTTATATTAACTTCTTCAAATGCAAAAACTCTATTACAATTGACACCAAAAAGGTCCAGCCCTCTTTATTTCGCTCTGTGATATATTTATACAACTTTACAGATCAGTTAGGCTCTCAACGGTTACACACATTCAGTTACAACTGGGAGGAATGCAATCGCTCCCTTTCTCTTACTCTATATTCGCTTGGTGCCAGGTGTTCATCTTCGCATAGATTCGGTGTATGCAATACATCTGTCCACAAATTTAGATACAAGCTGTGAAGGTTCTGCTTGACAGCTGGCCTCGGCGAAGTAGCATTCTCAGGCTAACTGCAGCAACTTGTCCTCCATTTCTGCATCGACGATGTCGAGGGCACTTATTTGCGCGCTGGGTTGGATCAAATCCTCCTCAACTCGAGCCATGTTCACCCTATCTATCTAAGAGATATCTGCCAAATCTCTCTCTTCCTTCTCTTTCAGATCAAGCGAGATCTGTTCTACGTTCATCTGTATTAAAGTTTTGGCATCGCCTCCAGTGTCCATACCCAACAACTCGCCCTCTATAGAATTGAAGCCTTCTTCTAATGAATTGCTCACTTTTTGGGCTTGTTCCTTGCCCAGGGTAATGTTATGCTCCCAATATTTCAACAAGATGTTACCTCTAGTTTGTTTTGGGAGAGTAAGTCTGGGGAACCTGCCGAAACTCTGTCATTCATGGCTATTACCGCCTCTTGAAAGGCGACCCGAGCCGCTCCTGCATATCTTTCTCTATCAGTCAGGTTCTCGGAAACCGTATGCATCAACAGACAATCCTCTCGGATTGTTCCTACTTTGGCGAGCAAACTTTTCTTTCTAGAAGAGATCTTGCTCTGAATCTGGGTCGCTCGGGATTTAAACCCCTCGACATCGATCACCCTACTTTCAATGATCTCCAACTGAGACTGTAGCTCCGCAATCATAGTCCTCTGCTGACTAGCTTGCACCCAACCATCTCGGATTACTGAATGCGCTTGTTACAACTTGGCTTTAATCACTTCTATTTCCTTTTGATTAGATAGTCGGGCCAGTTCTATTTCCCCACTCGCCTGAATTTTAGCGCTTTCTGTGGCCGAAGCTACTCTGGCTTCGAGAGTTTTGATCAGGCGATTCTTTCTTTTGAGCTGACTTTTTAACATCCCGACTGAGAATTGATTCGTCGATGCATACGCTCCTAGCGTTCCTGCGATCTCTGTGGCGAATTCCTCATTCTTTTTGTTCTTTCCATCGGTCATAACTTTGAATTTTTTAGCAGTTGATCCTTCATCCTGGTAGAACTCCCTTTTCACCACCTCTTTTCTCTTTTTGTCAAAGAAGAACTCGTTTGGAAGAAGTTCTTCTTCTCTGATAGGCCTCGGCTCCTCATCAAAAAACCATCCTTCTTCTATATTTCCTTGCATCGACTGCAAGGGGGTGACAGAAGTGATGGGCTCCCTGATCTGTTTCGCTGCTTTTCCTGGTGTGACGACTGAGTCCTTCTTCGTCGGAGGTTTAGGGGTCTTAGTCTCAGTTTTCGGATTTTGGGTCTCTGGTGGGTCTGGATTCTGTGTCTCTGGTGGGTCCAGATTCTTTGTCTCTGTTGGGTCCAGATTCTTTTGATCCCCCTCGTTATGGATTTTTCCTGAAGCATAAATTGTTTCTTTAGGGCCTTCATCATCCTTCGGTTCTGTCTCAGAAGCGCCCAAGCTCCCTCCTCGCAACACAACAGGAAGACACTTTCGTCTGGTTTCCCAAAATTTTAATACAGAGGCCATGTCTTCGGGTGCTAAAGATCGGATCCGAACTAGCAGTTCCCCATAAGATCTCACCCCTCGGAAAATGTCATCCGAGGGTGAAAACTCGTGTTCAAACCTCTTCATCCCACAGTTAGCTAAATGATTACTTACAATTTTCTGAGGATCATGTTTTTTATATTCAATGGAGACCAAACTCAGGTCTTCCAAGGTTACAGCCTCAGCTTTAGCATGCTCGAAATCCAATAAAGAATAAGAATTTAGCCGAACAGGGAAAAATGGCCATACCTTCTTCGAAGATGCTTTGAGCTCTTTACTCACCCCGCCAATCACTGTTTGTCAGGCAATCTCGCGACAAGCCAGCTTGTCGAGGATGAACAGTGGTAGTGCAAGCGGGGGAATGACAGCTCTGAAAACTCTGAAATAGGAAAACTCTGCTTCTACATACCAGTCTGCTATACCACTCAGATTTGCAGCAATGTTGTCTGAGATACGAGGTGGAGAAAGACCAAAAATGGCGATGTGCAGGGGCACCATCACCCAGTTGAAAATTTCGTAAATAAATTTGTCCGCTTTATCCTCCCACAACTTGTTGTGATACTCATGTACAATTTTTTCATGGGCTGGATTCCAAGCCCAACTCATCAAAGGGAATGGTGTCATGGAACATACCGCATCCATGATATACGCAGACATGAAAAATGAAGATGGTCTCCTGCCTGCCTTTTGCTCTCGATACTCTGTGACCCTGTTGGCCAGACTGTCTGAGAGCATCTTTGCCCAATTAAACGAGCAACCTTTTGCAACCCAAAATATGAGAGGCACCCACGCGATGTAGAAATGTGAGGTGTCTTCTCTCCCAAAAAGATGACATGTCATCATGGCCACATATTTATACTGTGGATCCAAAGAAGCGATAGAATATACACCCTGGTCATTTGCTCTGAACTTTGCGATGCACGAAAACCAATCTTTAATCAAATCGAGCATGGTTTTTTCATATTCAATGCACTCCTTCTGTTTGAATCTCTCCAAGAATTCAGCATCATACGTGTATTCAGATGTTGTCGGGAGCTTATACATGGATTGGATGTGCTCTGGTCTAAAAGTCCCGACCGTGACCCGCTGGTCGTTTATGATAGTTCTGGTGGGTAAGTCTATGTGATCCAATGCCCATCGGATCATATCATAATAGGGGAGAAACCGTGGTCTGGTTGCCACCTTGTGCATTCCAATTTGAATGACAATCTTGTATTTAGTGTTCAAATCATCCTTTTCATTGTCATCTGAGTCTGAATAATTTACCAACTCGGTTTGTAGAATATCTGAAACAAATGACCAGTTACGAACCGAGCCGCCACTCCGAGGTGAGGTGTCAGAGAAATTATTTGAACCTTTCCCTGCATCCTCGACATTAGCCTTTGCTGCTTTCCGCGGAGCCATAACTGAAGCTTGCGTTTTCGCTCTTCTGCGATAAACCTGCGTATACATGTAGAAATTAGTTCACTCGGAAAATGACGAGCTCTGAGTGCTTATGAAAAATGTTTTCATTATAATAAAATGAGACTCCCGTATTTATTTGAAAATTCTATACTCTTTGAAATAAGTCTGTCAAATCGCAATTAGAAACAAATTTATTGCGTAAAATCCGATCTTATTTATTCGTGGATTCACCCTAATTCTTCCTTAATGTCATAAATGTTTGGCGGCTTGACAGACAGTCGGGGTATGGAGAGCAAGTAGCTACCTCGGGAAAAGAGCAAACCTCGATGCACGGGACATATCTTGCTTTATTTTAAAATATTCAAACCTAGCAACGTTAAAACTAAATTTTCGGCTTTTCGCAGCATCGTGGATTTCCTTTCAACCTTTTGATTCTTCAACTCGCGAGACTGCGAGGACCGATTTTGGCTCAATTAAAGATAATCATGATTTAAGGCATGATTAATTTCATAATCGTATTACTCGCCGTATCGCGACTCGGAACTTCGAAGATATAATTTTGGGAGACTAGTATGCCGAGTCACGAAACTGCAAGATAGCGATAATTAAGACTTAATTAGGATTAGGAAAAACTTGGATTAGGTGATTAATTAATCATACTATAATCACATCATGGCTTCGTGGGTCGGAGTTTTAGACAGCATGATTTTCGAAAAGATAGCGCCGAGTGGCGAAACACCGAGAACCGTTTTAACCATGGTTAACTTTTACCAGGGTTAACCTAAAAGTACCTCGTGTCCTCGGCTCTCGGGGCTATAAGAATAAAAATTTGGGTTTGAAAAACGCCGAGGCGTGAACTCCCGACAACGTCTACTCATGAGTTAAAAGTTTTACCCTAGTTAATGTCTTGGGCGAAAATTGAAAATGACCTCGCCGTTTCGTGACTCGGGACGTATGAACTCAAGGATTAAAGCATCTGACTTGCGAGACCTCGAAGTAAAACCAAAGAGAAAACATACTTACGAAAATGGATCTATTTTGAAAGTGGAAAAAGCATTGTTGTCCAGGCGACAAGATTTCACAGTTTTAAGATCTCGGAAGGAAAAAGAAAATCAACTTTAGATTTCAAGTATCAAAAATTGAAAATTGTGCAAGGTAAAAATAAAACAAGGGTGACTCCAATAGAAGGAACCCTGTAGCTTCCACACAGCTTGAAGATTTTCGGTCCGGTCTGTTGTTGAAGCCCAAGGCAAGGGAGGTTAGTAGCCGAAGGACTATGTAGGTGATAGAGAAGGTGTATACTCTTGGGTTGGGATAGGCATGTGGGGAAGGAGAGTCTGTGGGAAGTGGGAATAAGTGGTTCCTGGGTGAGAATCCTTCCTCTGTAACTGTGTGTATTCCTGTTGACCTTGCCTAAACTAGGATTCCCTGTTCGGTGGCGCTTAGTCCTAGCTCGGGGGTGACCAACTGTTGAGAGTGATGAGTAGCGTGGTCTAAGGCTGGGAGATTCATGGAAGGTATACACGCAGTTGTTGGTGCATTATAGTTTCAAAGATAAGTATCAACTTATGCTTAATATTATGTTTTTCATGCATATGAATCATATATGTGTCATGTATTCTATTGTGCATATGAATTATTGTTAATGAAAGGGATTATTCACGTTAGCAGTAATTTTGTGTTTAACTATAATTAAGTGTTTTATCTTCATTAGAATGCATAATGTGTTACATAAGTGTTGTTCTGCATAGGAGCATTTTCCCGGCCAAGGGGATGATGGTCGGGGAACGTTACAGTATGGTATCAGAGCCAAGTTTCAACGCTAAGCCTGGATGGGCTAGATAAGTGGTCTTGGGACCGAGGTTTTGAGAAGGAAATTGTGTCTAGAGGACTAATTTCGGACCTCAAAATGTTTCTGAGTGTCAACGAGCTACTTGACCATGTTACAAAGATCAGGAGGTGCAGTAGTATTATAAAACTGTAGCCGGTGTAGTATGTGGCCACAGAGAGAGAGAGAACTCCACACTAGAAGTGTTGGATCAAGTAGATGAAGGTTTAGAAGGAGGGTACCAAGTCATTGGCCAAAAGTCCTTGAGAAGAAGAGTTGGATGGTCAAAATTATCTGTGGAGAACTCTTGAAATCACAAGGGTTGTAACATGGCCATAAGTTGCAAGGTGGTTAGTGGATGAAGAAACTCGCCACCCTAGGATATAGAATAAATGTGGGTCATTGATCGTAGTTGGTTTGAACCGTTGGAACATTTCGTGAATTCATGGATTGTGAACTTGGAGCGCAGGCCAAATTCTTGGTCACTCCAAGTCCCGAATCACGAAAGAGATTAACAAGGGTAGAATCGGACGGTGGAGCGCTTCCAGGAAGAAGTGTCGAAATCTCGTTAGCCATCAGATCAGGGGAGGCTCATAGTCGTTGATCTCATACATGAATTTCCATATCGAAATTCGGGGATTGAAGTGACAAGAGATTTGGAGTCACTGAATCATGAACTCCTGGTTACCGAAAACTTGAAACCCTGAAATCCCGAAACGATCTACACCATAGATCGTAGGAGAGGAACTTGACCATTGGATCAAGTACATGATAGACTGTAATTTCAAAATTTTGGCAAATGAAAGTTCGAGATGTGTGGATGCACGGACTCCTTATGCCCGAAACTCCGAAATGAAAATTGAAAGTAGTGGGGCCCCATGAATTTGTCGGAAGTGATGTGGACCTTCTTAAGGACACCATGTTTCACTACCTTGATTAGCTACAACTATTTTGTGGGACCATGGGGAGAGAGGTTGGAAGTTTAGTAGTCGAGAGTTGGAGAGGGAAGCAAGTGCGAGAACCTCTGAGACCAAAACCCCAAAACCCGAAACCCTGAAGCCCCAAAAACCCAAAACCCGAAACCCCGAATCCCTGAAATCCTGAAACCCAAAGTTTTGTTTGGAGAGCCTTGTAGAACCTAACAATTAGCATTTGATCATGGCTCATGTACGCATGGGTTGGGGACTAAGAAAACAGAGGCTATCACCCGAAAATTACAGAGCCGAGAAGAACTCATAAAATTTCTAAAGTCGAAGCGTTTTCTTAAATCAGAATGGTTTTGAATGTGTGGAATTTGCTAAGAATGACGACCTGACAAATCCATGTTGTATACACATGTGTTTGTAGAAGATTAGCAAGTGCCAGAACCAAATAGGGTTGTCATTGAGAGTAGATAATGGAAGAGGTGTAGATTGCCTCCAATTCAGAGAACGAAAGAGAAGGAAGGAATGTCAACTTGGGAGTCGAAGGGTCAAACTCTAATGGGAAAGGAAAAGAAATGGATAAGGAAGGGAATATGGTGAAAATCATTGAAATATTGCATAGATATGCCCAAGATCGCCTACTCAATAGCCGAAATCTCACAAGGGTCAGGGATCGACAGGGTGAATTCAACTTAAAGATGTTGAAGAACCTGGAAATAATAGAAAGGAAATTGGAAAAGGAGAGTGACACAAGCAAAATAGGGATTCGCAGGACCCTTGAGAGAAAAAGAATATCGAGGAGTGGTAGCAGACATCGTCGTCGCTCCCCAAAGCATTCTGATAAGGAAGCACACAGTAGTTCAAGCCCATCCCCTACCAGAAAACACCAAAGATCTGGAGTGGATGAATTGAAAGGGGAGATGAACAAGATTAAGCCTCCTACATTTGATGGAGAACAAAAGGAGGAGAAAGATTCTGAAACATGGTTGCTTGGCATGAGGAAATATTTCCAACTACAGAATTATTCCTCTCATGCAGAAGAAAGAATTGCGATGTATCAACTAAAAGGAAAATCATCCATGTGGTGGTATCAGCTTGTGCAGGTGCAGCACGTTAGAGAGAAAGATATCACATGGAAGGAATTCAAGAGGTATTTCGAGAGGAAATACCTGACTAAAAGATACTATGATAGAAAGATGAAGGAGTTCTTCGAACTCAAGATGGGAAACATGACCATTGATGAAAATGAACAAAGGTTTTTGGAATTACTAAAGTATGCTCCATTCATCAAAGATGAGGCTATGAAGATTCAGAGGTATCTGAGTGGACTGCCACCTCCCATTGGTGACAAGATTTGGTATGATGTTCCTAAAACTATGGAAGAAACAATAAGAAGAGTGAAATGCTTATATGAGAAGCAAAGAGAAAATCCTACCTTTTGGAAGGCTTGGGATGACTAGAAGAAGTTTAAGAAAGAATAGAGGTAGAAGGGAAAGAAACCTCTTTTTTTCAGAAACAGTCCTCAAGGACAACCGTCTCTTAGAGAGCCTAGGAAGGTTGAAGTGAGTGGGAAAATGTCAAGGACGCCACCTATGGAATGTTGGGGTTGTAAAGAAAACCATAGGTACAGAGATTGCCCCCACAAAAATGATAAAGTAAGAGTTCTCCACAATGTTCAATAAGATGAAATAGTGGAGGACATGGGCAGTATAATTCAACGGATCTACGCAGCCCTGGACAACAAGCAAGTTGATTATCAGTCACACATGATTGAAGTAGAAGGTATGATAAAAAACCAACCATTTACTATTTTAGTTGATTCGGGGGCTAGCCATAGTTATATAGACCCTAGAGTGATAGAAAGTTTTCATTTGATAAGAAGCAAACATGAAAAGTCTTGGTTAGTGAAGCTAGCTACAGGAACCAAGAGGAAATTCAAGGAGTTAGTCAAGTCCTGGCTTGTATACATGAATGGACTGAGCATGAAGGTCGATTTGAACATTCTGTCGTTAGGCTCTTATGACTGTCTAATTGGGATGGACTGGTTGGACCAGCACCATGCCATCTTGGATTGTCGGAGCAAGGCATTCTCTTTCTTAGATGAAGAAGGGAATCAGAGATCCATCCAAGGAATTCCTAGATATTTTAATGTTAGAGAAATCTCATCAGTGCAGTTGAAGAAGTGCTACAGAAAAAGCTATCAATTATTTGCATCCCATGTGGGGGGAACTCCTAAGGATAAGGTGTCACGTATTGAGGATCGTGAGGTACTTAAAGAGTTCGAAGATGTATTCCAGGAAGTACCTGGACTACCTCTGAAAAGTGATATCGATTTCTCTATGAATTTGATGCCTGGAACAGCTCCAGTGTCGAAAGCTACTTCTAGAATGAGTACACCAAAGCTGAAAGACTTGCAATTGCACATTGAAGAGCTTCTAAAGAAGGGGTACATTTGCCTAAGTGTGTCACCTTGGGGTGCCCCAGTCCTGTTCATGAAGAAGAAGGATGAGACATTGAGGTTGTGCATTGATTTCAAACAGTTGAACAAAGTAACTATCAAGAACAAGTATCCTCTTCCGAGGATCGACGATCTTTTTGATCAGTTGAAAGGTGAGAAAATATTTTTGAATATAGATATCAGATCGGGATATCACCAGGTAAGAATAAAGGATGAATCCATTAGCAAGACTACCTTTAGAGCAAGGTATGGTCATTACAAGTTCACAGTGGTACCATTTGGGACATCGAAAGAACCTGCTATTTTTATGTGCTTGATGAATGGAGTATTCAGGAACTATTTAGACAAGTTTGTCATCGTCTTCCTGGATAACATTTTGGTGTATTCCATGACTGAATAAGAACATGAACAACATCTGAGGATGGTGTTGCAGGTGCTAAGAGAGCACCAACTATATGCCAAGCTGAGCAAGTACTCATTTTATCAGGAACAGATCCACTACTTGGGACATATTATCTCGAAGGATGGGATAGTGGTAGACCCTGAGAAGATTGAAGCCATTAGAGAATGATCAGCACCAAGGAATGTAATGAAAGTTATATTGTTCATGGGATTGGTTGGTTATTAAAGAAGGTTTTCCAAGATAGCTCATCCTATCACTTCCTTAAAAAGAAAGGGGAAACAGTTTCACTGGACAGAGGGATGTGAGGAAAGTTTCCAGCGATTGAAGCAACTGTTAACCAGTGCTCCAATCCTAAGCATTGCAGATCCAAATGCATATTTCATAGTATGCACTGATGCATGAAAAGAAGTACTGGGAGGGTTCCTTAGTCAGAATGTATTCATAATCTGTTATGAGTCTAGGAAATTAAAAGAGAACGCGAAGAACTATGCAACCCATGACTTGGAGTTGGCAACCATAGTTCATTCTCTAAAGAAATGGAGGCATTACCTCATGGGGAGGAGGTTTGAAATTAGACTAGACAATAATGGCCTGAAATATTTGTTTGATCAACCAACCTTAAATGCTAGACAAAGTAAGTGGCTGGAATTTCTGTGTGAGTATGACTTTGAGATCAAGCATATCAAAGGGAAGGAGAATAAAGTGGTTGATGCACTCAACATGAGAGTGCATGAATTACATGCTATATCCATTAGCATGTATTAGATTGATATTAAAAGAAGAATTCTAAAGGCTGTAAATGTAGATATGTAGTACAGAGAATTGGTAGCCAAGCTACAATAGGGTAACATGCCACAGAAGATGGAAATTTATAAAGTGGAAACAGATGGAATAATGTTGTACAAGAACATAATTTTTGTACCCAATGTCCAGTGCTTGGAACAGATGATTTTGCAGGAGATGCATAATGTGCCTTATGCAGGGCACCTTGGATATCAGAAAATAGTAGAAGTGGTCAAGAGCCATTACTTTTGGCCGGGTATGAAGAGAGAGATCATTGAATACATCACCACATGTATGGAGTGCCAGAAAGTTAAAGCCGAGCACAGACACCCAGCATGGTTGCTACAACCTTTACCCATTCTTGAGTGGAAGTGGGAAGTGGTGACAATGGATTTTATTACAGGATTGCCTAGAACAAGAAATCTACATGATTTGATCATGGTGGTGGTGGAAAATCTTACAAAAGTTTCCCATTTTATTCCACTGAAAACTAGTCATAAGGCAACAGATATTGTTGATATTTTCATAAAGGAAGTGGCACGTTTGGATGGAATTCCTAAAATAATTGTGTCTGACAGAGACCTGAAATTCACCTCGAATTTATGGAAAGGATTGTTCAAAGGATTCAGAACGAATCAGAACTTTAGTACAACTTATCATCCTGAGTTTGATGGACAGATAGAGAGGGTGAACAGAGTAATAGAATACATATTGAGAATGTATGTGATGGACAAACCATCAAGATGGGAAGACTACCTGCACTTGGTATAATTCACCTACAACAATGGGTATCATGCATTGTTGAAGATGAGCCCATTTGAAGCACTTTATGGAAGAAATTGCAATACTCCAGTGAGCTGGGATAATCCAGCTGATAGAGAAGTAGTTGGGCCATAGTTGCTCAAGGAGATGGAGGACCAAATGATAAAAATTAAGTAGATTTTGAAAGTTGCCTAGGACAAGAAGAAAAGTTATGCTGATAAGAACAAAACCCACAGAGAGTTCAAAGTGGGTGATCATGTTTTCCTGAAAGTAAAAGTTAATAGGAGTTCCCTGAAGCTGGGAAGTTGTGCCAAGTTAGCAGCCAGATTTTGTTGGCCATTTGAAATCTTGGAAAGGATTGGGCTAGTTGCATATATGCTTGCATTATCTGCATCTATGATTGTACATAATGTGTATTATGTTTCATTTCTTAAGAAATATATACCTGATGCTAATCATGTAATCGGTTGGAATGTGATTTAGGTGGAACAAGAAGGTGTCCTGCAAGTGCATCCTGTGCGCGTATTGGACAGGAAAAACAAACAGCTCCAGAATTGAGCCATAGGACTTGTAAAGGTCCAATGGACCTGGTATGGTCCTGAGGATGCAACATGGGAACATGAAGATGCTATGGGGACAGAATACCCGCATCTTTTTGAAGATTTTGGAAATCTTGGGAATATTGTGTGAAAGTTGCACTGAGGATAGTGAAAAAATAAGGGGAGGGGATTCTAATACCCCAAGGACGTGCCCCAATTGTATTATGAATTCTGATTTTGTTTTATAGGCTAGTGAGCCAAGTTTATATAAGCTAGTGGGATTATGTGTTATTTAGGCGAGGGGGCCTAACTGTTGAGGGCCAGGAGCCTGATTTTTGTACATGTAATTATGGACAATATTAATACAAAAAAACATCTATGTGTTTGGACCAACCATGATGAATGAGTGATGGGGGACTAAGCTTCCACAAAGCCTGGGTAAGGGAGAGGGGGTTGAAAGGTTAGAAGAGGAGCTAAGATTGAGGGCTTAAATCCTTGGGAATAATAATTAAATATTATTCCAAAGCTGTGAAAATGTATATGTTTTATCCTAAGTTCCTAGAAGGGGAACGTGTGCAAGATGGGAAACATGCAACCCCAGGAAGACAGGTGTCGACCTGGGTGCATGCAGTTAAAACAAGAGAAGTAAGTCGTGTTGGGGGTTCATCCTTCATTCCTCAATCCGCCACCTAAGTCTGGGGGTTCCTCCTTCATTCGACCATAGACTGTCTGAACCGTGAATCCCGTGGCCTCCGTATTTGACCTTTGCATACCTCATGCAGCTCTGAAACCCGAAACCGTGAGGCCATCCTGTGATGTTTTCCTAGGAAGTTGACACACCCTCAGTCTGTACCCATTTTACCTCTACGTTGGACTTCTACATAACCATGCACATCTGAGAAACCAATCGGGAGGGAAAGGTTGACCTGTGTATCCTATGAACCTGGGTTTATCCACACTGCAAACCCAAGTTCGTGCTTAACTGCTTGGGTTGTTGTCTCCTGAGAAACCTGAGCATACCGTAATTTTTTATGTATTGTGTGTTTTAACTGTGGGCAGTTGTGGCCACACAGTCCCTTGGCTGAGTATGATTGGATGCTATCATTGGTTCCTTGCCGAGCCTTACTGTTGTCCTCCTTGTGCTAGAACGGAGCTAAAGAAGCAGGTTATCAGGCCTGTGTGCAACACTCTATCCTGGTGAGAGAGGTGGTTGTGGTTGAAGAAATAGGTTGTTAGGCCTGTGAGCGACTCTCTCCAGGTGAGAGAGTGTGCGAAGGAAGGAGAGATCTCCTGGAAGGAACCCTGTAGCTACCATAGAGCTTAGAGATTTTGGGTCTGGTCTGTTGCTGAAGCATAAGGAAAGGGAGGTTAGTAGCCGAAGGACTATCTAGGTGACAGAAGGTGTATACTCTTGGGGTGGGACAGGCATGTGGTGAAGGAGAGTGTGTGGGCAGTGGGTATAAGTGGTTCCTGGGTGAGAATCCTTCCTCTGTAACTGTGTGTCTTCCTGTTGACCTTTCCTAGCCTAGGATTCCCTATCTAGTGGAGCTTAGTCCCAGCTCGGGGGTGACCTACTGCTGAGAGTGATGAGTAGCATGGTCTAAGGATGGGAGGTTCATGAAAGGTATACACGTAGTTGGCGGTGCATGACAGTTTCAATGATAAGTATCAGCTTATGCTGAATATTATGTTTTGCATTCCTATGTGTCATATATGTATCATGCATTCTGTTGTGCATATGAATTATTGTTAATGATAGGGATTATTTATGTTAGCAGTAATTTTGTGTTTAACTGTAATTAAGCATTTTAAGTTCATTAGAATGCATAATGTGTTATAGAAGTGTTGTTTCGCACAATAGCTTTTGCCTAGCTAGGGGGATGATGGTCGGGGGACGTTACAAACATACTCTCCCTCTATTTTTGAAAGTTCAACAACATTTTGTATTTTCGAAATCCAACTTATTGTTGTTCCACCTACATTAAAAACATACCCTGTAGTGCTCCTGCTATCTTTATCACATGCCATATCTGAATAAACATATCCATGTAGAACATTGTATGAACCTCCAAAACATAATGCATGAGTAGGTGTACCTCTCAAATACCTGAGAATCCACTTTACTGCCTCCCAATGTTCTTTACTTGGATTGTTCATATACCTTCTCACAACTCCCACTGCATGTGCAATATCTAGTCTTATGCAAACCATCGAATAGATCAAGATTCCAACTATTGATGAAGAAGGGACCCTGGACATGTATTCTATCTCCTCCTATTTCTTGTGACACATTTCCTTAGTTAATTTTAGATGGATAGCCAAAGGTGTACTAACTAGTTTTTCATTCTTCATTCTAAACCTCTCCAACACCTTCTCTATGTACTCACCGTGAGACAATGTCAATTTGTGTTTTTTTCCATCTCTTGTTATTCTCATACAAAGGATTTTCTTCACAACACCCAAATCCTTCATAGAAAATGAATTAGATAATTTCGTCTTGAGCACATTTATATCCTTCATATTAGACCCTGCAACAAGCATTTCATCTACATACAATAGAAATATAATATAGCTTCCATTTTCTATCATTTTAAAATAAACACAGTGATTCAAATGACAAGATCTATTATAACCTTGTTCTATCATAAACCCGTCAAACTTCAAATACCACTACCTTAGAGATTTATTTAGGCCATACAATCTCTTCCTCAACCTACATACCTCATTTTACTTCCCTTTGACCTCATACCCCTGTGGCTGCTACATATAAATCTTTTCCTCCAAATCGCCATGGAGAAAAGTTGTTTTTACATCTAACCGTTCAAGATGAAAATCTTCTATTTCCAAAAGACTTAAAATAGTCCTAATTCAATTCATCTTAACAACAAGAGAAAATATTTCATCAAAATACATACCTTTCTTTTGTGCAAACCCATTTACAACAAGTCTAGCCTTGTATCTCTTTTTTACTCCATCTTCTTCCTTCAACTTGTAAACCCATTTATTCTGCAATGCTCTTTTTCCTACAAGAAACTGAACCAAGTCCCAAGTTTAGTTATTTACCAAGGAATCCATTTCCTCTTTCATGCCTTTATCCTAGTTATTTTTGGTGTCTATCTGGATTACCTATGAATAAAGAAGATAATCAGACTCCAAAACCAACACGACGCACCGCTACCTAGTGGGATTGTCTACCGCCACTCTATGTTAGAAAATGATAAAATAAAGTGCCAGATACAAGGGATTCTTGAAAAGGGGCACATCCAACCAAGCACATCACCTTGTGGAATCCAAATCGTGCTTGTGAAGAAGAAAGATAGGACATGATGACTCTGCATTGATTATTGTTCCCTAAATAAAATCATAGTCAAGAACCGATATCCAATTCCCCTAATTGATGATCTCCTTGAACAACTCAAGCGGGGAAAATAATTCAGTAAGATTGATCTGAAGTCTGGGTATCACTAGGTCCCAATAGAGCGGACCAATGTATGGAATAATTCCTTCAAGTCCAAAGAAGATCTTTTTGAATGGATGGTTATACCCTTTGGCTTGACGAATTCCCCAACAACTTTCATGAGGATGATGGCCGATATCTTGCAACCTTTCACCAATTATTTTGTGGTGGTGTATTTAGATGACATCCTGATCTTCAACAAGAGTTGAGAAGAGCACTTGCAACATATTCAACAGGTTCTGCACACTTTGTGACACCACAAGATAAATGAAAATTTGGAAAAATGATCTTTTGGCATGAACAAGGTCCAGTACCTAGGCTACATTGTTGATGATCATGGGGTGCATCTCAATATAGACAAGATCCAGATCATTCGTGACTGTCCAACCCCGACCACATTCATTAATCTTTGAATCTTCTTAGGTCTTGCCAATTTCTATTGTAGGTTTGTGTTGGGATTCTCCCTGATCTGGATTATTTTCGGCACGAAATGAGAACGGAGATGTAATAAATAAATGCACAGAGATATCGCATATATTAAATAATATAACATAAATGTATCGAATATGAAACCATAAACACAGATATACAGTAATACATGATTTCTATTAATGAAATAAATGTACAGAGACTGTAAAAATATAGAGTGGAAGACTCGTTAGAATGGTGGAAACTTATCTCTGAGAAGAGATGTGACGGCTAATCGCATTCCCAAGAAGATGATTACAATGAGGCTCTGAAGGCCTTTTTACAATAAATGGTAATGCCAAAAGTCCTAGACATCCAAAAACCTAACCCTAGGAGATGAAGCGCCAAAAGTCACGCGGGCCCCATTTGGGTAAGTGAGTACATCAACTTCCCGGGGTCGTAACTTTTGCATACGATCTTCGTTTTAGGCGTGTGATAGCTCGATGGAAAGATCTATCTGAGGCCTACAATGTTCGAGACAAAATAGCATTGTAAAAGTAAATTTTCAACTGAAACATACCCAAAAAAACATCGTTTATGACCTCAAAACGGCCTCGAAAGTTCAGGACCCGAAAAAACTGCTAAAAATAGTAAATTGCCAAAATTGTCAGAGAGTCGTTGTTGGGCCATTTGGAAAAGGTGGGTGGCCATCGATATCCACCTGGATCAATCTTCCCTCCTTGGGAAGAAATGGTCTCCATTACGTTGAGTTCCCGGGGGAGAGGGAAAAGCATTTGTTGAATTTGCATCTTGGTGAGTTGCTTGTCTTGCTGGAGACGTCGCACTGCTTAGTTTGTGGAAATCTGTCACAAACCTGTTGCAGTTGAGGCTGCTCAACAAGTCGAGATACATGAGAGGACGATGTGAAGAAGGAATCTTTGCATTTTGTTGCAGCCTTGTCGACCTGCTTCTGTTGGATAGAAGGTGCTTGGGGCAAGGATGTAGTGGTTGCAGTGTCCTTTTGTTCTCCTTTTGAACAAATTGTGAAGAAGCTGAATTTTGCAGTATGAGATACTACCTTGTGGCACTTTTTAGATGGAAGAGTAGTTAGAACTACCTCTGGTATTCTATAGAGATGACCCCCCAAAGTAACAATGACACTACGGGGTCGAGACTCATAAATAGCATGGCGTCTCCACATATATGGTTGGCCCAAGAGAACATCACAGACATCCAGTGGGGAAACATCACATAATACCTCATCCTTGAAGGGTTGGATGCCGTATGACAATCGACACTATTGGTTGACACAGAGATCTCTTCCTTGCCTAAGCCACCCGATGTTGTATGGCTGCGGGTGTGGTGTTGTCGACAATCCCAACTATTTGACGACCTCTGCTGAGATGAGGTTCTTTTGGATTCTGCTATCAACAATAAAATGCAGTGGGGTCCCCTTCACCCAGATCTGTGAATGAAAAAGGGGCTCCCCCTCTTCAGGATCTGTTGGTTCTTCTGGTTGAATTGGTGTGGTTGTGACAATAGCAGTGGGGTCTGCATCAATGATCTATCCTTTACCATTATTTTTAGAATCAGATTCTGAATCAGGGTTTAGCTCTTTGTCTTTGATCTCAGCCACCAATGACTATTTTGAGGGACATTCATCAGTGTTGTGCCAGGGTATTTTGTGGAAATCGCACCATTTTCCAGTTTCCTTCTTTGTCTTCCCATGACCCTTCTTTTCCTGTGTCTTGCACTGGTTTTCGGGAGACTGTTTGTTAGGGTTGTCTTTGTCATACTTTGGTGGTTGTTTCGTATTTGCAGACCCAAATTCCCGTTTGTTCTGGTGCTTAAATTTCTGCTCAATTTTAACAGCATATCGATAAGCAACACCGAGTGATGAGATGTCCAGAAAATCCATTTCAGTCTGGATGTATCTGTGTAGAGCCCCACGGTATTTTAGAACCAAATGTCGCTCGGAGTCTTTGATACCTAGCTTGGTGTACAATGTATGGAAGGTATTGGTGAACTCCGAAACTGCTTGGCCCCTCTCTTGCCACAGTGTGGTCCACCTCATGTAGTGGTCCTCATAGTTGCCAACAGGGTAATATTGTTCCTTTACCGGATCCACAAAAAAATCCCAAGTGGGATTGACCCCATATATTCCAGACCCCTCTGTGGAACTTTGCTCCCAGTAAGTTTCCCACCAATGTTTTACATGAGGGAGAGCATTAAGGAGTGCGAAGGTGATCTTTTCTTTGTCGAAAAAATTGCGAACAAAGAAATAACCTTCTAGCAGAGTTAACCATTTTTCTAGGGCTTCTGCATCTATTTGTCCTTCAAATACAAGAATATCAAAGTTAACTTGTACCTTGAAAGACGAGGTGCCTCCAAAGTGGCCGCTTGAGGAAGATGCACCTGATGCTATCAACAGGCGTTGAAGGATGCGGGCAAAATTCTCCATCATTTCGTCCCTCTGTCTCGTGAGAGCTTGCTCAAGCAATAGATTGATAAGATCGTCTTCTCCATCGTTTTTCTTTTCTTCCGCCATTGAGGGTATCTTGGGTGTGTGAGAGCGATTGTCTTCAAGAGAGACAAGCTCGAGACCTAACTTTCTATACTCGGACCTCGTCGGGGACATGCACTGAAAAAAATGATCAAGAACAGCCTGCTCTGATACCACTGATCCAGATTATTTTCGGCACAAAATGAGATCGAAGACGTAATAAATAAATGCACAGAGATATCGTAGATATTCAATAAAATAACATAAATGTATCAAAGATGCAACTATAAACACAGATATACAGTAATACATGATTTCTATTAATGAAAGAAATGTACAGAGACTGTAACAATACAGAGTGGAAGACTCGCTAGAATGGTGGCAACTTATCTCTGAGAAGAGATGTGACGGCTACTCGCATTCGCAAGAAGATGATTACAATGAGGCTCTGAAGGCCTTTTTGCAATAAACAGGAATGTCAAAAGTCCTAGACATCCAAAAACCTAACCCTAGGAGATGAAGCGCCAAAAGTCATGTGGGCCCCGTTTGGGTAAGTGAGTACATCAACTTCCCGGGGTCGTAACTTTTGCATACGATCTCCGTTTTAGGCGTGTGATAGCTCGTTGGAAAGATCTATCTGAGGCCTACAACGCTCAAGACAAAATAGCATCGTAGATGCTATTTTGTGAGAGCAACATACCCAAAATAACATCGTTTAGGGCCTCAAAATGGCCCTGGAAGTTCAGGACCCGAAAAAACTGCTAAAAATAGTAAATTGCCAAAATTGCCAGAAAGCCATTTTGAGCCATTTGGAAAAGGTGGGTGGCCACAGATATCCACCTGGATCACTCCCATATTGCATGGGCCTTTACCCAAGTAAATAGGGGTAGTGGCAAGGAAAAGTTCACGTGAGGCTAGTCACAACAAAAAGTGTTTTATGATTTGACGCAATGCTTGTGCTCGGCCCTGATGCTCTCATTACCTGACTTGCAACAAATTTTTGAGATTGAGATAGATGCTTCAGACTATGTTGTGGAAACATTTGTCACTCAACATGAACATCCCATGGCGTATCATAGTGAGACATGATCATATATCGTCCATAAGTACCCCTCTTATGAAAATGAATTGTACTCCATTGTACAAGTGTTTCACTAGTGGAGGCATTATATTATCAAGAAGGAGGTAATCATCCACACTACTCATAAGCCTCTTTAGTTCATGCAGACACAAGGAAAAATGTAGAATGACCACCATAATAAGTGGTCTGCATACTTGCAATAGTTCCACGTCAACATTAAGTATAATATAGGGAGCACCAACCGCGTCGTTGACTGCATTAGTCGACCTCAAGTTGTAGCACTAACCATGGTGCTACACTCCTATGGATATTAGACCTTCGGACAACCCCAAATCTATGAGAGAGATCCTGACTTCACCACTACCTACCATATGCTAGGTACAAACACAATTGTCACTGATTTACATCTTTAGGACGAGTTGTTGTTCCATCTAGGCCATCTTTGTGTCCCATCAAGCGAGCGAGCGAAAGTGATTTGGGAAGATCACTACAATCGTGTGGCATGACACTTCGACGTAGAAAAGACAGTGGAAGTGTTGTAGCAACATTTCTATTGGTCGAAATTTCGACAAGATATTAGCAGGTATATCAGGTCATGCATGACCTACGTCATTTCCAAACCAACCATTAAGAAATAAGGCATGTCCACCCTTCTTCCTACTCCTGATAGGCCCTAGGAATCCATATCGATGGACTACATGTTGGGCCTTCCTTCAACCAAGTAGGGAAATGACTGTGTCTTTTTGGTTGTTGATCGATTTTACAAGATGGTGATTTTGGCAACCTACAAGAAGAGAATCACAGTGAAGGCCACTACCAAAGTCTTCTTTGAATGAGTGTAGGTACCTTTTTGGATACCAAAAATTATTGTCTAAGATCAAGATAACTGACTCCTTATCACATTCTGGTCGAGCCTCTTGTCACGGCTAGACACCAATCTCACCAAATCCACTACCTTCCACCCCCAAACAGATGGGAAAACTGAGGTCGTCAACATGATGATTGTTCATATCTTGCTCATATACAATTCCAAGCATCCACACGCATGATATGAGAGTCTTCCCTATGTTCAACATAGTTACAATAGAGCCATACATAACTCAACTGGCCACAACCCCTTTCAGGTGGGGTTGAGATTTCAACCATAATTAGGTCCCATGGATGTTGCATTACCACTTGCCTCCACATAGGAAGAATCATCCCATGCTCAAACTGAAGATGAAAAATACACAGAGTTCATTGAATGAATCTAGCACAACCACCAACATGTTCAAGATATTTTGTAGAAGTATAATTCCAAGTACAAATAGTGCATTGATAAACACCGGGTGCCACAAAAATTTCAGGTGGGAGATAAAGTTTGGTTGCACTTGAAGAAATAATTCCTTACAAGACCCCATTGGAAGCTTCATCCACTCCGCTATGGACCTTACATCATCACCAAGGTTGTGGGTGACAACGATTTTGATCTCAACATTCTCCTGTTCCCTGGCTTGCACCCAATGTTTACTGTGGACCTCCTTTGACCATACTTTCAACCATTATTGGACACCTTAGAGATAACAAAACAATTGATATCAACAAAGATCAACCCTAACTGCATAGAATAGACATCTAATGATCATATTGTGGAGACATTGGTCAAGGGAACATGCCAATAGAAGATTCAACTTTATCGTGTTGTCAAACCGGGGCAACTCTTGCACCAAGAAAAGTGGCTCACCCGGGGCCAAATTCAATAGAAATTTCCTCATTTGATGGGGGAAATCAACCCAATTGAGATCATTTAAAGGGGGAGGATTGATCTATGTGGATATCACTGCCCACCCATTTCTTCCAACTATCTCACATACAATTTTCATCTTGGTGGTTTTTTTCTAGGTTTTCCGAGACATAAACTTTTGGGGTTGTTTTGAGGCCCTAAAAAACGTTTTTTGGCCTCGCCACATTCACACTATAGATGAAGTTAGAGTGTGACAACAACATGTGTATTCTTGGGATAGATGTTTGCAATGGGCTATCATGCGCCTAAAACATATATCGTATGCAAAAGTTACGATCTTAGGCTTTGATGCTAAAAAAAGCCTAAGATCGTAACTTTTGACGCTTCATCTCCAAGGGTTAGGTTTTGGGATGTCTAGGATTTTTTGATTACTTATTGATGCTAAAAAAAGGTCGGTACGCCTCATTGTAATGTTCTTAGGAAAATGCTCATAGCCGCCAATTATATTTTCAGAGATTAGCTACTAGCATTCGAGCAAGATTGTTTCATTTTGCATTTTACAGTTTCAACAAATTTATTTATTGAATAGAAGTTAAGTTTTACTATATCTATGTTATTTCTCATTATATCTCCGTGTTAATGTTATAGATCCGTGTTTCATTTTGTTCGTTCAAAACGCCCATTATGTTATCCTCATATCCATAGTTGGTATAGATTCATATTAAAATGATTTATTTTAATTTTTTTTTATTATTATTATAGTTATATTTTATAAATTTATTATATTATTTTTATTGTTGGTTTTTTTATTATTAATATGGTTAATTTAGAAAAAAAGAATTATGTAACAAGTAAATTTTAAGTGATTCTATAATTTATTACTTAAAGAGTAAATAGTCTTGAAAAATTTACCCATGGACACGAAGGCTAACAACACCAATGCCAACTATTAATAGAAAATAAAAGAAATACAATTTTATCAAAAATCAAATTCTATAATTTTAATAATGAATAAAATGCACTTGCTTACCATCAAAACTATTTTAATGAAATACATGACATTCTCAATTATTTTCTAATTAATAAAGATAATCAATTATTAAAATGTAAAAAATCATAATTTTAATAGAAATCAAAATAATAATAGTAATATATTAAAATTATTATTTTTATATAAAAATAACTATATATTTCTGTAATTAGAGAAGCTTAATATGCATATTTCTGTATATTTTAGTAATCAAATTGTTAAAAAAAATGAGATTATTATTATTATTATATTAATATAAAATTTATTATCATTGTGAAATTTCAAAAGTCATAATTAATTAATTTAAAAAACAAAATATTCTAGTTAATTAATTTTAAAAAACTATGATAGGAATACATCATCACCAATAGGTTCAACTCTGTGAAGAGTATCTATATGCTATTCAATTTCAATTTTTTATAAAATATTATGTGGTCCTCAATTTTAAACTTTTACACCAATATTGGTTTGAAGCTATACTATGAATAAATCATCACCAATACGTTCAACTTTGTGAAGAGTATCTATATGCTATTCAATTTTAATTTTTTATACAATATTATGTGGTCGTCAATTTTAAACTTTTACACCAATGTTGGTTTGAAGCATATGATATAATTTAGATGACGAATCTTCGTTCATTTACAATCCAAAGAAACATAAATATGTTCTCAATTCAGTGTAGAAACCCCTCTTGGTAACTATATGGATTTAAATAACAAGTCTTTTTTTTTAAGAAAATCACTTTAGGAAAATAAAGTATCTTTTTAATTTAATTATTTTAGATAAAATTGTATACATATAAATTTATGAAAATAAACTATTTTTTTTAATTTAATTATTTTAGATAAAATAGTATACATATAAATTGAAATTGAAGTAAGTAATGAGAAATGAAAGAAACATAAATATGTTCTCAATTCAGTGTAGAAACCCCTCTTGGTAACTATATGGATTTAAATAACAAGTCTTTTTTTTTAAGAAAATCACTTTAGGAAAATAAAGTATCTTTTTAATTTAATTATTTTAGATAAAATTGTATACATATAAATTTATGAAAATAAACTATTTTTTTTAATTTAATTATTTTAGATAAAATAGTATACATATAAATTGAAATTGAAGTAAGTAATGAGAAATGAAAGAAACATAAATATGTTCTCAATTCAGTGTAGAAACCCCTCTTGGTAACTATATGGATTTAAATAACAAGTCTTTTTTTTAAGAAAATCACTTTAGGAAAATAAAGTATCTTTTTAATTTAATTATTTTAGATAAAATTGTATACATATAAATTTATGAAAATAAACTATTTTTTTTAATTTAATTATTTTAGATAAAATAGTATACATATAAATTGAAATTGAAGTAAGTAATGAGAAATGATTTAATCTAAAATTGAAATTTTTATATGAACTTAAATAATAAGTTTTATTGTAAGGAAAAAAAATAATTAAAAAACAAATTTATGGAATAAAAAATTATAACAACCCCAAATCGACTGCAAGTAAAGAAAAAAGTGCAAACGTTAGTTTTTTTTAAGGCAGGAAGGCAGGCAACGACGATAACAATTAACTTTGCAACCTGACGACGAACTCAACACGATAATACATCAACGGACATGTGAACAAGGACCATACAACGACTACCCGCCCGATACCACGAGACAATGCCTACAAGTTAAAGGATAACCCCACAATCCCGACACAATGGCTTGACGACCAACAAAAAAGAACCTCTACTACATGCATAACCCAACCGCGCTAAGGCATTACAACCAAGTACCCTCATCAAAATCAAGGAACGATAAGCACAAATTACGGCCAAGTTATCGGTCACCTCTATCCATTAGGGCGCCTAATGAATCCCCTCATCAAGAATCATGCCGTCACCAGGCAACAGGCATGTCAATGACCCTGGCACAATGGAATCAAGGAGAAATCAACGCGCTGTGAGACTGAATTGACTTTCAACACACGACGACTGACCCAAGCACCCAAAGACTGGTCGATAAGACGACTAGACGCGTGGTGAAAACACCCAATTAATTTCTGCACCCATCCAGAGGATTTTTGTTTTCTAAGAGGCACCTTTAGGAAGTCGTCGACACTGTGAGCAGACTAAAAGATTAATTTCTAAAATTTCAAGTGCACGGATAATCCATTTTCAAACTCTAAAAGGATGTTGTTGAAGGCTAACTTACTCATAGGTGATAAAGGAATTAGTACTTACATGTTGTTTTGCCAAACAACGTTTACTCTCAAAAACACTGTAAGGTAAAATATTAAGCAGCTCAGTTGTGCTGATCGATGCATCGAAATTTACCCAATTCAACCAAAAATATAAAGTTTCAGCGAACAGTCAAATGCAGACCACATGAGGTTCCCTTAGCCCAATTATTAAGCCTGTCGGGCAGCTCGATTATGTTGGTTGACGTGTTGATAGAAATTGTTGTCTATCAACATGATAGCGCTGTCACACAACTACACAGCAACAATTCGCTGTCAAGGGAATTAATCATATAAGGGATGGCCAGGATTTAACATTATATAACGTTCGTTTTCTTTTGTACAACAGAACAAGGTTTAACAAGACGCAGACACAGAAAACACGCAGGCCATTAAAACTAACACCGACATTCCTCAATACAAACGCAGACATAAATCGTTGGGATTCCCTGCATTAAAAACGCAGCTACAACAACAATGAATTCGCTATTCATTAAATACCCGGAATTGCGGTCTCAAAGAAGGAGAAATCATTATCCAAAAAACTGGTGAAATCGCTGTCTTGATACCTACGAATTCGTTGTCTACTAACGTCTGCATTTGCTGATAAAAATAAAGAAAATCACCATTATGTACCCTCTATAGAATCGCTGACCACATTACTGTTAAATCGCATCCATAAGAAAAAAGATAACTCGCTGGCAGACGATAAATAAAAATAGCTGTCATACAGGGTAATGCAAGGTCGTTGACTCAGGCAATTTCATAGAAATTAAATAGCTAGAATAATTAAGCCAAGTACATCTATTGACAATGGACACATTTAATAGGTTTTTAGTTCTTAATACATTTTCTATGGATGAGATTAAATATGAATGGCTATGATTTCATCCCTTAACTTCCGAGCTGTTATAAAGACATCAGTTTATATGTTTATTTTTTCATATTTACGTTTAAAAATTACTGTGTTCATTAACTTATTGCCATGTCTACCTGATTAAAAAATATTAAGGTATTGTCACATAGTGGTAAGATCTTGGCGTTTCATGTTTCTGCTAGCTGACGTTTGGTGGCCGCGTTTCTGTGCTGGCATCACCAGCGGTCCCCAGTAGTTTGTGCTAGTTTACAGTGCATGCTTGTGTTTTTAACACCCTTCCACTTGTACATGCGTGAATGCCTTCCACGCTCCACCTTCCGGGTCACGACCAAGCGCCCCTCCACTCACTCGCTGGTAGTCACCACAGGGTGGCTGCGCATCATTTAGTGAATCATTTGCTGCAAACACTGTGCCATGGATTTTCGTGGGCCTAGCGTTTTTACTATGTTAATTAGGGTTTTTTAAAGCGGGAAGTTTAACCGTTGTAAGCTGCCTTTCGGCGTACATATATAAAGAATATTAATTTTTTTTGCAGGTAATCACTATTCCCGCAGGTAAAACGCCATCCAAAAACACTGTCAACGCAGCCATCAATTCGTTGATTGAAAATCGCTTGGTTTTAATCTCCAATCACTGGGTTAAATCAGTGGAAGTTTGCTGGGTTAAATCAGTGGAAGATTGCGTACACAAAACCTCCATTTCTTTAATAAAGTTTTACCTCAAGTAAATTGCACTTTTAAAAAGTAAAGGTTAAGTAAATAGTATAGTTGTTATCGTAGTCAATGGAATAATCGCAGCATAAGATTCGCCATCAAGCCATGAATTACAGAGGGAAAAATTCGAGGTTTAGCGTATTGAAACGCAGAGGGTAATTGCCATCAAACACAATAAAATGAAGAGGATAATAAGCAGATCGGAAATAAAAGATAACAATTGCAGAGGTATTCAATCGCAAAAGGCCCAAGACAAACCATCGACCACGAACAATCAACAGGATTAAACGGCTGGCAGGAACATCCTTCGCTCCTCATCCACGCACAGAAAAGCAGGGTGTTGAGATCCATAGGTCTATTAACGCCAAAGCGACAACCATAGATCAGGTTCTTGGCCAATTTTCAAGGCATGGACTAATGAGCTAGGGACGAAAGAAAAAATAAACCGCATTCATCGCAATCAATAAAGCACGGGACGGTCAAGTCATACAAGGATTTAAGGACATGGGAAAACAACATCGAGCTAAAGGCTATGGGGAAAATCTCAGTCATCAACTAGAATTCTAAGATAATGATTTTTTGTACCCAATTAAACATGCAGAACTAAAAGCATAAATCATACTAACAATCTATCATGCAGCAATAAAGGAAGTGTATCGTTCCCCAATCGCCCTCTCTGAGTTGATATCTCGTGCGCTCTGTGCAGATCCTGCTTGCCAACCGATGAGACATCACCGGTACCTCCTAGCCAACGTTAGGGGTACTCTTCTTCCCCCTTAGCCCCCCAAGCTGCAAAGGGGCCATGTGTACTTACCATATAATCAACTAGCTCCCAGCTCTCCACGCAAGGTCGAGCTACCACTCCTCACCGAGTTGGGTGTCCCAACTCCCACAAGCTAAGTCAATCAATTAAAAAAATTTGCAGCATAACGTTACACGTTACACATAGCAGAAGAGATCCTCCATCCTTCTCCTCCATCCATTATATAGAGTTTCGAAGTCCTTTACTTTCCCAAAATCCCATTTAATTTAAAGTTTAATAATTTAATCCATAAAAATCCTCCCCATACAAGTGTCACCCATCCCCTTCATTCCTCCATAAATTAATTTCATTTATTAATTAATTACCCCTATTTCCCTCACCCACCTAAATGCACTCCTAGAATCACTCCTACGTGTCCCCATATCCCCTTACAAGTTTTAATGACTTTCCCCTTATTAATTTACTAGTTGAGTTTAAAATTAGAGAGTTCTTAAATGCTAGATACCTTACTAAGTTAGACTATCTGTTTTTTCCTTGTGTTTCCCCTTTCTTTTTATGTTCCCCATTTTTTCCTAGTTTCCTAATTATTTTAGATTTCCCTCTTTCCCCTTCTTATTTAAACTCAAAAAGGCCTGTGCAAAAACTTACCCTTTTTCCCTTTTTCTTTTTAATGAATAAATTTTTAATTTGCATAATATAGTAAAACAATTATTTCCCCTTTTTAAATTCTTATCCTATTTTTTTTATATAAATCAATTTAATTGCTTACACCCTTCTTGTCACAAGATTAATGGACATTATCATTATTATATATATATTTATATATATTTACATAAAATAGATAAAATTTTATCACTGGTATAATTTAGACCTAGACTTTATTTTCCTAGGCTAAGAGACATTTTATTATGGGAAAAGTTTTAAATTTTCATTAACACATTATTCATCCTAAAACCATCTAGGTTTATCCAATTATTAAATAACAACGCGACGTGCCCTTCAGGACGCATCGCGTGCTCCAAGGGTGCCACTCGCCTCTTGACTGATTTGGTAGACATAAAAAACCCATGGAGTCAATACTCCACGAGGTGAGCTTATGGGAAACTAAGAGCCTCTAAGGAATAAGGCCCCAACCTTAATGTGCGCCCCTTAGAATCATCGTGAGCGGCTGTCACATTCTTCCCTCACAACATCATGGGTATTCTCAAATTCTGTAGTCATTAACCTATAATTCGAGCCACGACGAGAGTGCTAGTAGGCTATGGTAGGGTTGTTGTCCACACCTCTCCCTCAACGTCTCTGGTAGTCGTGTGTGACCCCTCTACTTCACATGTGAGTTTGGTTAGCAAGCTATCATTAGCATGCATCATCAACGAATCATGTCAGAAATATATCCATAATCATATCATCTAATGAGATGCACAAATGTCATATATACAACAATCAAACCCCAATAGTCCACTCCCTAACTCGATCCAAAGTCCAAGGGGTTCCATCGATGCCTCTGCATCCTTGAGGTCCCAAAATCCTGCACACTTAGGAAAACCAAGTCAATAGCACATGTCTATGTCAATGATGCAAAATAATATGTCATCAATTCATAACGCCTCATAATCATAATCAAATGCCCAAAAGTATAATAATCTGGATCAATTGCGAGCAAGTGTCCTCAAAGAATAAGGTCGCTCAGTGCGCGTAAGAGCGGGATGTTACAAAAATTGTAGATATAAATTGAAATTGGAGTAAGTAATGATAGGGAATTAAATTTAAAATTAAAATTTTTATAAACATATATACAATAGAAAAAAAAAGATTTTAAGAATTTGTAAATTTAATCACAATTTTTTAATTAAAAATAAATAAAAAGTTTACAATTAAGTTTTTTTTTCCAATATAATGGTGATGATTAATGTATAACAATTGTAGCCTAGAGCCAATTGAAACACCCATTATCTTAATCCTCATATCCATAGTTGATATAGATTCATATTAAAATAATTTATGTTCATTTTTTTTATTATTATAGTTGTATTTTATAAATTTATTATATTGTGTTTATTGTTGTCTTTCTTTTATTATTAATATGGTTAATTTAGAAAAAACACTTTTATATACATTAATTTTGTTTCAATTTAATAAATGTGACACTTTTATTGATGTATCTTGTTATTTTTTTTAATAGATGTGACACTTTTATTGATGTAGTTAATCTTAATGGAAAAAATCAATTTTAAGTGATGCTATAATTTATTATTTTAAAAATAAAACATCTTGAAAAAGAATACCTAAAAAAAAAAATTAATAAATGTGACATTTTTATTGATGTATCTTGTTATTTGTATCTAGTTACTCTTAATGAAAAATTTTAAGTGATGTTATAATTTATTATTTTAAGAGTAAAACATCTTGAAAAACAATACTTAAAAAAAAAAATTAGATAAAATTTTGTGTAATCTTTCAATTTGAATGAATTAAAATTTAATTGATAAAGTAATCTAAATGCAATATAGCCTAAGATTACTTGGTGTACCCATTATCTTAATCCTCAAATTCACATTTGATACATGTTAATATTAAAATGATTTATATTAAATTTTTTCAAGTTATATTTTTAAAATTTATTTGATACATGTTAATATTAAAATAATTTATATTAAATTTTTTTTAAGTTATATTTTTAAAATTTATTGTATTATTTTTATTATTGTTATTTTTATTAATAGTATGATTAATTATAAATAAATAAATTTTTCAAATTTTCATTTTGTTTTAATTCGATTTATTAAGGTTATAAAAGTCATGCATATCTTGTTATTATAACAATTAAAGTAATGTTATTATTTATTAATTGGAGAGTAAATCATTTTGAAAAAGAATACATAAAAAAATAAGTTTGGATAAAATTTTGTGTAATGTAGTTAGTTTGAATGGATTGAAATTTAATTAAAAAAATAAAATAAAGTAATTTAAATGATAAGGATAATGATAATAGATTTTTAAGGTTACGGAAAAGTCACACTAAATTGGTGTATGAGATCCTTAGCTCAACGATTTGACTAGTAAAATCTACAGAAGTATACATACCCTTTGATAATGTAATATAACCTAATGCTATTTTATGCATCCATTATTTTAATCCTCATATTCAGAGCTAGTATATATTAATATTAAATTTATTTACGCTACATTTTTTCAAGTTATATTTATAAAATTTATTATATTATTTTTATTGTTGTGTTTTTTTATTATTAGTATGATTAATTTAAAAACAAATCTTTTTTACATATTTTTATTTTGTTTCAATTTAATTATTAGTATTACAAATGTTTTGATGTAACAAATAAAAAATGAATTTTAAGTGATTTTATTATTTATTACTTGGAGAGTAAATCATTTTGAAAAAGAGTACCGAAAAAAATAAATTTGGATAAAATTTGTGTAAATTTGGAAAACAATTGGATAAATTACATTAAAGTAATTTGAATGTATAATATTTGACTTTTGATGCAATGCAGATTTTTGAGGGTGATTAATGGTTAAGAACATGTGTTTTCTCTTAAGATGTTACAAATTCAAATCCAGAAGGGGGTAGGGTATGTATACCTCCATAGACTTTACCCCTAAAATCCTAGGCGGAGGAGGGTCCCTTGTCCCAGAAACAACGGGGTGTCATGCACAAATTTGGTGTGACTTAGCCCTAATCTTAAAAATAGATTATTATTATTATTATTAATTTGAACAATAAAAAATATCAATTTGACCAAAAATAATACATGGTTTAGACTTCTTTATTTTAATGTATTGAATCTATTCTTACATTAAAAATAACAATTCCATAACAAGCTTAGATTCATATTAAACCCGGATTTATCAAGTATATATAGGGATCATATTTCCTAAAGTGTATTTTATTATTATTATTAATTTATTTCATTTTTTTATTATTTTTGTTTTTCTTAATTAAGCAGACTTTATTTATTATTTCATTTTATTTTTTATCATATTATTATTGTTGTTGTTTTTCATAGTTGCACAGGAACCGCTCTAGGCATTTTCAATAGAGCTTGGGAACTAGTAGGGAAAGGGAATGTCCCCAATTGACTCAGAACTATTTTGGGAACTTGGGAGTTTTTTGGGAGCTTCAACATCAAGAAAATGGGAGCTTGAGAACTAGTTTCCTAAATAGAGAGCTTAATTTAACATCATGTTAAATTAAAATGTAAATATTTTTATTCCATTATTACAAATACATAATTTATTACAAATTTTTTCTTTAAATTTTTTTAAAATACCACTATAAAGCAAAGACTAAACTGCACTAAATATTATTAAAGTAAAAAAAATTAATACTACTCACTTTATAGATGTGGATATAAAATTTTTTTACTGCATGTGTGTTTAGCCCAGACTAAACATGAAAGTAGAATAAATCAATACCCTACCCATGACAAGCTTTTGCTCGAGTTTGTTGTTGCTATCAACAAACCATATCATTGAGTTTTATTGTATTTCCATATTATAAGAGTAGCACTATTTATCTTTTTCTAATCACAACAAGAATAATGCATAAAATTTACAAAAATGTTTGAAATTTATATATGTAAAGTTTAATTTTAAAAGATGTTAAAACTTTATATATGTATTTTCAATTTTGTTTCTCATTTTCTAATCAAATCTTTATGGATGTTAAACTTTCAATATTTTGTTAAATATTTCATATAATTATTAATACAAATTAAATTTGTAATTTCGATATTGTAATTATTGTTTGTTGTCCTAGATTAATACATGGTTGTCCTAGATTAGGGTTGTCTTCTATTGACCGTCAATTTTATCCTTATCTCGATACATTGTAATCTAAAATATTTTAATATATATTATTGCAGCTCCCCGAATATGAGGGAAACTTATACACTCGTATCGAGGTTCCCATATTCCCGAAGCCTTTTTAAATTAATTAAGAAAGTTACACCAACTCTTCATTAAGATGCATCACAATAACCAAAATCTCCTAAATAATGAATTGTAAAAAACCTCACTAACACTTTTAAAGAAATACAATAATGAGAAAAAAAAACCAACTTCTTTATATAAAATAATATATTTATATTTTTTTAATATTACATTAATTCATTCAAACAAATTTACTTGATAAACTAAATCTCCCAGTTTGATTCTGGAAACAAAATCCCACCTAAAGCTTCAAAATCTTACCTATAAATTAAACTTAGGTGCATCATCTCAAACATTCTATTTCTCTGCAAGTTCCATAAACAAGTGAGACATGATGCTTAGCCAAGGATGATTTTCCATCAAAACGTGACCTTGCAACCCGTTGAATGCCCGTTGTGACTCATTTGTTTTGCGGGCAAATCATCTTGGCACAGCATCCTCCTGGGCTTCTCATGCTGGAGAATACACGGATTCATTGTGGATTCGGTATTAGGAATGGGGGAAGCAACCAAAGAAGGATTGATATTGCTCTGAACAGTAACAAGCCATGTCTCATCTTTAAACAGGCTAAAGATTCAACGAAGGCTCGGCTCATTACATACCCTACAGAGCCATAGGTAAGAGGCTATTTCTTCGCATCATAGCTAACGCCGCATTTGATGCACTAGATTTGTTACTGACTTGCTTTCTTTCATGTTAGTAGACGAACAGACACCAAAGAAGGATCAACATTGTTCTGAGCAGTAACATGTGTTGGGCCTTACCTTAAACAGGCGAAAGATGCAATGAAGCCCCAGGTCATTATATACCCTACAGAGCAATAGGTAACAGGCTATTTCTTCGCATCATAGCTAACGTCGGGTTTAATGGGCTAGATTTGCTACTAACTTTCTTTATTTCAATGTGAGAGGATGAACAGGTTGTAAATAACATATTTGATCTATAACTAGCACAGCCACATAATTGTGGCTGATCAACGCCGAAACACTGATAAGATGAAAAGAATCCTTAAAAGAATATATTAAATTTTATTATTGATTAACAAATAAACTGTTACGCTTCATTTTTATCTGGTGTTTAGATTTTAATTTCTGTTAAAAAAGTAAACACATAAATGGATGTCTTTATAATAGCTAGGAAGTTAATGATTGAAATCAGAGCCATTTATTTTGTGTGACTACTAAGAATATTCCAGCCATATTTAATCATGTCCATAGAAAACTTATTAACCACTAAACCCCTATTAAATCTACCCATTGTCAATAGGTGTACGCTTTTCAACGTAACTAGCATAGTCACAAATTCGTGGTCAGTAAACGTTGAAAGGACGGTTTGCAAAACCTGAACCATCGGGAAAGAAAACGTGGCTGGTGAAGGCCAAAGGTTTAGGTTGTCCCAACTCATTACATACCCTACAGAGCTATAGGTAAGAGACTATTTTTTCGCATCATAGCTAATGCCGCTTTTGATGGGTTAGATTTGTTACTAAATTTATTTCTTTCATGTGAGTAGACGAACAGGTGGTAAATAATATATTTGATTCATTGTGGATTCGATATTAGAATTGGGGACAACAACCAAAGAAGGATCAACATTGTTCTGAGGAGTAACATGTGTTGGGCCTTACTTTAAACAGGCGAAAGATGCAATGAAGCCCTAGGTCATTACATACCCTACAGAGCAATAGGTAAGAGGCTATTTCTTCGCATCATAGCTATAACGTCGTGTTTAATGGGCTAGATTTGCTACTTTCTTTCTTTCAATGTGAGAAGATGAACAGGTTGTAAATAACATATTTGATCTCTAATCATCCTATCACAACGGGGTATAACAATAAATGGCAACGGCATTATACATTTGCTTCCAACCATGCCAGATTTAGCGTCTTGGTGAACGACCTGCACACACCTCAATCTCTTCTTATTGCATTCCCAGCATTCTCTTCATTTCAAAGCCTAATTGTAGAACGGTGGCCTCAACTTCTCTACGATGTTTTATATTTTCTTCCTTAGCTTTGCAAGGCCGAATAGTTTAATGGAGGATTCAGGTTAATTTTCTCTAGGTTACAAACTTCCCTCCTTGTTTCTTGGAATCTGAGTGGATTTACGTTGTTATTTGTTACCATGTTTCGTTTCATCTTTAATTGGGTGTATTTTTATGGTGGTTTCGGCAGGCACAGTCACTGGTCTACCAGTCAAGCACGGGTTTGAAAATGCAGGGTAAGCAATTACAGCAAGGGATGTTCATGGGTGAAGTTCTCAAGCTTGTAGACTGGTGAGTAATGTTACTATTTCTCAACAGTGTCATTCAAACAGTTACATGACATCACAAACTGTTGAAGGATTTACACATGATGGAAAGGATGGCTAGGACGCAGTCTTTTACCTTATTAAAAAGGCTTCCGGTACTTGTTATTTTTTTAATTTCGGTAATTATCTTCACAGTTGCTAAGGCACCCTCTTCTTAGGTTACCTGTATGTTTTACAGCACGTCCATATTATTAACAATGGGATGCCAAACAATTCGTACTTATAAAGAGTGAGAGTGAGTCCGAGATAAAAGTGCCCTGATTAAAAAAAAATAATATGTAAGCTTTGAGTCTCAATAATTATAATTATGGGTTCAAATTTAAAATCATAAATATGTGTATATCTAAGTTAATTTTTTTAATAAAAAGATAGAGTGTGTTATTAATATTTATTTAGGATGTGTTTTTTTTATTTAAAGTATAAAGTAGTGTTTGGGAGAGGTAGAAGCAATGTTGAAAAGTTTTTGGGTTTTAAAATATTTTTCAAAATATCTTTCATGCTAGTTGTCGATGGATATTGGGTATATATTTTGTTGAGACTAATTTATAAAGATTTATAAATATTGAAAGATTTATTCACAAGTTTTTTTTTAGTTATGTTTATAGGGAACATGGCATGAGCTAAAGAGGGATTGTTGTTGGAATCTGGGAAATGAATCATCTAAAAAGTGGTGGAGGGTAATTCCAGTATCTAAGAACATGCATTTTTCTTATAGGGTTGTTTGAAGTTATGATACTCTTAGCTATTTGGATTTTTGGAGGGACAAGTTTCACCTACATGATACTCTTTCTAGATGATACATGCTACAATATCTTGATTTTGATGGAGAATACTTTTAATGGAGAAAGATATTTTATAGGATTTTCTCTGAAAGTTTTTGTAAGAAAAATATGAGCTATATAATTATTATGTATGACAAACTATGAGCTACATGATAGTATCAAACTACTATCTATTGGACATATCATTATTATGTAAGACAAATTTTGAGATATATAATATTATCAATGTGTTTGATAAATTGTCGTCGACTGCTGGGATATTATCAATCGCCTCCCAACTAAAGGCGTGGCCTCCATATTGAGATATAGATTTGTTATTTTTCACAGCAAGGTTAACCCTTCTTTAGTGAGAGAGTTAGTTGCTTCATTTTTTTTTTTATAGGTTGTAGTTACACTTTTTATAACAAAATATGATTATTTTTTAAATTTATTTAGTTTTTCAATAATAATAATAATTAATAATAATAATAAATAAATAATAAAATTAACTTAGAAACATTTAAATTTATTAAAAAAATAATAAAATANTTTTTTTTATAAAATTAATTATATAAATAACTCTTTTAAATATGATTAACACTTTTACACCTACATATATACATATACGTTGTTAGTTTGAAGGGTATATGATAAGTTAAATCTCCATTCATTTACTCTCTGCATTCAAAGAAACATAAATCTATGTAAATGGAATCCATTTTTATTTAATTATTTTTAAGTGAAAACAATTTAAATTTAAATTTAAATAGATATTAAATAAACATATAATAATGATAAAGCATATAATATAATTTAAAGGAGGAGTATTAATTTACTTGTTAGATTTATGAATTTAAATTAAATGAAATCTGTTTATTTAATTAATTTTTGTAAGTGATAAAAAATATAAATAAATTGAAATTAAAATAAACAATGATAAATAATTATAATTAAAATTGAAATTATGTGGAGAATTATTCAACATAAGCTCATTATAACCACCTTTAAAGTAGTATATTGCCATAAGTACAAGTTTCATGATGAGGACACTATTCAAGAATCCCTTTACCCAAGAATAAATACAAAATATCTTCTACAAGAGGTGGGACCTTTGATATATGCTTCATTAACCACTTTTGCTAGATAGTAAACAATAAAATTACTCCATCAAGTGCAGCCTAGGAGAGAGTGCCTTGGGACCACATTGAAATCATCATTACATATTAAATATTCCATGTAATGAATGTGCTCTTGAATAAAGTGGCTATTGCAGTCTAGAAGAATGTGCATTGATAATCCCTTTGAGTAAGCTCACATCATGAAGAAGCCATCACAAGGAGTGGACCATGGATAATTGTGCAACGAGCATGGGTGGAGGTGCCAAAATACCTCCAAATAAAGCCATTACCCGGAGTTCTCTAGAGCAATGTTCGGAGGGGTGGTTAACTTCATAAATGAAAATGCCAAAACTATCTACACAAGAAGGAAGGCAACCTAGAAAATTGTGCAAAGTAGTTAACCTTGCATCAATAAATGTGTCAAATGTACCAAGAGGAAGGGAGAAATTCAATACTCAAGTGATCCATCATAAATGCAAGCTAATTAGATTCTAAAAATAGCCAAGGAGACTCGGGCATCATGTCCAATGAACCAACAAACTATCTCAAAACCCAAGGCCACCTTCAAGGAAGTATCTCAACAAGTATTGCATGCACAAGATCCAAAATAGTGTACCCTAAGGAAGTGTTCCCTAGGGAGAGGGCGCACCTCCTCATGGAGATCAACAACTCACCATAAAACATATATCAAGGACTAATCCCATTAACCCTAGGAAATCAAGGAAATGTAGTTAATAATTAAAACACCACCTCATAGAGCAATTATTAACACTTAAAACTTAAGGATACCCTAAGTTGATGAGTTCCCACTCCATATAAATGAACCAACAGTAAAAAAATAATAATTTCATGCTAATTAAAACCCCTCAAGAAAACTCCAAAGTAAGAAATGACAATGCCAACACCCTAATCCCAAGGAAGCATCTCGCCAAACACCTATTAGCATGTTGATCTATCAACAAACATATGAAACCATTAAGAGAGAACCAATGTATGAGCCATGAAAACTCATAAAATAATGGAGAAATGAATCTCCTCCAACCCGGAGTACACAATCAATCAAGTGAAAACACTATCTCCAAGTCAAACCCAAAAGTTCATGAAGACAAATTCTACAAACCATCTAGATGTGTGATAAAGATCACACATATTAACCTTCATATGAAATATGAGGGTTAACAAGAAGTAAGGGAAAATTGAACAAAGTCCTATTAGAAATCCCTTCACATGGCCATTGATATGGAAAATTACATTGAACTCGTTGGAGGACAAGGAACACCAAAATGACCAATGGATCAAAAAGAAGATTAATGATGATAAACAACATGAATTAAACCAATAGTGTAAGGAATGAAATAAATCTAATGTTAACATTTAAAATCATATACAAATGAAGAACCCAAAGAAGATGAATATGTTCAACTTTCAAAGAACATATGGTACAAATAAAAATTGCTAGTATGAATGCAAGTTCAACCTCAATAATTAAAAATGATTTTTATAATGAAATGGAAATTAGGGTTATTATGATACTTTTTTAGTATGATATCAATACTAAGAATAATATCAATATTATAGTGTCCATTCATCAGAATCTCATGGATGAAGCTCCATTGAGGTAACGATCAATGTTGGAAACAAGGTCTCTAGATGTTTTTGATGTGGGGATTGGGGGAGCTATGTAAACAAATGCATTTTGGCATTCCTAGATAGGCATGTTAATAGCTTTGTGGGATTAATACCCACATTACAAAAATTTGTACAGTATTCAAGAACCAAGCATAGAAGACATGCCATATGAATCAAGTGGCACGTGAGGAAGAGCACTAGGAGGTTTTCTTCCGAACAAGTTCAGGACCATAACACAAAAAAACTAGGATTTGAGTTAAAGAAGTTGTATTAGATGAGGATAAACAATTTTTTTTTGTAACAATGGAGTAAATTAGAGAAGAATTTGGAGGATGTTTTGTAAAGTCACCAAACACCCAATTTTTCTTTTTTAAATTGATAGCTATTATCGTATCAAGGATTGTATATTCAACATTATTGTTGCTCTCATTATATTAAATTTATATTAAGAGCTTATACTACTCATTAATTATGCCAGATGTTTTTATCATGAAAGATTGAGAGTTCAAATAGCTGGTTATGTGACTTCATTTCTCATACTATCAATGCTCATCATTATCCTATTGCAACCACTATTTCAATAGACATATATATTTCCACATGTATATTAATTTGTCTACTTCATTAAATGAAGGATGATTTAACATGTTCTAATTAACATGATGATCTTTATGATTATTGAACAAGATGTCCATACTTCATGTATCTATACATTTGTTGGATGTATCAAAACTTTTTCCTCAATCTCTTGAAATTGAAACCTTATCTATGCATTCAAATTGTGTATACTTACTTCATAACTTTCCATCTAATATATGCTTTGTTCTTATAATATATACTTAAAAAAAAGCTCATGCTATATTATCCATAAACTATACTAAACATAAACTCTTCACTTCCTATCCCACTCTTATTAAAACCTTATCTATGCATTCAAATTGTGTATACTTACTTCATAACTTTCCATCTAATATATGCTTTGTTCTTATAATATATACTTAAAAAAAAGCTCATGCTATATTATCCATAAACTATACTAAACATAAACTCTTCACTTCCTATCCCACTCTTATTAGATACTTACAATACTTGTGAAATTTAAATAAGAAAATTTCTCATGGGATTCCAATTCATTTGAATTTTCCATCTTTCCCACGATTCAATCCCATAGTCAAATGTCGCTGCACATATTAATGAATACAACAAATTTATTAAAGAGTTGAATGAGATGGATCGAACCCATGCTTCACTCGCTCAAACACTCATTTCTCATTGTAGATTGATGGGATACGACTCGACCTTATCTAGCCTCGTGTCGTAGCCATGTAATCACTAGCCACTCTTGCATGGAAAAGTGTACCAATATATTTAACCACATATATAATTAAATGCAAGGGCAAGTGTTATCTCTAGTTCTTAGATTCATTGAGATTGGCACCATTACTAACACCTACCACCTTACCTATACTGTAGGATTTATTAAACTATTCCTCGGTTTGTGTGCTTACCCTACACTCTTCCTCACGAGTCCATTCCAAATGACCAAGAATTGAACTAAGCTTCGTTCCTGTCCCTCTGAAGACTTTTGTCTCTACTTCCATTCATGTATTTTGCACAACGGTGAGGCTGAGGATTTTTCTTCTCCTAGGTTTGCTTTATTTATCACAATAATGCTGCTTATATTTTCAGTCACGATTTGTTTTACTCATAAGTCCATTTTCGTTTTCGTTATGACCCTATCTATTTAATGTTACTGTTGTTGAGATGAAGTTATGACGTCTTGTAAATATTCAACAAGTAAAGAGTTAGAAGGATGATATTGTTTCCAGGGTTTCATATCACACAGTGGTTGCATGGTAGGTGAACTATCTAGTTAATAGACTTCTATTCCTTTTAAATAGTTCACAGATTCAAATACTATTTTTTTAGTAATACAAACTCTTTGTTATCTTGTACATAGGATGATAACAATGGTCCGAAGGAAGAATACAAAACCATTTTGTGGGTTTGTTGGAAAACCACCCACATGTAATGTATCTCCTTCTATCTTTTAGAAACGCTTATTCAGATTACCATACCTTCGTTATTCATTATATATGTGGTGATAAACTCTGTTTTGTTGCATATATTTACGATTTATGCTCAAGCTTGTGCCAACCATAAATAAATGGATAAGATTCTCTCATAGATTCCTCCATTTCCCAAGTGATCTCATGAGGACTAAATTGCCTCCAATGCACTTTAACCTGGGCGATGGCTCTGTTCCATAATATTGTTTCCTTCGTGTCGAGAATGGGTAGTGGTTCCACCTAGAACTCACATTTTTGTTCCACTTGGAGCACATTCCAATTAACAATATGAGTTATATCATGCACATATTTCTTTAGTAGTGAAACATGAAATACATTATATGATTTTGTATTGGTTGGTAGTGCAAGATGGTAGCTACGAGTCCTACTTTGGAAAACACTTCAAAAGGTAGACAATACCATGGTGAAAACTTAGAACTTTTCCCAAGTTTAGAAGAACCATTTCTCGGTTTCACTTTTAAATACACATGATCTCCAACATTGAATTCAGTATGCATCCTTTTTAAATATGCATATCTCTTTTATCTATCTTGTGCACTTTTTAAGTTTCGTTTTGTTTTTTGAATGATGTTTTCCATTTATTTTAACATGTCTAGTCTTAAAATGATTCTTCCAACTGGATTATCCCAATGAAACACCTTCTACCATATAACACTTAAAAATGACTCATTTTACAAGAATTATTATAACCATTATTGTAAACAAACTCAATTAGGTGAATATAATTCTCCCACTTAGTTGGGAAATCCATAACATATAGTCGCATCATATCCTCAACAATGCGGTTAGTCATTTCGATCTAACCATTTGTTTGCGGATGATAAGCGGTGATAAAAATCGAAGTAAACTTTGTATCTCTGTCTGAAATTGTTGTTTTAAGTAACCCATGCATCTTGAAAATCTCTTTCATAAAAAATTCTCCAATATTCATAGCTTTGTGAGTAGATTTTACTGGAATAAAGTGTGCAACCTTCATAAGTTTATTTATTACCACCATTATAGAGTCATTTTTCTTCTTATTCATAGGTAATCATGTGATGAAATTCATATTGATTACTTCCCATTTCCACTCAAGAATGGGTATAGGTTGCAGAAGACCCACTGGGTGACGGTGCTCAGCCTTAACTTGTTGACTCTCAAGATATTTAGCCAAATATTATGCTACTTATGATTTCATTCTTGGCCAAAAATATTCGTTCTTTGGGGTTGTGATGATCTTTTGATAATCCGAGTGTCCAGGATAAGACTTCTTATGTACTTCAATTAATATTAAATTTTTCGTGTGTATATTTGGAACATAAGTTATGTTTTTGTACATAAATAAACCTTATTGATTATGGATGAACTTTGTTTTTTCCTCATTTGCCTTACTATTTTGTTATTTTTCTTGAATTTTTCTATAATTCCCATCTTTTTCTGCTGCTGCCACAATTTTCTGTTTCAAATCAGATTGTATATTGCTGCTAAAATTGCATTTAACTTCCCACTTAGTGCATCTACTACCTTATTTACCATTCCTTTAATAAGTTTTATTTCAAAACCGTATTCACTTAGAAAATCTAAGCATATTTCTTGCCTTGTGTTCACATTTGGTTGTTCAAATAAATACTTAAGGTTGATGTTGTAATTTTTTAACAAAAACCTTCTAATCAATAGATAACATCGTCACATTTTTAAATCATGTATGATAGATGTCAAATCCAAGTCATGTGTTTCATAATTGGTTTCACGATATTTAAATTTTCATGACTCATAAGAAACTACATAATTGTCTTTCAACAATACACCTCCCAACCCTTCTAATGAAGCATATGTGCAGGCCAAAAAGTCTTTATGTGGATCTGATATCTTCAGAATGGGTGCTATCATCAATAATTGTTTTAATTTCTCAAAAATCTCTTGAGACTTCTCATTCCATTTGAATTTGATTCCCTTTCTTTGTAACAAGGTTATCAGATAAGCCAATTTTGAAAACCCGTCAATAAATCTACAATAATATATTGTAATACCCATAAAGGATCGGACATCTGAGACATCCTTTGGTACCAACGAGTCTATAATGTCTTTGAACATTTCGGGATCAACTGTGTTTTGTTCACCTGAAATCACATGTCCTAAATATTGTATTTTATCGTGATAGAATTCACACTTACTAAACTCTTCATACAATTGATGCTCTCTTAGTGTTTGAAAAACAATCTCAAGTGTTCATCATGTTCTTCTTTGTTTTTTGAATAAATCAAAATGTCATCTATGAATACAATCACAAAGTTATCCAAATATTTTCTTAATGTGTTGTTCATTAAACACATGAATGTTGCAGGTGCATTTGTTAGACCAAAAGGTAACACTACGAACTCATAGTGTCCATATTGTTGAAATATTCTAACTTCAAAGAATAATATAATTAAATTTGAGTTATTATTTAATAGATCAAATCCCCTTTTTCGGATTGATCAAGTCAAGTCTTGTATAAGATCAAATCCCCTTTTGTGGATTGGTCAAACTATATTTCGTATGGTGGTATTTGTAAAGTCGGCCTCTAGTATTTATAATGTGGTTTTAACCACTTCTAGGAGAAGTCGGGCCCACTAAGTGAAGTGACAACCCTAGCACCTCCTCAACTACTATTTATATGTGAGGATGGTGCCTCACTTATACACACTTGCACTCACTCATCTAGTGTGTATATCTTGAAGGAAGTTGCAATTGCAGGAGGAAGGAAAAGAGAGGCACATGTTAAGTCTTAGTTTATTCTTGGTGTTTTAGTCTTAGTCTTGGCATTGTATTAGAAATCTATTATTGAGGAAGTTTTGTTGGATTTTCTCCCCCATGAGGGTTTCCCATGATAAAAGGTTGTGTACCTTGTGGTTTTGTTTCTTTCAGTGATCCTCTTTTTGATGTTGTTTTGGAAATGCATTATATTTGGAAATAACCTAGCAACAATAGTAAAAACTTAACATGGTCAGAGTTTGAATGAATAAAGAATATTTCATTGGGTATCTAAAGCGTCACTGTTGCCATACAAGACTGACCAAAAACTATATTAGGAAGTGCACCCTACCTGAATGCATCTTTTGGCAGCTTGAACAAACTTTTTCATTGCTCATATTCTCTGGAAAGTCAAACCCTAGTTTTGATTGGTACCATAAAACTAGGAAACTAGAACCAATACAAGAAGTACCAGTACATAATATCACAGGTCAAGTTTCAAGGGGTAAAACTTGGAATTTTCTGAAACAGTCAGCTCCAACAAACTCGCCTCAGCCCAACGCATCTCCTGGTAAGATCAGTTTCAAGTTTTGAGTAATTTCATTTTCTAGTCATTTTCTTAGCTCCAGGTCAATATGTCTGCAAGCACCAATCTTGTTGATAATTTAGAGGGTGTGAAACATTTCCATACCTAGAAGTACAAATTGGACTCATTCTTGAAGAGAATGATCTTGCAAAATTCATAAAAGAAGATGTATCGCAACCCAAAGAAGATGTAGCCAAATAGAAGTAAAATAAAGACATTATTAAGGATAAAAAAATGATTGTAGATTCCATTAAAGACCACTTGATCCCTCAAGTGTCTTCTAATAATACTCCAAAAGACATGTTTGATTCCCTAACCAAAATGTATGAAGGAAATAACATCAACCAGAAGATGAACTTGAGAACACAACTCAAGAATACAAAGATGCAAACGGAGAAACAGTTCAAGACTATTTCTCTAGGGTTTCTCAATTCAAGGAACAATTAGAAGCAATTGGAGACAACTTAGATGAATATGAAATCATTATGAAAACTCTTAATGGTCTCACAATACCTTGGGATTCCTTCATCCAAACTATTTGTGCAAGAAAATAAAAACTCTTATTTGATGGTTTATGGGAAGAATGTGTTCAAGAAGAAGAAAAAGTGGCCAACCGAGAAGCCGTTATATTAAGATATGAAGATCAATCCCTAGATTTTCATTCTAAGGGTGGAAATAAAAAGTCTCATTTTCAAAAGGAGACCCACTTTCATAAATAATCTCTCTCCAAAGAGATTCCAGAAATATCATAAAGGTCAAATAAAGGAAAAATATTTATCCTCCTATCAATGTTATAATTATGATAAGATGGGACATATTGATAAGAACTGTTCTTCCAGAAGGGAAGAATACAAGAGGAGAAATAAAAAAATACATAATGCCCATGAAACTAAAGATGATTAACCATCCAAGAAGTTAACTAAAGAAGATATTGAAGATTATGTTTTTTTTTCCATCCTTTGAGGATATATGTTACCTAGAGAGGATACTTGGCTCATATATAATGGTTCCTCTAAGAACATGACATGTTATAAAGACATTCTCTCTAGCCTTAAAGAAAAGGAATTCCCCTAGAAAGTTTCACTTGGAGATGATTATCAGTACCCTATCAAAAGAATGGGAGAATCCACCCACAAACTTGATTCAGAAACTTTGATGAGAATGAATGATGTACTATATGTACCAGGTTTGACAAATAAATGACTTTCTATCTCAACCCTAGATAAAAAAGGTTTCAGGGTTTCATTCATGGATGGTTAAGTTATTATGTGGTCTAAAGGAAAAACTATTGAAGATGCATTTGTTATTGAAACAGAAGAAGGTGGCTTGTACAAGTTAAAAGGTCACTCAGATGTAGCCTTGACTAACTCTACCGAAAGTCCTTGTGAAATTTGGCATAGAAGGATATCTCACATCAACTACAAAGCCTTACCATATGTGAGCATGGTAGTTACATTTTTACCAAAATTAAAGGTTGATCATGAAGGTGTATGCAAGGGATGAGCACAAAAGAACATAAAGAATCCTTTTCCAAAGAGAGACAATAAAGCAGAAGGAATCTTGGAACTTGTCCACTCATATGTATGCATTCCAATGCCATCAACCTCTCTAAGAGGGTATGTATACTATGTATCATTTATTGATGATTACTCTCGTAAGACTTGGGTTTATTTATTGAAATCAAAATATGAAGTACTTTCAAAGTTCAAGGAATTCAAAGCCTTGGTATAAAACCTCTCTGAATGGAAAATCAAGATACTCATGTTAGAGAATGGAGGAGAGTACACATAAAATGAATTTGGAAGATTTTGTGGAGATGTCGTTATTAAGAGGGATCTCACCACTGCCTATAATCCTCAACAAAATGGTGTATCAGAAATAAAGAATAGGATGATTATGGAAGAATTCATGATCAACATATTCCAATGCACTTATGGAATGAAGAAACAAGAACAACAATATGTGTCCAGAATATATTATCCCATAGTGCACTTGGATTCAAAAATCTTGAAGAAATGTTCACCAGAAAGAAGCCAGAAGTAAGCGATCTCAAACTATTTGGTTTTCCAGTATTTTCACACATTCCCCAAAAAAAGAGAGCTAAGTTGGATCCTTCAGGAAAGGAGGGAATACTTGTTGGATATTGTGATGTCTCTAAGGAATTCATAATTTACATACTAGGTTATCATAATATTGAGATCAATGAAGATGTAACCTTTGATGAAGATGAATCACTCAAAAGATCAAGGAAATTCCATCTTGAAGAAGTATATGAAGAAGAACCTATAGCTCCCATAGTTGTAGAACTAGTGAAGGACTTTATAGTTACCCCTAATGATGAGATTCTATAAGATAATGATATGATAGAATCTCAAGAACCTCCCTGTATGAAAACATCTCACAAGAGAATGCCAACTTGGGAAAGAGAACTTATTCAAGATGTAGAGAAGTATGGTGCCCTAGAAGAAACCATGAGACAAAGCAAGAAACCTAAGCCATTCTCCCACTATATGGAATTGATGTGTGATCTCTTAGAAAATGAACCTACTTTCTGTGAAGAATCTGTGAAGAAGAAAGAATGATAGAATAATACCAATCAATTATAAAGAATGTTGTATGGGAAGTAGTTCCCATACAAAAGAACAAAGATGTGGTATCTTCCATGTGGATATACAGAATAAAACATGCAGTAGATGAAAGTATTGAAAAACATAAGGCAAGATTTGTGGCTCGTGGATTTTCTCAAAAGGAAGGTATTGACTATGAAGAAACATTGGATTCTATAGCCAGATACACTTTTACCAAAAGCATCATAGCTCTTGTAACCAAAATGAAGTGGAAGTTGCACTAGATGGATGTGAAAGTTTGGTAGAGCCCAGAGAAGATATTCCTTAACCAAGGGAAATATGCAGTTGAAATACTGAAGAGATTTGACATGTTAATACTTCTGGTAAATACTTCATCAAAGTTGGTTGATGCTACTCTATACAAACATATTATTGGATCATTGATGTATCTGACGAATACCAGGCCATATATATGCGTTGTTGTCAACAACTTGAGTCAGTATATGGTGGATCCCAGACATGTTCACCTTGTAGCTACAAATCATGTGATGAGATACCTTAAGGGTATGTTGGATTATGGTCTCTATTATAATGAAGATCATGACTTCAGACTGTATGGTTATAATGATTCAGATTGGGATGGAAGTGATTCAGATAGAAAGAGAACTTCAAGATGTTGTTTCGGTTTAGGGTCAACCATGACTTCATGGAAAAGAAGGAAGCAATCCAATATTTCTCTCAACACAACATAAGCGAAGTACATTGCAACAAGTTCTGCCAGTTGTGAAGACATATGGATTCAGAAGTTGTTGACAGGTCTGTTCGATATAGATATGGAAGCGACCGTGATTCTATGTGATAACCAAAGATGTATAAAGATGACAAAGAACTTAGTGTTCCATGATACATCGAAGCACATAGAGATATGACATCACTGCATTCATGATATGGTGTAAAGGGGATCTTCAAATATCTAGTATGTTGGCACAGATGAGCAGGTTGTAGATGTGTTGATCAAGCCTCCATCTCATGTGAATTTTGAGTACTTCCGAGACAAGCTTGGTGTTGTTTGAAAGGACCTGCCTCGAAAGGGGGAGTGATGTTGATGATACTATGGTGTCCTGACCAACAACGGGTAGCTCCATTACGATTTTATATCCTAGGGGATTGATCATCCCTGGGAAGATCCTGAAAGTCTGCTAAGGATGATACGTAAGAGTACATGTGCATGTATATGCTAGTTGTGGTCACTAGTGGTATCTCCATTAGTATTTTATATCCTAGGGAATATTATGATTCATGGGAAGATCCCGAAGGTCTGGTAAGGACGGTATGTCAGAGTACCATGTGGTATCTTTTTAGGATTATATATCCTAGGGAATCTTATGATTCCTGGGCAGATCCAGAAGGTCCGGTAAGGATGGTCTGTCAGAGTACCAAAAATGTCATTGTTGATACACTTGCCTCATTTTGTTGCCACATGTTGATGATGTTGTTGTTTCAACTTCATGTTGTTGATGATGTTGTTTCAAATTCATGCTTTTGATGATGATGATGATGATGTTAATCTAGCTCCATGATGTAAACGATGATGATATTGATGATGAGAAAAACTTTCTATGATTTATAGATGTGCCAATCAATATTCTAAAAGTTCATGATATTGTTAAGGTGGAGTTTTCAAATATTGTAACTTCAAAGAATATTCTAATTAAATTTGAGTTATCATTTAATAGATCAAATCCCCTTTTGTGGATTAATCAAGTCGATTCTTGTATAATATAAAATCCCCTTTTGTGGATTGGTCAAACTGTATTTTGTATGGTGGTATTTCTAAATTTGTCCCCTAGTATTTATAATGTGGTCTTAACTACTTCTAGGAGAAGTCAGACCCATTAAGTGAAGTGACATAACCCTAGTTCCTCCTCAACTATTACTTATATGTGAGTATGGTGTCTCACTCATACACACTCACACTCACTCCTCTAGTGCACATATATTGAAGGAAGTTGCAGTTGCAGGAGGAAGCAGAAGAGAGGAGCATGCTCAGTCTTAGTTTATTCTTGGTGTTTTGGTATTAGTATTGGCATTCTATTGGCAATCTATTATTGAGGAATTTGTTCTAGTCTTTCTCCCCCATGAGGCTTTCCCATGATAAAATGTTGTGTACCTTGTGATTTTGTTTCTTTCAATGATGTTTTGTATGTTGTTGTTTTGGAAATGCATTAAATTTGAAAATAACCTAACAACAGTAAAAACTTAACACATACCTAGTTCAAAAAGAAGCCTTATGGATATATTCATCTTTAATTCTAACCTAGTGGTATCCTGACCATAGCTCTATTTTTTTAAGTATTTTACCATCTCCAACTTGGTCAAACAATTCGTCAATACGTGGTAAATGATACTTATTTTTTATGGTCATTTTCTTTAATTTCCTATAATCAATACACAGTATAAATGTTCCATCCTTATTTTTAACAAACATGATGAGTGGTCCCCATGGAGACACACTTGGTCTAATGTATTGTTTATCCATTAAATCTTGAAGCTGCATTTTGATTTTAGGCAACTCAGGAACACTTATTCTGTAAGGTGATTTAGATACCGATGCAGATCTGGGTAGTAGATCTATTGCAAAATCTATGTCCCTTCTAGGAGGTATTCCCGGTATTTATTATGAAAATGCATCCTAAAACTTGCGCAATATATGATCAATGGTTAGCAAATTTTTAACCACCTCGTATTTGTTTTCATTTATATGAACAACATATATTTCACAACCTTTTATTGCATTTAATTTCAACTATAAATAATAAATATGCCTTACTGACACACCACGAGGTATTCCCTTAATGTTTTTTCCTTGTCCAAGTTCACTTAAACAGTCAAAAGTTTTGTTTCAATAATTTACAATAGTTGAATTCTTTTCAAGCCAGTCCATGCCTATGAGTAAATCATAAGATCCTAATGGAAATATGTTTAAATCTACTTTAGTTTCCATACCATCCATGGTTACAATGCATTCTTTGACCAATTCCACAACCTTTCATTTTGTCCCAGTGGCTAAATGTACTAACCATGATTCCATATGCTTAAGCTTATTTAGTTTACAATATTCTACTATAGTAGGGGAAACATAACTTAAAATTGCACAAGGATCTATTAAAATAGATACATATTTTTTATTTATCATATCTTCAATTTCTACCATGGCATATCGATGATCAACTTGTCCATTCTCCAGGTCTACATTAATTTTATCTATACATCGTTCCATGTCATTAACTGTCGTTGCTTCTTGAATATTCTGCAGTACCATATTTTTGTTTTTATTCCAAGAAAACTCTTTATATAGTTGAGTTTTTTACAGCCCAAACACTACAAAGGTGGTCAAGTTGTTTTGTTCACACATCGTTCCATGTCATTAACCATCGTTGCTTCTTGAATATTTTGCACTGCCATATTTCTATTTTTATTCAAAGGATAATCTCTATATAGATGAGTTTTTTTATAGCCCCAACACTACAAAGGTGGTCGAGTTGTTTTTCTTACCAAATTTGCAGGTTACTACTATTGTGAGATGATACACTTGGTTGTCCATTAAATCTATTCCTTTTAACTTGTTCAGTATATGAAGAATGATGTTGATGTTTGATTATAAATCTTTTGTTTATTAAAGGGAATAAAAGTCGTGTCCTTTAATTCAAAAATATAGTGAGTCCATTATGGAAACAAGACTGTGTGGCAGCATTGCCCCTGCCAACGAGGTTAGAAAGCAAATTGTGGAAAATGGGGTCAAATTGTAAATGAAGGAAATGTTGTGTGCAATATGTATATCACGGAACATGGGACAAAAGTAAATCACACTTGGCATGTAGAGCACCATTTATTTTTTGAAAGTATACAACAAACTACAAATTTGTTCAGAGTGGAAGAAAAAAATTGGAAATTTAAGTGCATTTTCCATATGGACTGGTGAAAGATAAAAATGTATGAAGACAAAAATTTAAAAGGAGATACGAAAACAGTTTTATTTGAAATATGTAAAAAAATAAAATTTTGTTACATACTACTGGAAATTTTGAAATGTATATGATGGAAATGTTGTATGCAATATGTATATCATGGAACATTTGGCATAAGTAAATGACGATTGGCATATAAAAATTTAAATGTATTTGTCAACATGGGGCATAAGTAAATGATGCTTGGCATGTAGAGCACCATTTATTTGTAAATATATAAAAAACTAGAAGTCTGTTACATATAAAAATTTAGATAAAAATAAAAAAAAAAATGTATGAAGACATAAATTTAAAAGGAGATAAGAAAACAATGTTATTTGAAGTATGTAAAAAAATAAAAGTTTGTTACATACTACTGAAAATTTTGAAATATACAAAAAAAATAAAGTCTGTTACATATTAATCAGAATTTCATTGTGTTTGTCATGTAGACTGAGATTGGGGATCCCACAGACCATTAGAGAAATATGTACAAGAAACAAGAACGTAAAAAGAATATAGAGTGCAATACTTGCAAAAAAAAAAAATTGAAAGGTATAAGTGTTTTCCTACACATCTCTATTTAAGCAAATGGAATAACTAGGTTGATAAACAAAGTAGGATGTGATCAGTAGACTTACAGTGAGGGTACATATGAGTCCTTTGGCTATTTTCTTGCGACTACCATTTCATTGATGTTGTCGACGACTGCAGTTTCAATGATGTCATTGACGACTATTGGAATCCTGGCAATTGTCTGTTGCCTTTCGTCGTCGACCTACTTCAATTTCCTTTCAAGCCATTATTGAATGTAGCTTCTCATTGGGGTGACATTGATCTCATTCTGGATTTTTATGTTGAAAATATTGTTTTCTAATTCTTGTAAGTCGATAGAAAGATTACACAGAGCTTGATGAATTTCCTCATTTTGTACTAAATATTTGACTATCTAGTCTTCGACATGAGCTTGATCAAAGTCAAGGATGTTGTAATTTTTTTCTAGAGAAAAGGCCTTAAACATAGAAACATGTTTATCAAACTCTTTCCTGGTTAAGGGAAAGGAGTTTGCAATTAAGTCAAGGTCTTGGAAGTCGTTGGTTTTTCTGGCTAAGTCTATTCTTGACAGCCTTGTGAATAATTTATCTTTCTTCGATATGGCTTTTTCACATGACTGAACAATGAGATGCGGGTTATTCACTTTTTCTTTCCAACATTAATTCAATTGACCGATCCAGTTTTTGGATGGAATATATTATTCTCTTGTTTTTGTTTCTATCATATTGTTGGCAATGGTGCCAAAAGGAAGGACCATTTAAAAAAAAAAAAATTCTTCATCTTTTAACTCTACATGCAAATGTTCAAGAAAACTATGTGCCTTGGTTCCAAGGGAACTGATGGTTTGTGATGTTATCCAAATGTTCGAGTGTCCCCTTTCTGTCCATAAAACTGGTTGCCTGTTCATATATGCGAGGATAATCTTCTCCTAACAAAAAAAATTTGAAAATAGACACGAAGCCATTAAAAACTTCATAGAAGCAATGGGAATCCCCGTGCTTCCACAAGGTTTGGTACTAGAATGTTACTAGGTGGAATTCACAGTTGACATTCTTAGAGAGATACAGTTGTGGAAACTGACAGGAATGCGCTATCGCAAAAAATCAATAGGATGACATATACAATTTCTTTTCCTTTTTGAAGCTTGACAATTGGGAACATATTTCATGGGAAATTAACTTGCCCTAATAAAAAATGGTTTGTTCATTGACTGTGAAATACAAAATATAAAGAGACATCTCGGAAACAGTTGTTGTGGACTCTTGTCTCGTTATTCTTGTAAACAACCTAGCAATTTCACGAAATGGATTTCTAAATGAACTAACCTGGAAGCTTGTAATATATTCAGGAACTAGAAGTGGGTTTTCCAATAAATGGGGCAAGAGGTCCAGCCCGTTATTATGATTTTCTAGGAACTATTTGGAATCTTCCCCTTTGAACATCAATGTTGGCTCCGACAATCTTAGCATCTGGCGGAATACCTGAGGTGACAAAGAAACAGAAGAGAGGTCTCGTAGTGGAATAATTATTTTATATGAAATAAATTTATCATCGCACCAAGAGACCAGGTCCTTACAGTCAAAAACCTCAGGGACACAGCCTGCACGAGAAATCCCAGAGGTCCAAATTACTTGGTTCTCTGCGGCAGAGGTTGAGTAATAAGAATATGCCCTGGACCACTGGAAGTTCTAGTTCTTGGGCACGAAGATGTTCACTGTATCTCCACATAACTATTGTCAAGTTGATGCCATAGGTTTATGATAATGTTGGTTTGCTCGAGATGATGGTTGAAATGAATAGTTAGAGCCAATAATGTAACTCTCCTGTAAATCTTTGTTAAATGCTTATGAATGGGAAATCTCCTCAAGCATTTCCTTCATTAATCACAATCTGTATGGGTGGTGCATGATGAAGTGTTAGCAGTAAAGATTACTTATTTCATATCTAGAAATGTGAAGGTGGAGGGTACGATGAAGAGAAATTAAGGATTGGAGGTTTCATGAATGTGCCAAGGCCACGACAAGCGAACATCATTTCATGATTTTGAAATCAACACTCGGAATGGATAATATAACCCCCCACAAATCTTGGTTTAATGTGCATTAATAGGAGATCTCCTCGTGCCTTTCTCCCATCAATGACAATCTATATGGTCCCTGTATGATGAGATGTTACAATTAAATGTCAGTAGTTGCATATTTAGAAACAAAGATATGTATATATATATATACAACTATTTTTTTTCTTTTATTATAGACAAGTGTGAAGGTGATGGAGACAGGGGAGAGCAAGGAAAGAATGGAAAGGTCTGAAAAGAAGTCAAACGATATTCAAAGAAGGGTTACGGGGATACTCAGGAGAGGCGAGTGTTCCATGACCAAATTTTATGTATCAGAATTTTTTACTGCAAAAAGTGTAAAATGGAAGATATCACGATGGGGAAGTTCAATGGTTGGTTTGTATATTTGTGAAATTCCAAAAAAGTGGATAAGTATGGAATAGGGAAATGGTCGACCAGACTCGTTCTCGAAAGCAAGTATTGAAGTTTTCATGAAGGGACCAACCCAACGATGCGCAAATGACATTCCATGATGTTTGAAATTAGTGCTTTCTAATTGCATGCCTACAAATAAGATATTATATATAATTGGTAATTTCTAATTGCAAAGGGACACGGGCACAAGATACAATGACTAGGAACTGAATATTTCTTTAACCCACCAAACCGACGATCCGCCAAAGAAATTCGAAGAAATGGCGAAGAATGGAAAGCGAACAGACTCGATTCAAAACAGGGTGAGAATAGTTCCACAGAATATGTGAGGACCCGATGGTTAAATTGTATTTCTCGAAAGTTTTTAGTGAAATATGTATACCATGGAAAAGGGCATGATAGGTGGAGCGTAATACGGAAGAGGTTATGATCTAATTCTAATTGTAAATTTGTATATCGCAGAAGTGACGATACTATTCGCAAGCCATGGAACAACATAAGTCCAATCTAGACCCCATCTACCGAGAATTCGCGGTTGGAGAAGCATCTTCATCTGTTAATTTTTCTATCGCAGAACTCTGAGGCATTTTATTAGTTAGCCATCCCGCAAGTCTGGCTTCCAATTTGTATAATGTGGAACTGTGGGTGTTATTTGTAGGGCACATAACTATAGAGGAAATTCTTTTCACTTTAATATAGCATCTATGTTGCAAATGTGGTATGGCTCATTTTAGCACTTTTCCATCTATAAACAAATGAAATATTGAGCCCGCTAGCCCTGAAGCACGTGTGTCAATTTGTCTATTGTGGAGGTCTGAATGTTGTTTGGAGGTCACAGAAAAGTACAAGTGAAATGTTGATCCAGTCAGCGCACAAGTTCGTCTGTCAATTTGTATATGGTGGAACTATGGGTTCTACGTGTAGGACACAAAACAATAGAGGGACAATTTAAAGAAAGAAGAAGTTCTCGTTGGAAACACATGAATCGGCCAAGCCGCACAACAAGGCATTTTCGAAAAAAAATGATTAAGTAACTAGGAAGATAAACTACAGAGAATAAAAGAGTGGGAAAATAGAAAGGCGGAGGGCAGTTTTTGTAAGTGCAAATTGGTTTCAAAGAAGCCCCATTGTTGCAAAACCATCATTTTCTACTAATTGTCAGCAAATTCATTGTTGAACATTAGATTTTATTGAAACTTATGTGTGTAAGTATGTTCTTGATACACTCTTCCATGACTGTAACATATTAGCTTAACTATTAAACTTCATTTTCTACTAATTGCCAACAAATTCTTTGTTGAAGATTTGATTTTATTGGAACGTGTGGGTGTAAATGTGTTCTTGATACATTATTCTATGGCTGTAACATATCAACTTAAGTATTAAACTTCTTGAATTATGGGTTGTTAGCATTAAAACTTAATAACTGCATGTCTAGAAACAAGAATGATGATTTTGTTGCAAGATTGTACATTGGTATTGCTATGTTCTATCTGCATTACGAATAGAATTGAACACTGGTTTGAAACAGTGTGTAATCCATTTTTTGTTTGCATAAAAGGATGGTGGATTGAAACAGTACATTTTCATATAATTGTTACATGTTACATATTAGAAAAAATAACCCAAGTAATCATAATATCTAAGAACTATGACAACACCAAACCATGCCAATGAGAACAGGCGTTAAATCTAGAAAAGAAGCAACAACGAAGACTCGAAGCAATTTTTTTTTAATAGAAAATCCATTTAAAAAAAATAAGAAAAAAACAAGTATTGTACATCTATCCTTAGAAATTGGACCCAGTTCTTTGGGCCAAAACATTGAACGTATCTGCCACAAGCACAGCCACAAGATCTGCAGTATGCAACATCCTTGCAGTTTTCTCCTCGATGAATCACCCTCTGGTGAAATTGATAGCTTTTAGTAGCTTCTCATGAGGAAGAAGATGAAAAACGCTGGAGGGAAAATGGAATAGCCCTTAAATGAAACAACCTTTGCATAGTCGAAAAAATTCAAGGACACGGGTTGCATGTGCAATTTCAGAGGCCCAAATTAGTCCATTCTAGGTGGAAGGAGATGACTAGTAGAAAAATGCCTTGCAACAGTTCTGGACCTGATTCACAAAGATGTTAATTGTATATCCAGAGAACAGGACAGTAGTCCCGCAAGTGAATAATTTTTTGGCTTGAAATATATCTCTGGGAGCATCAACATATCATTTCTTTATAGCGAAACTCTTCTGCCTAGAATAGACTAATTTGGAACTCTGGAATTCCTACTTTTGCAATGCAAAGAGGCTATTGCATTCAACATTGGTTTATTTTCTGAAAATCTTTTTGGTGTTGTCAGGACCGCCATTACTGAGACGGGAAGTTTCACCCATTATGGTTGATTTCAATTTGGGTGCAGGAGTGAGAAGATTCTCTTCATTGCCATCATCCATTGTCGTATCATCGACCATTAGATCATCTTCTTCCGGCTCAGAATCCATGACATCAACATTTGCGGCAGCCATGAATGCAACTGGGTAGGTTCTCTGAGCAGGCAGGGTTGCCTTGGAATTCTTTGTCTTCAAATATATCTCTCGGTGTACCAAGGGAAGATAGAAGTAAGAATATGCCTTGGAATAATGGAACCTATGGCCATTATGCTCAAATGTGTTTATTGTTTTTGGACAAAACTGTTGCCACAAGCTAACGAAAATTTATATTTTCTCGAGACAATGTTTGAAATGAAAATCAAGGATGGATAATATAACCCTCCGCAAATTATGGTTTAATGTGTATCAATGGAATATCTCCTCGAGCCTTTCGTTGCTCAATGAAAATCTCCAAGGTTCATGCGGAATGAGTTGTCACCATTACAACTCACTAATTACATAATTAGAAAAAAGTGTGAAGGTCACGGTGATGATGAAGAGATATTAAGAATTAGAAATTTCTTAAAGGTGCCAACCCGCCGGTGGAAAAAAAAAGATTGCATCATGTTTGAAATGAATACTTGGAAAGGATAACATACTTCTGCACAAATCTTAGTTTAATTCGTAGTAATGACAAATCTTCTCCATATTTTCGGATATTAATGACAATGTTAATCCCTAATATTGGCTCATTACCCCTTAATTGGGGCATACTACATTAGTAATTTTATTTTATTTATGTCAAATTTATTCCATTAGTTGTAATTATACCTCCTAGTCTCATATATATACCAAGGAGACATTTTCATTTGGAATCATCTTGTACTTGAACATTTATGTGGGGTAAAAGAAGGTTTCCCCCTCGAAGAGTCTTATTATCTTAAATTATCTCTTTTTCAAGGCGTTGACTACTTATTCTGAGGTTTTTCTATGCTATATTGATATTTGGTTCTTAACATATGGTATTAGAGCTCAGGGTCTTGGGGTTTCGCTGCTACATCTGAGATACCTTGGAATTTTCTCTATAATTTTTTTTCTACAATGTTTCAAAAGGAGCTTCTTGGAATATATTTATTAGATAGATCAAGGTATGTTGGGTTAAAATTTTAGCTTCTAAGGCTTTATACTTTCAGAGATACATCCTATGCAAGATAGGGTTCTCGAATCATCTTGAACCGAGTCATTGTGGAATTTTTGGTATAATTTTTTTTTTGTAACATTTCAAACCTTGAAATCTGAAGACTATTCACAGAAATTAGTAAGGTATATGTGGTAAAAATTTCATCTTTTGGTTCATCTTACATTTGTATATACACCCTGTGGAAGATAGGGTATCTGACTAGTCTCAAGAAGGTGTTCTAGGTAAAACAATCATAACTTCTTCCTAGAGTATCAAAATTGAGTGAGATTGGTTTCACTGAATAGTGGACAGTTTGTAGTAGTTTGGGTACGAGTTTCAGAATTTTATATCAATTATTTTTTGCGGGGCACTCTATACAAGTGAGATTTCCTGGAAAGGAAAAAAACGCAAGTTGTGGGGAAGTTACCATAAATTCCACTTGGCACATGCAATTTTGATCAAACCTGTGGCATTGTAGAGAAGAAATATCAGAGAAATACATAAAAGAAAGTTTCATACCCAGAAGGTCCAAGACTTGAGAGATACAACAGAAGAAAGATTGTTTAGAAGAAGCACCTCAAAATCAAGGTTCAAATGTGATACTTGGCCAACATGCCACCCAAAACGGGAACTTCTACACCAAATAATCCTCCAGAAAATCCCACTTGGACTCTTGATGAAGGTGAAGAAATGTGTAGGGAAATAAATGATTTACAAAAGAAGATAGAAAAAAAAGTTGAACTACATGAGATGGAAGCTAAGTTGGAGCCAAATATGGATGGTTTAAAAGAGGAGATCATGGAAGTATTGAAAAATTTCGTAACAGAGAAGAAACCTGAAAGTGAAAATTTATCCCATGAAATTCATGATGAGGACACAAGGAAGGTGAATCAAGAATGGAGAAACTCCAACTTTGGTTTGAAGACCAACCAGGTTCCTAACATCGATATGAGGAATTTTGATGGCAAGGACCCAATCACATGGATACTTCAGATGGAGAAATTCTTTGATCTACATAATGTGCCACATACACAAAAGGTATGAATTTCTTCTTTATATTTAGAACCCAATCAATTTGTATGGTATCGATGGCTTTGTTATCGCAAATCACTCCCAACTCAAACAAAAGGTACTATTGGATTTGCACACCTCTCTAGTAGGAGGGTACTCAGGATTTTTGAAAACCTACCATAGAATCAAGAAGGATTTTTTTGGGGATGGCCTTAAAACTAATGTTCAAAGGTTTGTGGCAGAATGTTTGGTTTGCCAACAAAATAAAGTGGAAAAAATTAAGACCCCAGGTCTTTTACAACCATTAGCCATCCCAATTCAACACTGGGAGGAGGTTTCCATGGATTTCATCACAGGGTTACCAAAGTATGAAGGAAAGAGTGTCATCATGGTGATTTTTGATGGAATGACCAAGTACGCACACTTTTGTGCACTCTCTCATCCCTTCAAAGCTAGTACAGTTGCCACCACATTCATGGAGACACTTCAGAAGCTACATGGAAACCCAAAGATTATTGTAAGTGATAGAGATCCCATTTTCATTGGACATTTTTGGACAGAATTATTTTCTTGTTTTGGTACTCAATTGGCTCATAGCTCATCCTATCATCCTCTATCTGATGGACAAACCGAGATAGTGAAAAAATGTCTGGAAGGCTACCTTGGTTGCTTTGTCTCTGATAAACAAACACAATGGTTCAAAAGGTTACCCTTGGCATAATGGTGGTATAACACTTCCTTTCATACTGCAACAAAAATGACACCATTTATGGAACTCTATGGATACCACTCTCCTTCCATAACTTCTTCTCTAAAATAAAAATCTAAGGTTCAATCAGTGGAAGATCACATCGAGCATCAACAACAAGTTCTCCAAATCTTAAAGGACAACTTTACCATGGCACAGAATCGCACGAAACAACAAGCAGATCAACATCATAGTGAAAGAAGATTTGAAGTAGGGGATTTGATGTTTTTAAGACTACAACCATACAAATAGATGTCCCTCAAGCAAGCCAAGA
>ML779828.1:910706-933430 GCA_009831015.1 Picea engelmannii | reverse complement strand
AAGGTGTTGCAAAAGATTGGTACTATGGCATACAAATTGGAGTTGCCTGCATCTTCACGAGTACACCCAGTTTTCCATGTTTCATGCTTAAAGAAGGTTATAGGAGACAAGATCCCAGTTCAACCTATGTTGCCAGAACTTGGCGAGGAAGGAAAAATCATATTGGAGCATGAAGCCATCAATGACAAAAGAATTTTCCGGCTGAGGAATAGATCCATTTCAGAGTATCTCATTAAATGGAGGAAAATACCGGCTAAAGATTCCACTTGGGAAGATGAGTCTTTTATATAGAAGCATCCAGAGTTACTCAAGCATTGCAGACAACACTTGTCTCAAGGGGAGGAGCATTTTAAGCCCTAATGTTGGCTCATTACCCCTTAATTGGGGCATATTACATTAGTAATGTTATTTTATTTATGTCGGCTTTATTCCATTAGTTGTAATTATACCTCCNCAAGGCGTTGAGTTCTTATTCTGAGGTTTTTCTATGCTATATTGATATTGGTTCTTAACAAACAATCTTAACGGTTCCTGCAGAATGAATTAATAGCATTAAAGCCTAATTACTAGATATCTGGAAACAAGTACAAATGCAGTAGTGATCATGAATTGTGACGAAGTGGTGTACATTTCATGCACCCGCCAAACCACAAAACCAATTCCAAGAAATACCTAAGTATGGAAAGTGGTCGGGCAGGTTACAAAAGAAAAAGAGCAAAAGATATACCCAGGACACGTGAAGGGCCAATGGTCATATTGCATCTCAGTGACAGATATCGGCCGTCAAATTTTATGTCATGGAATTTTGGCTGTTATTTGTGCATAGGGAACAACGAAAGTGCAATGGTGAGAGGAGAATTTGTATATTGTTGAAATTTGGGGTATGTATATAAAAGCATGAGACATTGGGAAAAAAGACCAAGTAAACAGAAAGAGAAAGCATACGAGATGAAGGGGGGTTTGTTTGCTAATTTTTAAATTGCACAAGTCAGGGTGCTAGTTGCATGCGGTAGAACAATGGAAGCGCAACGTTAAACCCACCTATGCAGGAACCCGCGATTCAAAAAGGGAAAGAAGAGAGAAAAGAGAAACTAGAATTTTTCCTAAAAATGAGTAATACACACTAAATATGTACTATAAAGTATGAACATGAGATGTTATAGAGCATGTACAGATCCCGCATTCCATACTTGGCCACTTTTTGGATCGCGGGTTCTCGGATTGGTGGGCTCTAAATTGGGCATCCATTGTACCGTGGTCTACAAATAACATCTAGAATTTTGTGATATACAAATTGGCCAGTAGACCTGTGGGCTTGCTCGGTCAACATTGTGCTCCTTCTTTTTTGTTTCATACAAACAGTACTCGGAGTTCCACAATATACAAATTGATAAACAGACTCCAAGGCTGGCGGCATCGAGAGTGCCATTGTTTACGGATTCTAATTCCTATTAAGTATTTAACATTATCTAAAAACATTATTTTGAATACTAAATTATTAATATTAAATATTGATATTGTACAATTTAACTAGACAAGGAGGTTTGTACAATATGAAATGGGGAAGTCGTCGGTCGGTCGGGCTGGTGATACAAAAGTAAGTGAAATATGAATGCGTGAATCTGCCAACTTCCTTACCAAGAATTTTTTCAAAAAAAACAAGTAATAAATAAAATCTACTTTTACAAAGTACGAACATGAGATTTTATAGAGCATGCATTGTTCCCGCATTCCATACTTAAGCAAATCTTTGGATCACGGGTTCTTGGGATGTGGGCTAAAAAATGGGCCTCTATTGTTCTGTGACCTACAAATAGCACCTAAGAGTTCTGTGAAATACAAATTGATAGGTGAACTTGCCTCCTGGCTCACTCAACATTGAATTTTTATTGATCCATGTCATTCAAACAACACTCAGAGTTTCGCCATATACAAATTCACATATGGACTCTAGGGCTAGCGGGCACAACCTTGCAATTGTTTAAGGATGTTGATCCCTATCAACTATCTAACACTACCTAAAATTATTATTTTCAATACTAAAGTATTAGTATTAAATATTCATATTGTACAATTTAATTACATAAAATTAGAAAAACATGTGAAATATCTTATAAAAACCCGTGTATTAAGAAACTTACATTCCAAATATTTTGTATAATATGAAACGGGAAAGAGGTCGGTCGGGATGCTAATATAAAAATGGATGGAAATCTGACCACGTGTATCTGTCAAGTTCCTCACCTAAAATTTCACAAGAAATGAGTTATACATACCAAATATGCGATTTTATAAAGTATGGGCATGAGATTTTATAGAGATTGTATGCAGCCCTCATTCCACAATTAGCCACTTTTTGGATCGCAGGATCTCGGGATGGCGGGCTCAAAATTGGGCTTTTGTTGTTCTGTGCCCTACAAATAGCACCTAGAGTTATGCAATATGGAAATTGACAACCAGAATTGCAGACTATTTGAATTTTAAGGACCTCCTATCGATGTATTAGCACAATTGGACATGTGCCAGTTTATATTCATTTCTTACAATATAAAAAAGAGAAGCAACGGTTATCCTGGTGATATAAAAGTAATTGAAATCTAAATCCATGAATCCCCCAATTTCCGCAGCCAAAATTTTTCCGAAAAACAAGTAATACATACTAAGGATGTACTCTTATAAGGTATAGACATGAGGTTTTTATAGAGCTTGCACAGATCCGGCATTCCATACTTGGCCACTTTTTCGATCGCGGGTTCTCGATCTGGAAGGCTCAAAACTAGGCCTCTATTGTTCTGTATCCTACAAATAGCACCCAACGTCCCACAATATAGACATTTAAAGGTGAAATTGCGGACTAGCTCACTCAACATTGCAGTTCTATTGTTCAGTGTCTTCTAAACAACATTTGGAGGAAACGAGTAATACATACTAAAGATGTACTTCTAAAAATTATGGACATGAGATTTTATAGACCATGTATGGATCCCTCATTCCGTACTTAGCCACTATTTGGATCGCGGGTTCTCGGCCTGGTGGGTTCAAAATTGGGCCTCTGTTGTTCCATGCCCTACAAATAGCACCCACATTTCCACGATATACAAATTGACAAGAAGACTTGCGAGATATTTACATTTTAAGGCCCTTGTGTTGATGCCATAGCACATTTGGACTCGGGTCAATTTATATTAATTTATTACAATATCAAAGGGGAAGTGATTGGTCAGGTTGGTGATATAAAAGTAATTGAAATCTGAAGTCGTGAATCTGCCAACTTCTGCACCTAAATTTTTCTTGAAAAACGAGTAATACATACTAAATATATACTCTTATAAAGAATGTACATGAAATTTTAATAGATCATGTACCGATCCTGCATTCCATACTTGGCCACTTTTTGGATCGCGGGTTCTCAAGCTAGGGGGCTAAAAATTGGGCCTCTATTGTTATGTGCCCTACAAATAACACCCACAATTTTGTGATATACAAATTGACAAGCAGACCCGCAGGTTGGTTGGCTCAACATTGCACTTCTATTGTTCCATGTCCTCCAAAAAGTACTCGGAGTTCCACGGTATACAAATTTAGAGATGGACTTCAGGGCTGGCAGGTTCAAGATTGCCATTGTTCACAGATGGTAATCCCTATCAACTATCTAACATGATCTAAGAACATTATTTTTAGCACTAAATTATTAATATTAAATATTGATATTGCAGAATTTAATTAGACAAGAAAGTTTGTAAAATTTGGTCGGGCTAGTGATATAAAATTAAGTGGAAATATTAACACGTGCATCCGCCAACTTTCGCACCTAGAAATTTTCTAACAAATGAGAAATACATAGTAAACATGTACTTTTATAAAGTATGGACATGAGATTTTATAGAGCATGCACAAATCTTTCATTCCATGCTTGGCCACTTTTTGGATCGCGGGTTCTCTGTCTGGCGGGCTCAAAATTGACCCTCTATTGTTTTGTGTCCTACAAATAGCACCCAAACTTCTTTGATATACAAATTGACATGCAGACTTGCGGGCTCTCTGGCTCAACATTGCACTTCTATTGTTCTGTGTCCTCCAAACAATACTCAGAGTTCTGCGACATACAAATTGACAGAACGACTCCAATACTAGCGGGCTCAACATTCTGATTGTTTACAGATGCTCATCCTATCTAACATTATCTAAAAACATTATTTTCAAATACTAAATTATTAATATTAAATATTGATGTTGTACAATTGAATTACATAAAATTATCAAAGGATGTTAAATCACTTATTTTTTATAAAAAAAGGAAGGAAATAAAAGAAAGTTTTTTAAAATTCTATTACTGCAAGCATAACAAGGACCAATTTGAATTTTAAGGGCCTCTTGTTGATATGATAGCACAATTTCACTTCACACAATATATATTCATTGATTTCAAATTATTCGAGGAAATTAATTTTACCAAGTTCATTGATTAAGCAAAAATCCTAAAACAACGACCAATTTGAATTTTAAGGGCTTCTTGTTGATATGATAGGACAATTTCACTTCACACAGTATATATTCGTTGATTTCAAATTATTCCAGGAGATTAATTTTACCAAGTTCATTTATCAAGGAAAACTGCCAAAATAAGCCACATACTACATTTCTGTTTCAAAGCCATAGAAATTATTAGGTGGATTTGTGGGCTAGCTGGATAAAAAATTCAATTCCATTGTTCTGTGTCCTCCAAACAAGAGTCGAAGTCCTGCAATATAAAAAATGACAGACGAATCACACAACCAAGAACCAACTAAACTTCAAATAGGCCGCAAGCAACTTCCCACAAGGTTCCATAGAGCAGGACGCATCCACCTTTGCACCAAACAATTTGATATACAAAGAAAGGACGTCACCACATTTGTTTTATCTTGCATCTGGTATATGTTCTCAGTAGAAAATAACTAGGGTCATGGGATGTATGGGGTTTAATTCCATGCTTCCCATTTTTTGGAAATATCAATGTTATGTGCGTGCAATCCCAACTAGCCTAGTCCAACAATCATTCATCTGGATGTTGAAGAAATATTATAGAGACACATGAGGTATTTTTCATTTCTTGACAAAGTTTCATATATTTTTTTTTCCCTTCTTCAGCCAATATGAAAAATTGCATTGTCCTCATTTAAGATGAATTTGTTGTGTATCGGAAGGTCCCATAGCATGTAGACACTGCTTGGATTTTTCTGTAGATACATTTCATACGACAACTCTGCCAACTTAGGAAGCACATTTTCTAATAGAGGATTCATAACCGTACAATGCATGGTTGTGTTGTCAACGGTTCAGACGACAACATTGACACAATGTCCATATATATATGGACATTTTTCACCGCATCGCAGACAATCAATTGTATCATCACTTATTAAAGTAGAGGCAGAAGTAGGAGAGTTGCATTTTTCACATACAGGTTTAAAGGGGGTCGAGTACACATTGGTTGCAACTAAAAAACCTTCAACCTAGAAATATCATAATAAGAATTAATACATTGAAAAATATAATACACAACTGCACGCCCCCCTCCCCTTAAAAAAATAAAATAGGCCACAAAAATTTGTTCAAGGCTATTTCTATAAGCAAATTGAGGATGATTTTGTGGATGTATACACACAACAGTGGTAGAGCTAGCTATTTTCCTCAGATCCTCTACTATATCTGCTTAAAAATCTGTTAAAAATATTTCATGGGTTTTCTGAAAGATCCTTTCTCTAACATCCCTTTTCTTTGTTATATTTTTGAAGAGCATAAGTGGAATCTTCCCTTTATGCAATTGTTCCTCCATTGACAAAAACAAATTTGAATACATATCGAATAATTCCAGCCGCAACATGGAACATCGCAATATTTTAGTAACTTACCCGAGATACATGCACATGCAAAAATAAATGACAAAACTGAATATGAAAAGCGGTACCATTTCCTTGTCATTGTCTGACTCTCCATCCTTTATATGGAGAATGTGTTGTGAACCAAGTTTTCTCACTAGTGTGGCAACTGTGCCAATCATTTCGATTGGGTTAATGTTAGTTCTCTATGCAAGTTGGTTAATAGTTGATTCGGGGACGAAATGATATTCTGAACAAATAGCAATTTTTTTTTCCACAATACTTGTTTCGTTGAGCGAAATAATTTGATCACAATCACCATGGTCATATACTATTTTGGGCAATATATCAAAATTTTTAATGGATATCCCATTACCCGATAACATCTTTTCTGCATGTTTCTGGACAAGTTGTCGAGGAATAGTCAGTGTCACTGTCATCATGGACTCCTTGTCTTTCATGTCATAACGCATAATGGATGTACTTTTGTTTACCTTGTCCAAGTAGGTGCTATATATGACCATTATGTCCCCGACGAGCACTTGTCCAGTTCGACGGTTGTTCAAGACCTCTATTGATAGTACTTTGGATGTTACAACTCTAGCCCTGGTGACATTTTTTGAACAGGAAAACTAAAGTGAATGGTACTGTGCATATATTTCTCTTTTTCTGGTATTCTTCTTTCGCTGGCATAAATATATAAGTACACACATAGCTTCGATGAACTATGGAGCCATATTTTTTCAACCACACCTCTTATTCTACAGAACATGCGACACATTCAATGTCTTGCTTGTGCTTATTGACACTTCTTGTGAACTGCAAACCATGTATTGCAGATGAAATCAACATATTCACCATGCCATAGATGAATATATAGCCGAGGATATTTGTTTGGTAAATATAGTAAGAGCATATCATATGCATCTTTACCTTTGGTCTTGTCGGTTTGTCAATGTCTGGGATAACTGACTACTCATGCCCATGTCACTAGTACAACTTTTTTTGATGCAAGAAAGTGTAGATGAACATCAAGACTAAACAAGCATATGCATTGTATATTGTCCATCATAAGGACTAAATAACCATAAAATTGTATGCATTTGATTTTTTTAATTGGAAAAATGTTTTACAGTAAACAGGGCATGAGGGCGGGGCACCATGGCCAATTTGTATATCGCGGACCCAACAAAGCCAGGGAAGCAATCTTGAACCCGCTATCTTGGCACCCGTAATCAAAAAAGTGGGTAACTATGGAATAAGGTATAAGCACGACCATAGATGTGAAACCGTTAGTCTACCAACTGGCGCACCAAGGCATTTTCAGAAACAACACTAAGCAGATGAATTAGAAAACAAACGGGATAATAGAAAATGGAAAAAGTAGAAATAGGGAGGGAAGAAAGGCCCATTGCTGTGAATCCATCGTTTTCAAGTCAAATATTATATTCCCCCACCCGGTTTGTATATTTAATTTACTAGCACGACTAGTATATCGTTTAGAAGATTGTACCACAGAACCCTCTGTTGTTGCACATAACAATTCATCTTTCTGTCCAAGCAACCTATTTTTTCCAAGGCAACAATGTCGAATATACAATGGACATGAAGGTGAGTTAGTATGAACACAGACATCTAAAATAAAGAGAAACAAGTTTATTTACCCGCCAGAGAGTCCATCGTCCTCTCCAGCCATTATGTTTGTTTAAATGCAACAATGCAGTGAAAAAGCAATGGACTTGAACTAGGTTAGTATGAAGGAAGGCATGTATTGAAGATAACTTATAATGAAGACAAACATGTAAAAGAAAGAGAAACATGGTTATTTACCCGCAAAAGAGCCCATCGTCATCTTCAACCACTATGTTTGTTTAAATGTACCAATGCAGCGAAAACACAACGGACATGAAGCAGGTTAGTATGCAAGAAGACATGTAATGAACATAAGTTACCATGTAGGAAGGCACACAACATGTACATACAATAAACTAACTGAACACATATACATAAAATAAATGAAATACAAAACAATGCAATATGAAATAATAGTACAAGCATGCACCTTTCTATATCCTCTTCAATCGATGTAGTCAAGACTCTGTCGTTTTCTCCAACTATTTTGTTTGTTTGAATGTGGGAATGCACAAAATACAACGAACATGAATGGAAGCTGGTATGCACCGGAGAACAAGAAATATGTGCATATACTAAAAGAGACTCAATGAACAATCTAGAAGATAGGGAAAAACATGAACCTTTGCGCTTCTCCATCCATAGCTGTAAACGTGTAATTTTTTTTGCCCTACCCAAAATATATTACAAGCCACAAAATATTACGAAATTGCATGGCTGTAGCTAAATGATTTATGTTTTTCCATGGAAAGTTATCTAGATATGCTTCCATCGATGGAAATATATGTTCTTTATCCTCTACACAGACTGATGTTCCCATGATACAATGTTTTGGTCTTCTATGGAAAACTACCGAGACATGTTTCCATACATTGAAATATAATCTTCCAATATCTTTGTTGTACATATCATAGCTCAAGTACAACACAAATTGTATCATGCACACCAGTCTGTGTAGAGGAGAAAGAACATGTAATGTCATATGGCTGCATCTGAACATACATGGTTTATAAATGTACCCTGCATATGCTTTATTCTAACAAAAAAACAACAAATATTGCAATTTCACATGTAATCCTCCAACAATTTTGCATGCAACTATTTTCTTTCATGCCAACACTAAAGCACTAGCAAAATCTCACAGTAGAACATATATCAAACTCGGTAGACAGGGAAAATAACACAATTGCATGTCGACTTGTGGGTGCAGGGGATGAACACCGTAAAGTGCCCCCCCCAAATAATAATAATAATAAAAAAAAAAACTCCAACCACCAGTGTTGGACCCCAACCCTGCAAGGCAGAATCGAACAAAATAAAACAGCAAGCACCAAACCAGTGAAAAAGAACAAACATGCCGAACTGCACCCCTATGGCCCTAAAATGTAAACCTAATCCAAACAAACAGAACCAATAAGCCACGAACCAACGAACCAGTAAAAAACCAATGAGCCAACAAACAACATATGTATCTCCAATGATTACGAAACTGCAGCTGAAGCACAGAAGGAACTAGAAACATACAACAACCATACCACTACAAATAAGAAAACATTCTTACTTGCAAACTGCAAACACTGAACAACAAACAAGGAATAGAAAATAAAAATATGGCATGGAAACTTACTCTGAAACAACGAAATGAAGAAGCGCAGGTCGAATCGAGAAAGAAACAACAACAACCAACAATCGATGAAACAATGAAGAAGAAGTACTCACCGAACCAGTAAACAATGTATGTAGCTTCAATGATGATGAAATTGCATTGCAAAGGTAGAATAAGGATGAAACATACAATGGCTATTCAACTAGTGGTGGACAACAACACTGTGCAAATTCACTGTAACATTGTATGGAAATTTTCAAGGAAAAATGTACTCCGAGAAGCATATTTAGATAAACATTTAAGGTTGTCAGGATGTCTAAGGACCTCGTGGTATGAAAACATTTAAGCTATCATGTATGTTGGAGGACCTCGCGTCCTGTAAAAATTTAAGTTGTCAAGCCTATTGAGGTGTCTCGAAATAAGTGTCAATACATTTCAATACAAATACATGCGGCAAGGACGTTATAACCTTTGGAATTCTTAATCACTATAAATCTTGCATATCAAAACATTTCCATATGATTAGTACAAATAAAAACTTACGGATATATTAAGCTAGCAGAGAATGCTAGCACAAACATTCAAACTAATGCTAGCATTAATCCACCTTCAAGCAATACATAGGAAAAATATATTATTCAAAAAGATTGTTTACGAGAAAAAGATTGGATATGTTGTCATATAAAAAATTGAGAATAGTGAAGCCGACAATAAGAGCTCGAATCTCTTATCCAATTAGATCAGTACATGTATGGTACTTTTTATTATATAAAAATATATGCTTTTAATTCCCTAGCTCCTACAATAGGTATTATGCAAATATTTCTAGTCAAAGGACAAACTAATATGTAGTCAACCATTATCGATTGCTATAGTCCCTTTATGTCTACCACAGGGACTAATAACATTCCAGTTAATTTTTTGTATCTATGTAATATATGTACATGGTTTATGCTTGCCTTCTTTCACATTACAAAGAAAATAAATTTTATCTAATATATAATAAAAGAGTTTGCTACAAAAGTACATATTCCAAGGATATTCTCTTATATAAAAAAATTTATAATGCATAAAGGAAGAATTATTTTTGCTTCACGATATCTAAGTAAAACCTTTGACTGCTTCAAAAAAGGGGTTTCTATTTTACCCCAGAGTATTACATTGTATAAATGTAATAGAACCTCTTTTTGTGCATTTGAAATATTTCTCACTGATAAACAAAGGAATATTTGTTATAAGTTCTTATCTATAAATTAAACATTTATAACTATGTTGCTTCAATTTCAAGAAAAAAAAATTCCATTTATTTGTATTCATTGTGTTCATACTCGTAAATAAACTTTTACTATTTGAAATAGGAATTTGATTGCTCATTTTTTATAATATTTTTTTGTCTCCATTTTTCTTTAAAATAATAATAAACTGAGCTTCTTTATTTAATCGTGAATCTAAATCTTCTTCACTTAAATATTATTGTAATTAAATTTCACCATGAGAACCAGAAATAAGAAATATATTAGGAACAACTTGAGGAGAGAATCCAATCCCCAACCATATACCATTTATTCCATATGAACTAAAAATTTCAATAACTTTCTCAAGGTAATACTTGTCTTTCCTCCCATGTTACCAAGAAGAATAATATATTTCCTAGGTTTTTCGTTTCAAGAACTAGCTTCATCCCTAACTCTAGAGAGTCTTGGTCTAACTTCTTGCTAGCTTCTTTCCTCATCTCCCACATCTTTGGGAGTAGTTTTACACTTGTCCTCTTAGAAAATATTTACCTTGTGGATTTTATTCCTTTTTAACTTTCTCATGGAATAAAGAATTACTCTTTGATAAGTGAATTCTCTCATCAATTTGTCTCTAGTAAAAAAAAAAAAATTAAAATAATATTTACACAAATATTTTTCATCATCCAATATGTATGATGATTTAAGTCTTTTCTCAACCTAATAATCCAAAATTATAATTATTCAAAATTATTCAAATACTTAAAATGGAGAGATATTATGTGTTTGGGTATAAGACAAAAAAATTGTGAAATACTAACTTTTTTTTTTTTTTAAGTAAAAAAGATGGAGCCTATTATATTACCATAAACAAAATACATAAGCTATTGGTGATGCCAGCTGTCCTGCTTGAGCAGGAAACTGGGACAACTGGGCATCCCTGTCCATTTGTCCCCAGTTTGCAGAATTAACAAAATTGACAAAATTGACGGTGCTACGTCCTGCCCGAAGGAAACCAGGACTAACAGTCGCGAGCATGAAACTGGTTATCCTGACTAATTCTAAGAAATACTGGCAGCTAGCTATCTCAAGGCCTAGATTATAGCAACAAAAACAAAGTCTAGTTCTGAACATTATGTAACCTTTGAACCGACATGCTTGTCCTCGTCCTCGGATTGCCTCCATCTTGCTGGGAACGAATAGGCTCGCGCGCAAGTCGGACATTGTTTCTTTGGCGGAGTTATGGAATGTGTCGCAAAGAACATGTCAAGTATCTGATCCATTTGTGCAAGACGGAAGATCTGGTCCTCCAACATGTTCCTCATCTCAAAGACGAGATTGAGGTATCCCCAGTCGACTGAAGGTGGCTGCTCTGGGCGATGGTTGTCCATTAATTCCTCGAGGGTGGCCACTTCTTCTTCCTGCTTCTTATGTCATTATCGTGCGTGTGCTTGCCCCTCCGCTTCCTTGGTAAGTTCGGGAGGAACCTCCTCTTCCATGTAGCAGGGGGAGTAAGGCATCTCTGAGCTGGTGGCATGAGGGTCGAGCATACTGCTCGCAGGCGGTGGCTTGCTTTCCGGACAAAAGTTCGAGCTCAGATTCCATTTTTTCGGCACTATAAACAAGGTGTGCTCAGGAGGGCTTTCCAGGCCTCCTTCCGGGATGACTTCCTCCACGTACGCCATTGGAGGCATGCGTGGTCTGTTTCTTCTTCTCTTAGCTGCCATTTCCATGGCTTTCTCAAAGTTCTCCTTTCTCTTGCGCCGCGACTCTGTCGTGTACCAGGAAGCTCCCCTTCGTGGTTTCCCTCTCGCTCGGGGCATGGTGGGGGTCCGGTGAATTGCCTGGGTGGTTTCTCGAAAGGTCGTTCTGCTCCTGAGTGTTGGCGAGGTTGCCGGGTGTTGCCACTGTTCCAGGGAAACGGGAGAAAGGCTGCTGCAATTCTGCTTCTCCAGTGGAGCGGAGGCTGCAGGGAGAGTTTGACTCTTTTCTCTTATGGGTTGGACAATGAGCGCGAGTGCTAAAACAATCACCATAGCCATTAAAGTCTGTTGGATAGTGCGTTGATGGTGGGTACCCTTCCCTTGCGCGAGGGGCCTCATTGTTTGAATGCGCCTGCTCATGCTCATGCTGAGTTATGGTCCGAGGTGATGTGGGCTAGTGGATGCATTAATGTTGCGTCCCGTCTCGCTTCCGCGTGGCACCATTGCGTCCCATGTCACCCCATCCGGGGGTGAAATACTAAATATTAATACAAAATAAGAAAAAGATAATTTTATAAAAATGGAGAGATATTATGTGTTTGGGTATAAGACCAGAAAATTGTGAAATACTAAATATTAATAGAAAATAAGAAAAAGATAATTTTATAAAAAATCAAGTTCTATCATATTAATAATAAAGTAAATGCGTTAACTATAATAATGAAATTTTAGAATATGCTTGGATCAAAATGTCAAAAATTACATAAAAATAATAATAACTAATTTTTTATATAAAAAATCTGTATGTTAAAATGATATATAATTTTATAATTATACATTAACATAAAATTTATTATTATTGTATATATGGAGAGGTATTCCAAATAGTTGAAAAGGGGTGATTCATCTGCTCTGCTAGGCCTTTTCATCGAAATTTATTATTATTGTAAGCTTGGAGGGGTATTCCAAATAGCGGGAAAGGGGTGCTTCCTCTTTTGCTAAATTATTTTTACATTTTTGATAGCTTCCATGATACATATAGCTCATCACATGACCAAACTTTTATAGATATAGATTTTATTAAGATATAAATAAAAATATAAAACTATACTTAATAGAACCTGTGTTTACACTGCCTATATGTTATTGAGTTTTAATTTTTATACAATATTGTGATCCTCGTTTTTTAACTTTTACACCCTACATGTGTTGTTGTACACCATACGTGTGTTGTTGATTTGACGCATATGATATAATTTAGAATCTTCATTCATTTACAATTGAAAGAAACATAATATGTTGTCGATTTAATCATAAATATTTTCTCAATTTAGTGTAGAAAGGCCTCTTGGTTAATTATATAGACTTAAATAATAAGTTTTCTTTCAAAATGTATATTTTTTTTTAATTTAATTATTTTATTATGTATATAAATTATAGGCAATCGAATTTAAAATTAAAATTATAATTTATTATATGAGGATGTTTGGTTATGGATATGTTATCGTAGGATTTGTATTTGTGAAAATTGCTTTACAAGATCCTCAAATATTGCATAATTATGGAAGAACCTATCACTGTCACTTAAGTAGGGACTTTCCTGTTTTTAGTGATAGAGGTCCACCACAAAGGAAGCTTCCCTCGTGATATAAAGGGATCAAATAGAAAGTTTAGGTGATATTATTAAATTTTTATTTAAAAAAAATTCATATATTAAAATAATATATATTTTTATAATTAGAAAGATGTAGAGTATATATACCTGGTAGAATTTAGTAATCAAATAATTAAGAATAGATTATTATTATTATTATATTAACATAAAATTTATTATTAATATAAAATTTCAAAATTCATATAATTAATTAATTTTAAAATGAATAAATCATCACCAATAATTCAAGTTTGTAAAAGATACTTATATACTATTCCATTTTAAATTTTTATGCAATACTATGTAATCCTCAATTTTAAACTTTTACACCCTAAATGTGATGTTGGTTTAAAGCATATGATATAATTTAGAATACAAATCTCTATTCATTTACAATCGAAAGAAACATAAATGTGTTCTCAATTCACTGCACAAACGCCTAATCCAAAGAAACATAAAGGTGTTCTCAATTCAATGCACAAACGCCTCTTGGGTAACTATATGGACTTAAATAACAAGACTATTTAATTATTTTGTTATGAAATTAAAAAGTATACATATAAATCGAAATTGAACTAAGTAATAAGTAATGATACGTAATTGAATTTATATAGATTTAAATAATAAGTTTTATTGTATGAAAAATAAAAAGATTTAAGAAAAATATTTTTTTAATTATTTTGTTATGAAATTAAAAATTATACTTATAAATTGAAATTGGACTATTTAATTATTTTGTTACTAAATAAAAAAGTATACATATAAATGGAAATTGAACTAAGTAATTATAGTAAGTAATTATAGGTAATTGAATTTATATGGATTTAAATTGGACTAAGTAATGATAAGTAATTGAATTTATATGGATTTAAATAATAAGTTTTATTGTATGAAAAATAAAAAAATTTAAGAAAAATATTTTTTTTAATTATTTTGTTATGGAATTAAAAATTATACTTATAAATTGAAATTGATGTAAATATAGGTAATTGAATGTAAAATTGAAGTTATTGTAAATATATATGGAATATAAAAAAAAATTTAAGAATTTGTAAATTTAATTAGTTTTTAATTAAAAATAATTAAAAAAAAAAAAAAAAAATTGATTAATGTATAATAATTGTAGCCTAAAGTTGTTTGAAACACTCATTATATTAATTCTCATCTCCATAATTATTATAGATTTATATTAAAATGATTTATGTTATTTATTTTTATTTTTTTTCTTCCTCGGAAAAAAAGCTTAATTATATTCATCCAAAGAGAACCGAATGTAAGTGCTAATATCACCGCCCAAAACTGGGTAAAAAATCCCAAAAGGACACAAAGTAACTTGTTGGAGAGCCAAAAATAAGAAAATACAAGAGTTGATAGAATCCCCTAAAAGGCAGAAAACTCACTTGAAGAGATCTTGTCAAAGAAAAATACTCCCAAACAGAAAATCCAAATAAACCCTAGAGATAGGAAGGACCAGGTTAGAGAGGAATGAATCACAATAGCATAACCAGAAGGCAACCCCATCCAGTAACAAAATAAACTAGAACTGCACACCCAATCCAAGCACCTAGGTTAGAGAGGAATGAATTACAATAGCATAATCGGAAGGCAACCACATCGATGAAGACCCCATCCAAGCATTTCAAAGTGATGAAGCCGCAACACACGCCCAAGGATAGGACTTCAAAGTTCTGACACTACCCGGACCAGAAAGCAAAAAACATCAACAACCACCATAGGGAGCAAGACCTAAGAATGCATCAAACCCTAAACAAGCCGAAGAAACCAGAGGGATTGTAAAATATGGATCTCTCATGGAAAAACAAATATGATAAAAACCCAGGCATCACCCTCACCCTCACAAGAGCACTGAAAATGCTAAACTGCAACACGAAAATAGTTCCATATCTATACCCAAAGAAAGCCTCCACGAAACGACCATACAAGCAGAGGGTTCAAGCGTCAAAATAGATCGATGCCCAACCTCAGAAGGAGATGGGACCGGCCACCAGCCGAGCCTTAGACGAGACGAAGAGCATATGATAAACCTCAATCCACTGGGAGACAGTCGGCTGCGCGAGGATCCATGTGAAACCAGTCGGGAGAAGGAAGAAGCATATGGCATGAGAAAGAGAGAACCGGATCCAGATCCTCACACAATTATCATCCAAAGATCCACTCCATCAAAACACCACACATCACATCACCATACACCGGATCTCATCCCATCTCATCCCATCAAAACGATCCATCCCATCAAAAAGATCTCATCCCATCAAAACGATCCATCGCACAATAGGGGCAACACCACCGGAATCCCAAACGACATCGGATCCACTCAGAAAATAAGAATCCAAACACCAAAAATCAAAACCGAGCAACCCGGACCCCTCAACCGACGGCGCGAACAACGGTCCCCCCATCCCACTCGAACTACTGCAAGAAAAAGAACCAAGCTTCCAACCCCAACACCGTACTAATGCGAGCATATCAGGGACATATCTGAGAACAACAAAGCCCCACTGGAACCTGGGGAGGGGAGGGATCTGCGGCTGAGGAAACCTTGGAGGCAAACCTCTTGTTAATTTTTTTTTTTCATTATTATTATAATCTTATTTTATAAATTTACTATATTTTTTTTAATGTTGTTTTTTTATTAGTATTCTTGTTAATTTAGAAAAAACACTTTTATACTCTTCAATTTTATTTCAATTTAATTTATTAACAATATAGACTTTGACACTTTTATTCATGTATATTGTTACTTGCACACGGTTACTCTCTATTTATGTATCTTGTTATTTGCACCTAATTACGCTTAATGTAACAAGCAAATTTTAAGTGCTATAATTTATTATTTTTATTACTTGAAGAGTAAATCATCTTGAAAAAGAATAGCCAAAAAATAAATTTGAATAAAATTTTGTGTAATGTAGTTAATTTGAATATATTAAAATTTAATTAATAAAATAAAATAAAAATCTGAATTAGTGGAAGAAAATAAAGTCAGAGTGTAGATGAGGGCACAACTCCAAAGGTGTCAGGGTATACTTATTTTCCGTATACTTTTATCCTTGGATACTCATTACATATCTGAGTGACCCTAATGGTTAAGAACATGTGTTTCCTCTTAAGAGGTCACAAGTTCAAATCGAGAGGGGGGTAGGGTATGTATATCTCCAGAGACTTTACCAGTCAAATCCCTGGGTGGAGGAGGGAGGTCTCATACATCAATTTGATGTGACTTGGTCGTAACCTTAAAAATAGATTATTATTATTTAAAGATAGAGTGAGTGAATTTAATATAGCCAAAAACTATTTGATACACTTATTATCTTAAACCTGATATTCATAGTTGGTAAATGTTTATATTAAAACAATTTATATTATATTTTTAAAATTTCTTTTATTATTTTTAAACTTGTCTTTTTTTATTATTAGTATGGTTAATTTAGAAAGAAATAATTTTTTCAAATTTTAATCTTGTTTCAATTTAATATATTAGGGTTATAAATGTAACAATTGTGTTCATGTATATCTAGTTACTCTCTAATTAACAAATTAAAAGTCAATTTTAAGTGATGTTATTATTTATTACTTGGAGAGTAAATCATTTTGAAAAAAACATGTTATATACAATGTGAGTGGAACTAATGGTTAAGAGCATGTGTTTCCTCTTAAGAAGTCACAAGTTCAAATTCAGAGGGGGTTAGGATTATATATTAATATTAAAATGATTTATGTTAATTTTTTTCAAGTTATATTTATAAAAAATTATTATATTACTTTTAATGTTATCTTTTTTATTATTAGTATGGTTAATTTAAAAACAAATTATTTCACAGATTTTCATTTTGTTTTAATTAAAGCTATTAGCATTACAAATGAGACACTTTTGTTCATGCATATCTATATGTAGTTACTTGATGTAACAAATTAAAAGTCAATTTTAAATGATGCTATTATTTATTAATTGGAGAGTAAATCATTTTGAAAAATAATAATGGAAAAATAAATTTGGATAAAACTTATGTAATTTAATCACTTTGAATAGATTAAACATTAATTATAAAATAAAATAAAGTAATTTGAATGTATAAGAATTGGCTTTTGATGCAATAGTTATTTTTGAGGGTGCTTAATCCATTTATTTATTCAAAATATTAATTAGAACAATAAAAAAATATCAATTTGACCAAAAATTATATATCATTTAGACTTCTTTATTTTAAAAGTATTGAATATGTTCTTATATTAAAAATAACAATTCCATAACAGAACTTAGATTTATGTTAAAATCAGATTTCTTAAGATGTGTTTTTTTTTATTATTTCATTTTGTTTCATTTTTTTATTATTTTTGTTTTTCTTAATTAAGTCCACTTTATTAATTATTTCATTTTATTTTTAATTATATTATTATTATTTTTATTTTTTTAATTAAACTAAATTTATTTTTATTAATTAAGTGTTTTTAATTAATTAAGAGGATAGCACTAACTCTTCATAAAGACCCATCACCATAACACTTCAACATCTTCTGGATAGTAGATTCTAGAGCACCTCAATACTCTCTATCACTACTCTTTATGTAATAACAATTTTAAATAAATATAATAATGAAAAAAAAAAACTAAAAACTTCTTCTTTAAATAAAATAGTATATATATATATATATTTTTAAGATTACATTAACTCATTCAAACAAATTTTATGTGACAAACTAAATCTCCCAATTTGACTCTGTAAAACAAAATCCCACCTACACTTCAAAGCCTTACTTATAAATTAAACTTATGTGCATCATCTCAGACATTCTATTTACACAAGTTCTATAATCAAGCGAGACATGATAATTCTATTTCAGCAAGCTCCATAAACAAGCGAGACATGATGCTTAGCCAAGGATGATTTGCCAGCATAACGTGACCTTGCAAAGGGTTGAATGCCCTTTTGGGATTCACTTGTTTTGTGGGAAAATCATCTTGGCACAGCATCCTCCTGCGCTTTTCATGCCGGAGCATGCACCGATTCATTGTGGATTCAGTATTAAGGTTGGTGCAGCAACCAAAGAAGGAGTAACATTTCTATGAATAGTAAGTTTTTTATGGGGTTTTGGTCTCCATAAATTTCTCACACTTTTTAACTCCTTAACTGTATTTTACATTTTGATATATTTATTTTGTCTAAATAGGAAATGATATGTAAATTTATCATTTTGGTAAGAGAGGATGTTACTTCAACCCTGGTTACTCATGTATATGAGGTTATTCATGTATGTATGTAATTTCAAGAAGATTATAAAAGAACCAAAACTCTATCATAATTGAGGGTTGAGGAAGTCAAAAACCTATTAGTAAATGACTATTGGGCTATGTAAAATACTGGGCCAGGAGGAGAAGAGGTTCCATTATTTTGCATTGTATCTTGTTCCATAGTTGAGAAAAAGATCTCAGAGTGATATTATGTGAAAATAACAAGGAGGAGATATTATGGAGCATCTATACTGCATAATTTCTATACTAGAGAAAAGAGAACATAGCAGCCACACATTGAATTTGAGAGATCATATCCTATGTTTATTTGTGAATGCTTCTAAAAATAAAAATTACAATATTACTTAAAGGAAAATTGTGAAATGTTACATATATGGGAAGTAGCATGATTGAGAAACCCTCTTTTTAAATAAAATCTAGAAAGTTTTTTTTTTTTTTTTTTTGTTATCACTTAATAACATTTTTTTAAATATGTTTATAAATAATTATATATATATATAACTTTTTATTTTTGAAATAGGATAGAGGGTGGAAGATTGGATAGTGAAAACACATTCGATATTAGTATTTTCATTTAATCTACAACATCCCATAATTTAGTTGTATCTTTATTTAATCTCCACCATCTAATAATTTCCAGCCATTATTCAATTTTGTGAAGAGTACCTATATGCTATTAGGTTTTATATTTTTATGCAATACTATGTGTTCCTCAATTTTAAACTTTTACACCCTATGTGAGGTGTTTATGTGTGATGTTGGTTTGAAGCATATGATATAATTTAGAAGGCGAATCTCCATTTATTTTATTTACAGTCCCAGAAATATGTTGTCAATTTATTGTAGAAAGGCGAAAGGCCTTTTGGTTAACTATATGGATTTATATGGACTTAAATAACAAGTCTTTTTTTTTAAGAAAAAGATTGAATAAAATAAAATAAAATTAATTAATTTTATTATTTTATTATGAGATAAAGAAAGTATATATATAAATTGAAGTAAGTAATAATAATAGGTAATTGAATTTAAAATTGAAATTGTTATATAAATTTAAATAATAAGTGTTATTATAAGAAAAAGTAAGAAAAAATAAAAAGATTTCAGAAAAAATTATATATTTTTAATTACTTTGTTATGGGATTAAAAACTCTACATATCAATTATAAATTGAAAATTAAAATAAGTAATGATAAGTAATTGAATTTAAAATTGAAATAATTATATATATATATATATGAATGAAATAAAAAAAATATTTTAAGAATTTTTAAATTTTATCACAAATTTTTAATTAAAAATAATTAGAAATTTTACAATAAAGTTTTTTTCCAATATGGTAATAATGATTAATATCTACCTATTATAACCTAAAACTACTTAAAACATCCATTAAGTTAATCCTCATATCCATAGTTTCATAGTTGGTATAGATCCATATTAAAATTATTTATGTTAATTATTTATTATTATTATTATAGTTTCATAGTTGGTATAGATTCATATTAAAATTATTTATGTTAATTATTTTTTATTATTATTATAGTTGTAGTATAGTTGTACTTTATAAATTTATTATATTGTTTTTATTGTTATCTTTTTTTTTTACTAATATGGTTAATTTAGAAAAAAACCATTTTATACACTTTAATTTTGTTTCAATTTAATGTATTAGTATTATAGACTTTTGTATTTATGTATCTAGTTACTTGCATCTAGTTTTTTTTTTTATAAGCAAGAATTTATATATAAGGAGCCTTAAAAAATCCAGAGTTACAAAGTGTGCAGTAGTGTCGTACTGTAATAACTGAATTTCCCTACGGGGAAATCGATTCAGGCAGTCGGTATTGGGATCAAAATGACTACCAGTATTACAAAAATTGAAAAACAGAGAGAAGAAAAGTAAACTAAAAGTCAGAAGTAAAACTCTAATCCTAGCCTTCATGAGGCCACAAAAGACCTATGTGTTGGTCATACACTTGGCTTGTAAGTTGGCCATCCAGATAGAGAGGTGGCCTGGGTTGCAAGGTCCTAGGGCTCCTCTTTGACAACTACCCCTCTCCATTCCATTTGTTCATGCATGTCAACATCCAAGTCACCCCTTTCTAGTCTGTCGTTGGGCCATGTGCCTCCCAATTCCCTGGGCGCATGCAAGCCTTGTCCTACTGCAACATACGCCTTGGGTGTTTCTTCTTCAGTGGGAATGTATTCCTCATCCATGGCCACGTGCATGTATTTCCTAGAGTCACCACCTACTGTGGGAAACCCCCTTTCACTTGAGTCTCCTTTATGATTGTGCTTTGTTGCCCCCGGTGCATTTGAAGTGAAGTGGAAGGCCCCTTGGAAGGTGGAGAGGATTTGAAGGACCACAAAGGTCTTCCCGTCTAGTATCTCCAGCCGAAATTGGAGGTCATCCAGGCCCTGTCAAAGATCGAAGAAAAGCCTGTGGAGAATGGCCATGCTACCCTGCAATTGCGAGTCTGGGACTGAGTCAAAAAAGGAATGTGGCCCACACTGAGTTTCCTGTAGAAGAGGTGGTTCTTCCAGGGGTGGGAGAGTTGAGGAGTTCTTTGGAGGAGTCGATATACTAGTTGGTGAATTGGGTGGTATTGCAGGAGACGCCCAAGATGAAGAGGCTCTGTCAAGGGTGAGTCCTGGGGGGGGAAACCAGCGAGAAATCAGAGAGTACCAAACCCTCAAGACGGGAAGTTGGAGGGGAGGAGGTGGTGAGAGTTTCTTGTTTGGACTGCGAGGAATGCGAGGAGTTCGAGGGGGGCGAGCTAGGAGAGGAGCCCGAGGAGATTGCAGGCACCTGAGCGAGGACCAGTTGAGGCCACAATGATTGCCAAGGTGAGCCTCTCCTTGTCTTACCTCTCTGTCTTGACATTTTGACGGCCCAGGGGGAGAAGGTGGGCATCGGGAAAGACCCCAGATGGTCGAGGAGGAGCTAGAGAAAAAGCCAGTTGCAGGAGAGCGCAATGAAGGAGGGAGGTTGGAATTGAGCCTGGTGCACCTAATTTACTCAAGATGTCCCCTCCATTTCTTTTCTCATTGCGTTCAATGAGAAAAGAAATGGAGGGGACATCTTGAGGACGTTAGGTGCACCAGGCTCAATGGTGCCTGGGAAGCCATATGGGGGTGGTGGTGGTTCTTGCCACACTTCAATCACATGGAAATCGCCAGGCTGGCCTATTCGCGTCGCTTCTTAGTGTCATGTGTCCCGCACTATCACCCCATCCTAGGGTCTGTCGAGTGCATTGGTTTTTTCAGTGCACTGTCAGAGTATGGGATGTGTCAGATTGAGGGAAGTTTGGCACAGGAGTTCTGGTCCTTCCCAATTCGTTCCCAGATTTTCCATCTCATCTGCCACCTAATTCGCCTTTCTCCTAATGTGTGAGGGGATGAAGGCCTGATTAGCTTTCAATAGATTCTCAATTGTTCTTAGTCCGTAGGAAAGTCTCCAGCAAGGTGAGATTCTCTCTGGGTCAGCTTCATTCAATATTCTCCTGAAGAGATTGGTAATGACTAATGAATCCCCTTCAATAATCAACTTCATGAATATGTGCTCAATAGCTAATTGCAAGCCTTGTGTGAGCCCCCATAAATCCACCACATTGTTTGTAGTGTGTCCTAGGTTGTCTATGTTAATGAGAAGAATATGGCTTCGGTGATCATGGAATACCACACCATACCCTATTGCCCCGGGGTTACCCTTGGAGGCTCCATCGAAGTTGAGTTTGATGAAGCCTTCCATGGGGGCGGACCAA
>ML779828.1:889395-905860 GCA_009831015.1 Picea engelmannii | reverse complement strand
TCACACCACTTCCCCGTGTCCTTTTTTGGCTTCGTGGTGTTGTTCTTTGCTTGAGGATTTGGCAGGTTATCTTGGGCTACCCCGCCTTGGCTTGGTCCTTTGTTTTGCGGTTTGGGAGTACCTTTCCCGTGCTTCTGATTTGCAGACCCAAAGTCTCGCTTCTTCTGTTTGAACTTCTGCGCAATCTTGGCAGCATATCGGTATGCCACACCAAGTGAGGAGATGTCGAGGAACTCCATTTCCTCCTGAATGTATCTATGCAGACAACTACGGTACTTTAACACCAAATGTTTCTCTTAATCTTTGATACCGAACTTTGTGCGTAGGGTATGAAACAGATTCGTAATCTCATACACATCTTGGTCCCTTTGCTGCCGCAAAGTAGTCCATTGTATGTATTTGTCCTCATAGCTCCCCACGGGATAATATTGTTCCTTGATGGCATCTCAGAATGAATTCCAAGTGGGTATGGCCGAGAACAAAGTGGTTTCTCCCTCGCCCTCTTGCTCCGAGTAGGTTTCCCACCAGTCCTTGACATGGGGGGCGGCTTTGAGGAGTGCGAAAATAATCTTTTCTCGATCGGAAAACTCATGAACCGAAAAATATTCTTCTAACAGATTCAACCATCTATCTACGACATCTGCATCTATTTGGACATCAAATATTGGAATGTCAAAGTTTACTTGTACCTTAAAAGGAGTGGCACCTCCAGAGTGGCTTCTGGATGTCGATGCACCGCCGGTCAGAATTCGTTGAAGAATCTGGGCAAAGTTGTCCATCATCGCGTTCCTTTGTTTCTCGAGGGCCTCCTCGAGCAACATTTTGATAGGATCTCCTGCTCCCTCATTTTTATTTTCTTCACCCATGGGTGGTCGTCGGGGTTTGCGAGGCTGATCTCGCAAAGGTTCAATCAGATCGAGCCCCAACTCCTTATACCCTGATCTCGTTGGGGGCATGCAAAGAAGGATCGAGAATGAGAAGACCGCTCTGATACCACTGATTCGGATTTATGTAGGAACACAATGAAATACAAAAATACACATAAACACAGAGATGCAGTGGAAATAAGACTTCATTTCATTAATCACAAATGACTGAAATATGCTTACAGACAGAATGGAAATAAACTAGCTAGGCACTGGTAGCTTATCTCTGAGAAGAGATGTGGCTGCTACTCGCATCCATGAGAAGATGATTACAATGAGGCTCTAGAGGCCTTTTTACAATAGACGAGAATGCCAAAAGTCATAGACATCCAAAAACCTAACCCTAGGAAATGAAGCGCCAAAAGTCATGTGGGTCCCGTTTGGGTAAGTTAGTACATCAACTTCCCGGGGTCATAACTTTTGCATACGATCTCCATTTTAGGCGTGCGATAGCTCGTTGGAAAGGTATCATTGAGGAGATTCATTTTGGTGGCTCAATCATGCCTTCAGCTATCATTGAGAACCTCGATCTCAAAAAACCTTCATTTAGGCCCTCAAAATAGCCCCGAAAGTTAAAACCTGCTAAAAATAGTAAATTGCCAAAATTGCCAGAAAACTATTTTGAGCCAGTCGGAAAAGGTGGGTGGCCACCGATATCCACCTGGATCAGACAAGATGTCGATTATGCCTAGCTTTCATCCAGATTAGGGATCCAGGGTTGTCCCCATTCCATCTAATCAGGTTTCTCTCTGCCATGTTGGGTGCATATTTCCTTCTCGATAGCTTGGCCCACAGATCTTAAGGTTTTTTTAGTCGTCTCCACCATAACTTAACACTTAATATTTTGTTCATAACTGAGTGGTCCCTTAACCCAAGGCCCTCTTGAGATTTGGGTTTGAAAAGTTTATCCCAGCTCATCAATGCCAGTTTTTTCCCCATTTTAAGGCCTTGCGAAAGGAAATTCCTTTGCAAGTTTTTAATGGTAATAAGGACAAAGTTTGGGGCCATTAGAGAAGAAAAGGTATAGATAGGTAAGGCTTGAAGCACAAATTTAAGTAGAATGAGGCGATTTTTGGAGATTGAGAGATCTGTAGGTCCAGCAAGAAATCCTCTTAGCAAAGGAGGAGAGAAGATGTTCCCACGAACTGTTCCTGAGGGCATTGTCCAATAAGGGGATGACAAGACATTTGGATGGAAGGGAGCTTTGGGTGAAACCCATAATTTCAGAGATATGACGTTGAATCAGAGTTCGTTCATTGAAGAAGAAAATATGGGATTTTTATTTGTTAAAGTCCAATCTTGAGGCATCACAAAAAGTTTGAAGGATCGAGAGGAAAGAGTGGGCTTCCTTGACTATTGGGGAGCCCATCATCAGGGTATCATCAACAAATTGGCTGTGAGATATCGGTGGAGAGATACCATGTAGGGGTAGACAGGTCAACATTTTATTTTCTATGGCGGTGTGAATGGAGTGACTGAGACCCTCAGCCATGATAATGAAAAGGAAAGGGGAAAGAGGTTCACCTTGTCTGATTCCTCTAGAGGGAGAAAACGGACGAAAAAGGAACCCCATTAACCAGCATAGAAAATAAAGTAAAGGAGGTAAGATTTAGGATCCACTCTACCCAAGTGTGGTTGAAGCCAAAGGCAAGGAGCATTGCATGCATGTAATTCCATATTAACTTGTCAAAGGCTTTGGAAAGGTCCAGTTTTAGGAGCATACCTGGCGTACAGGTCTTATTCAAGGAGTGAATCACTTCATGTGCTAGTATGACGCTTTCGAGGATTTGTATGCCTTCCACATAGCCTGATTTCCCTTGAGAGATGATCCATGGTAGGATGGGCTTGAGTCGTCTGGCGATCACTTTGGTTAGGAGTTTATAGATGACATTGGACAGCTCGATGGGTTGAAATTGCTTGGGGTGAGTGATATGATCCTTTTTGGGAATGAGGGTGAGGAAAGTAGCATTGAGAGCCGAGAGGACTTGCCCTAAAGATTTGGAGTCTTCAATAATTTCCCAAACCTCTTCCTTGATCATCGGCCAACAGTGATGGAAAAAGTCACTAGTAAATCCATTCGGTCTTGGAGCCTTGCCTTTGGGGGTGTCCTAGAACGCTTGGTCAACTTCATTGAGAGAGATGTGCCTGAGCAGAGATGCATTTTGTTCTTGACTGATTAGGGTGAGTATGTGTTGCATAACCTTCGTAATGACTTGAGATCTATTCTGTATGGGCTCCGCAAGGAGGTCTTTGTAGTAAGAAATCAGTTCCTTCTCTAGATATTCATGAGAATAGATGAGTTGGCTATTGCTAGACGTTAAACGTGTGATTCGATTGGCGTGCCACCGCAAAAGGGTGGACCTGTGAAATTTTTTTGTGTTTCAGTCACGCTCCTTGAGCCACTAGATGCGAGATTTTTGTTTCCACAAAATCTCTTCTTGGGCTTTCCTATCTTCCAACTATTGGGTTAAAGTTGCTTCCTGGGTTTTGAGGTCTTCAGTGAGTCCATGCTCCCAGACTTGTCTTTGTATAATGCTCATTTGATCTGTCAGTTGTTTGTGGGAGTCGAAAATATTTCCAAAAGTTTGCCTATTCTAGAGTCTAAGTTGTTGCTTAAGATTCTTGAGCCTATGTTGGAATTTCTACATCTTGGATCCATGTGGTACCACTGCCTCCCTCCACCACTCATGGATTTTTTCTTGAAAGTCCAGGTGGCTGAGCTAGAACTGTTCAAACCTGAAGGGTTTCCGGCTTGGGGTAGCTGGCACATCCAACCATAGTTGAATGGGCCAGTGATCCAACCCATGAAAATCCAGAATGGTTTCCTTAAGAGATGTGCCTTCCAACAAGTGGGAGTCTGAAATGAGGAACCAATCTAGTCTGTAGGATATTTGATGTACTCTAGTTCTCTGGTTTGTCCAGGTGAAGGTGCCATTGGGGGTTTCTAGTTCAATGTGGTCGATGTTATCTATAAGGTTTTTGAAGTCACTGGATTCCTGTTCCAGTCACCGTATTCCTCCTTTTTTTTCATCCAGATTGTGTATCAGGTTGAAGTCACCCCCTACAATCCATCTGTTATCCTTGGTTAAGATAGACAGGTACTCTAGATTTCTGAGGAAGGCTTTCTTATCCCTGGTACTGGCTGGTCCGTAGACGTTGGAGAGGTTTCCAAGCTTATTAGATTCGATGAGCCTGTAGGTGGTCGTTATAGACCATTTGGTCGTGATGAAGGTTTCCATAATGGTTGTGTCGGGGTTCCAAAGTATAGCTAGGCCTTTGGCCGTGCCTATGGCCAATGTGGATACTGCTTCCAACATTAGGGGAGACTCCTGTCCTTGTCTTCAGTATCACATTTTGTTTCTTGGAGAAACATTATGTCTGGTTTCTCTGCTAAGATCAAATATTGTAGCAGTTTTTTCTTTCTACGCCCATTGAGACCTCTTATATTCCAAGAGAGGATCTTAATGAGGAGGAGGGAGAGGCGAGAGGGGGAAAGTTATCCAAGATGAGGTGGATCTGACCAGAGTTGACCATGAAGTGAGCTATCTCTTGTATGAGCTTGTTCATCGATTTCCTTCCTCTTTTATTTTCATCTTTCTGAGGTTTTCTCTAATCCATTGGCTGGTTCCCTTGTATTCACAAACCCTTACAAGATCTGGCTATGGATCCGGCTGAGGAGTTGAGGAAGACCTTGTGCACTTTTCATAGTTGATCTTGTAATGTTCCCAAGGCTAAGACCTATTGTAAATCATGTCTATAAGCATAAAGCTTGCATTATGAATTGTAATTATGTTTTATAGGATGGTGAGACAAGTTTATATCATTTGGTGGGCTTATGTGTTATTAGGATGGAGAGCCTAAGTGTTAAGGCCGGGAGCCTACTTTTGTACATGTAATCATGCAGAACATTATTAAAAGATATAAACATTGTTGCGTGCAGACCGACCACTATGAATGAGTGATGGGGGACTAAACCTCCACAGAGTGGGTAAGGGATTGGGGGTTGGAAGGTTAGAAAGAGGGGCTAAGCCTAGAGTCTTAAGACCTTGGGAATGATATTTTAATATTATTCCAAAAAGCCATGTAAAATGTGATGTTTTGTCCTAAGTTCTTTGGAAGCATGAGTGACCTCCAAATGGGAAGGAATGAGCTTCATGGGTGACAAGTGTCAACCCAAACGCATGCAATTAAAACTGTTGAGTTGAGCCATGATGGGGATTCCTCCTCCATTCGACCATGGATTTTTTGAACCGTGAATCTCGTGGACCCTATATTCGACCTCTGCATACCCTCATGTAGCTTGGAAACCAAAAAAACGTAATGTTTTCCTGAGAAGCCAAGGTATCAGTCGTCAGAACCGTTTGAGTCTGTGTTTGAACTCTATGTTAATTCCTTTTCACACACCCTGAAACCAGTGACAAACCCATGGATTGAGCTGTGTCACCTGTGTACGTTGTGAGCCCATCCCATTCTCTCTTGCAGAGTCGAGTCTGTACCCGAACTGTCTTTGGGTTGCTACCTTCTATTTTTTCCTGACTGGAATTGACCAGTTGTTATTGTTGTTATCCTCACCTTGCAGAAATTGGGCTGAAACTGGTTGAAGAAGCAGGTTGTCATGCCCGTGGTAGAAGAATCATATTATGAGGCCTATGAGAAACTCCCTCCAGGTGAGGGAGTCATCTAGGAAGTGGTTTTCTCTCAGAGAGAGTCCAACACCAGCTACGGAGCTCTGAGACTTCCTGATCTGGCTTGTTGTTGAGACCCAAAGAGGGAGGTGAAGCACCGATGGACTGTTCTTGTGAAGGTGTATACTACTGGGTGGAACATGCATGTGGGGAATGAGAGTCCATGAGTAGGGGGCATAAGAAAGCTCCTGGAGAGAATCCTTCTGGTTGCTTTGTGCAGTTTTTCCTATAACCTCAGCCTAGACTAGGATTCCTTGCCTGAAGTGGAGCTTAGTCCCAGCTTGGGGGTGACCCACTGCTAAGAGTGATGAGAAGCATGGTCTAAGGCTATGCATTTCATGGAAGTCTTGCATATGGTTGGTGGAATTACCAGGGTTTCAAATATAAGTATTAGCTTATGCTTAATATTATGTTTTGCATGCCTGTGATTCTTATATGTATCATGTATTATGTTGTGCATATGAATTACTATTAATGCCATGGATTATTTATGTTACATGTGCTTAATTTAATTTAAATGAATGTTATTAATTAAGTATGAGAATGATGTTGTTATGCATAGTAGCGTTTTCCCGGCCAGTGGGATGGAAGGTCTGGGAAGCGTTATAGTTTGGTATCAAAGCCTAGTTTCAACGTTGAGCCTGGATGGGCCAGATAAGTGGTATTTGGACCAAGGTTTTGAGAAGAAATTGTGTCTGGAGGACTAATTTTAGACCTCAGAATGTATCTGAGGGCCAAGGAGTTACTTGGCTGTGTTAAGAAGCTCTGGAGGAGTAGCCGTGGATTAAACTGCAGCTGGTGTGGTAATTGACCATGGAGAGAGAGGACTCCACACAAGAAGTGTTGGAGCCATTGGATCTATTCGGGATGAAAGGAGAACCCGCACAACCGTCAGATCTGGAGAACATGCACAAGGCTTAAAACACTTTGGAGTTGCATAGGAGTGTGGAAATCGTGATACGTAAAATCCTGAATTGAAAAGGGCGCGTGGAGAGCGATCAACCTTTCACTGACTTGTGAATTGAAAAGGGCAAAGGGAAAGTTCATGAGAATTCACGAAAACATGAATTCGCGATTAGATCATAACCATTGATCAATGAGATATCTAGACCGTTAATTGTCCAGGAAGAATTTCGACATTTCGAGAGTTCGACTGTCGGGAGAAGTGGATTGTACTGATGCACAAACTCCCGAAGCTCGAAGTCACGAAATCCCGAAGAGACGAAGTAGTGGGTCCAGTTGAAATCACTGAGATGGAAGTGTACACATGGCTGTGTACCACGTGCCAGTGGGTCGAAAATAAAAGTGAGCATGGTGGGACCTGATGATTTCGTTAATGGTAATGTGGACCTTCTTAAGTACACTTCATGTCACCACTATGGTTAACGACAGTTGTGCTATGGGCCCAGGGGGAGAGAGGCCAGAAGTTCGGGAGTCTGGAGTTAGAGAGGGAAGTGAGTGACAGAACCCCCGTGACAAAAACCCCGAAACCTGAAACTCTGAAGCCCCGAAATCCTGAAATCTAGAAAAACTTGGTGACGAAAAGACCATAGCGGATTTAATCCTTTGTAGGATGAGTAAACGTGGACTGTTGATCCACCCAATTTTGTGAATTCAGTAATCGAAACTCTGGGAGATAATTCTATGTGCCTTAAAAAAGAAAAAACCAAAAAAAATTCTGAAGGCCGAAAATCCGGGTAGCACCTACTAGTCTAGCATTGGTCACGACCCGTGATCGCATATGTTAGGGACTAAGAAAGAGGGGGATATCATTAGATCTGGACAGAACTCATAAAATTCATGGAATCGAAACATTTTCTTATTCGCGTTGGTTTATGAATGTTATAGTTTTATTAAGAGGTTAAGGCCTAACAAACTTCGGTTGATTGCACGTTGTGTGTGCAGAGTTCAACGAGTGTTAGGACCGCTGTGAATAGACCCCGACTATAGAAATGGAAGAGTTATTGATTGCCTCCAATTCATAGAATGAAAGAGAAGGAAGGGATGTCATCTTGAGAGTCGAAGGATCTAACTCCAATGGGCATGGAAAAGAGATGGATAAGGAAGGACATATGATTGAAATCATCGAAAGATTGCAAAGAGAATCCTAGGGTCGTCAAGCCGATAACCAAAATCTCATGAGGATCAGGGATTGGCAGGGTGAATTCAACTTAAAGATGTTCAAGAACCTGGAAAGAATAAAAAGGAAATTGGAAAAAGAGAGTGACACAAGCAAAACAGGGAGTCGCAGAACCCCTGAGAGAAAAAGAAGATCAAGGAGTGTCAACAAACATCGTTGTCCCTCCACAAAGCATTCCAATATGGAAGAACATAGTAGTTCAAGCCCATCTCCTACTAGAAAGCATAGGAGATCTAGGATGGATGAATTGAAAGGGGAAATGAATAAGATTAAGCCTCCTACGTTTGATGGAGAACATAAGAAGGAGGAAGATGCGGAAACATGGTTTCTTGGCATGAGGAAATATTTCCAACTGCAGAATTATTCTTCTCAAGCAGAAGGAAGAATTGCGATTTATCAACTAAAAGGAAAAGAATCCATGTGGTGGGATCAACTTGTGTAGGTGCAGCATGCTAGAGAGAAAGATATCACATGGAAGGAATTCAAGAGGTATGTCGAGAGGAAATACCTGACTAAAAGATACTATGACAGAAATAAAGAGTTCTTGGAAGTCAAGCTGGGCAGCATGACCATTGATGAATATGAACGAAGGTTTTTGGAATTAATAAAGTATGTTCCATTCATCAAAGATGAGGCTGTCAAGATTCAGAGGTATCTAAGTGGACTTCCATCTCCCATTGGTGACAAGATTTAGTATGATCATCCTAAGACTATGGAAGAGACAATAAGAAGAGTGAAATGCTTATATGAGCAGCAAAGAGAAAATCCTACCTTTCATAAGGCTTGGGATGACCAGAAGAAGTTTAAGAAGGAACAGAGGTAGAAGGGAAACAAACCTCCCTTTTTCCGAAATAGTCCTCAAGGACATCCATCGTTTAGAGAGCCAAGAATGGTTGAAGTGGGAGAACAAAGGCTGAGACAGATGCCCATTTAGTGTTGCGGCTATAAAGAGAACCACAAGTACAGAGATTGTCCCCATGAAAATGGAAAAGCAAGAGCTATCCATAATGTTCAACAGGATGAAACAGTGAAGGACATGGGTAGTAGAATGCCAAGGATCTATGCAGCACTGGACAACAAGAAAGTTGAATCTCAAGCACACACGATTGAAGTGGAAGGTATGATTAACAACCAACCATTTATTATTTTAATTGATTCAGGGGGTAGCCATAGTTATGTAGATCCTAGGGTGGTGGAAAGTTTTCATTTGATAAGAAGCAAACACAAAAAGTCTTGGGTAGTACAGCTAGCTATAGGAACCAAGAGGAAAGTCACGGAGTTAGTCAAGTCTTGTTATATAGACATGAAGGGATTGAGCATGAAGGTTGAATTGAATATTTTTTTGTTAGGCTCTTATGACTGTTTAATTGGGATGGACTGGTTGGACCAGTGCCATGCCCTCCTAGAGTTTTGTAACAAGGAATTTACATGCCTGGACGAGGAGGGGAATCAGAAAATAGTCCAAGGAATTCCCAGAGCTATGGCTGTTAGAGAAATCTCGGCAATGCAGCTAAAGAAGTGCTAGAGAAAATGTTGTCAAATATTTGCAGCCCATGTGGGGGAAACGCCTAAGGATAAGGTGTCAATTATTTAGGATCATGAGGTACTTAAAGAGTTCGAAGATGTGTTCCAGGAAGTACCTGGACTACCTCCGAAAAGGGATATCGATCGCTCTATAAATTTGATGCCTGGAATAGCTCCAGTGTCGAAAGTTCCTTATAGAATGAGTACGCCATAGCTGAAAGAGTTGCAATTGCAGCTTCAAGATCTTCTAAAGAAGGGGTACATTCACCCAAGCATGTCACCTTGGGGTGCCTTGTTCCTATTCATGAAGAAGAAGGACAGGAAGTTGGTATTGTGCATTGATTTCAGATAGTTGAACAAAGTAACTGTCAAGAACAAGTATCCTCTGCCGAGGATCGACGATCTTTTCGATCAGTTGAAAGGTGCAAAAATATTTTTGAAGATAGATCTCGGATTGGGATATCACCAGGTAAGAATAAAGGATGAATACATCAAAAAGACCACCTTTAGAACAAGGTATGGTCATTACAAGTTCATAGTGGTGTCGTTTGGACTGTCCAATGCACCTGTTGTTTTTATGTGCTTGATGAATGGTGTATTCAGGGACTATCTAGACAAGTTTGTAGTAGTCTTCCTGGATGACATTTTGGTGTATTCCAAGTCAGAGGAAGAGCATGAACAACACCTAAGGAGGGTGTTGCAAGTGTTGAGAGAACACCAGTTGTATTCCAAGTTGAGAAAATGTTCGTTTTATCAAAGGCGGATCCATTACTTGGGGCACATTATTTCAGAAGAATGGATCATCGTGGATCCTGAGAAGGTTGAGGCCATTATAGAATGGTCAGCACCAAGGAATGTGGTGGAAGTTAGATCCTTTATGGGTCTGGCAGGCTATTACCGAAGGTTTGTCGTAGGGTTCACAAAGATAGCTCACCCTATCACTTCCTTGCAAAGGAAGGAGAAAAAGTTTCATTGGACTTAAGAGTGTGAGAAAAGTTTCTAGCGATTGAAGCAACTGTTAACGAGGGCTCCAATATTGAGAATTGCATATCCAAATGTGGATTTCATGGTGTGCACAGATGTGTGTAAAGAAGGGTTGGGAGGAGTTCTCAGTCATAATGGATTTGTAATCTGTTATGAGTCCAGGAAGCTAAAAGAGAACGAAAAGAATTATGCCACTCACGATTTGGAGTTGGCAACAATCGTTCATGCTCTGAGGAAATGGAAACAATACTTCATGGGAAGGATATTTGAATTGAGAACAGATCACAATGGTCTAAAATATTTGTTTGATCAGCCAACCTTAAACGCTAGACAAAGAGCCATTACTTTTGGTCAAGAGCCATTACTTTTGGCCAAGTATGAAGAGAGACATCCTTGAATACATCGCTAGATGTATGGAGTCTCAGAAAGTTAAATCTTAGCATACGCACCCAACAGGGTTGCTGCAACCTTTACCCATTCTTGAGTGGAAGTGGGAATTAGTAACAATGGATTTTATTACAGGATTGCCCAGAACAACCAAGTTGCATGATTTGATCATGGTAGTGGTGGACAAGATTACAAAAATTGCCCATTTTATTCCACTGAAAACTACTCACAAGGAAACAGATGTTGCTGACATTTTTTGTGAAGGAAGTGGCAAGATTGCAAAAAATTCCTAAAACGATTGTGTCTGACAGAGACTCAAAATTCACCTCGAATTTATGGAAAGGATTGTTCAAAGGATTCACAACGAATATGAACTTTAGTACATCTTATCATCCTAATTCTGATGGACAGACATAGAGGGTGAACAGAGTAATAGAGGACATACTGAGAATGTATGTGATGGAAAAACCATCAAGATGGGAAGACTACTTGCACTTGGTAGAATTCGCCTACAACAATGGGTATCATGCATCATTGAAGATGAGCCTATTTGAAGCACTTTATGGAAGAAAGTGAAATACTACAGTGAGCTGGGGTAATCCAACTAATAGAGAAGTAGTTGGGCCAGAGTTGCTCAAGGAGATGGAGGACCAAATGATAAAAATTAAGCAGAATTTGAAAGCTGCCGAGGATAGGCAGAAAAGTTATGCTGATAAGAACAGAACCCACGAAGAGTTCAAAGTGGGTGATCATGTTTTTTTGAATGTGAAAGCTAACAGTAGTTCCCTGAAGCTGGGAAGTTGCACCAAGATGGCAGCTAGATTTTGTGGTCCATTTGAAATCCTGGAAAGGAATGGGCCAGTTGCATATATGCTTGCATTACCTGCATCTATGACTATACATAATCTGTTTCATGTTTCATTGCCTAAGAAATATATACCATATGTTAATCATGTTATCGATTGGAATGTGATTCAGGTGGAACAAGAAGGTGTCCTACAAGTGCATCCTGTGCACATATTGGACAAGAAAAACAAACAGCTCTAGAATCGAGCTATAGGAATTGTAAAAATCCAATGGACCTAGTATGGTCTTGAGGATGTGACATGGGAGCATGAAGATGTTATGCGGGCAGAGTACCCGCATCTTTTTGAAAATTTTGAAAACCTTGCAGATGTAGTGTAAAGTTGCACTAAGGATAGTGCAAAAATAAGGGGAGGGGATTGTAATGTCCCCAAGGCTGAGCCCTGTTGTAAATCATGTCTATGAAGTATAAAACTTGCTTTATGAATTGTAATTATGTTTTATAGTCTAGTGAGCCAAGTTTATATAAGTTGGTTGGCTTATGTGTTATTAGGCGGGAGATCCTGAGTGTTAAGGCCGGGAGCCTGCTTTTGTATATGTAATAATGCAGAACATTAATAAAGATATAAACACCGCCACGTGTAGACCGAACACGATGAATGAGGGATGGGGGACTAAGATTCCATAGAGTGGGTAAGGGATTGCGGGACGAAAGGTTGGAAAGAGGGGATAATCCTAGGGGCTTAAGACCTTGGGAATAATATCTTAATATTATTCCAAAAAGCCATGTGAAATGTGATGTTTTGTCATATGTTCTTTGGAAGGATGAGTGACTTCCAAATGGGAAGGAACGAGATTCATGGGTGACAAGTGTCAACCCAAGCACATGCAGTTAAAACTATTGATTTGAGCCATGATGGGGGTTCCTCCTTCATTCGACCGTGGATTGTCTGAACCGTGAATCCTCTGGCCCCTATATTCAACCTCTGCATACCCTCACGTAGCTTGGAAACCAGAAAACTGTAGTATTTTCCTGAGAAGATGAGGTATCAGTCGTCTGAACCATTTGAGTTTGTGTTCGACCTCTGCATTAATTCCTTGTCATGCACCCTAAAACCAATGCCAAACCTATGGATTGAGCCATGTCACCTGTGTACACTGTGATCCCAGCCCATTCTCTCTTGCAAAGTCAAGCATGTACCCAAATTGTCTTTGTGTTGCTACCTTCTATTTTTTCTTGAGTGGAATTGACTAGTTGTTGTTGCTGTTATCCTCACCTTGTGGAAATTGGGCTAAAATTGGTTAAAGAAGCGGGTTTTTCAGGCCCGTGGTAGAAGAAGCATGTTGTCAATCCTGTGAGAAAATCCCTTCAGGTGAGAGAGTCTGTTGGGAAGTGGTTTTCTCCTAGAGAGAGTCCAGCACCAACTATAGAGCTCTGAGACTTCCTGATCCGACCTATTGTCGAGACTCAGAGAGGGAGGTGAAGCATTGATGGATTGTTCTTGTGAATGTGTATAATCCTGGGCAGAACATACATGTGGGGAATGAGATTCCATGAGTATTGGGCGTAAGAAGGCTCCTAGAGAGAATCCTTCTAGTTGCTCTATGTAATTTTCCCTGTAACCTCAACCTAGACTAGGATTCCTTGCCTGGGGTGGAGCTTAGTCCCAACTCGGGGGTGACCCACTGCTGAGAGTGATGAGTAGCGTGGTCTAAGGCTGGGAGGTTCGCGGAAGGCCTGTACATGGTTGGTGGAATTACCATGGTTTCAAAGATAAGTATCATCTTACGCTTAATATTATGTTTTGCATGCCTGTGATGCTTATATGTATCATGTATTCTATTGTGCATATGAATTATTGTTAATGCGAGGGATTATTTATGTTAGCAGTAATCTTGTGTTTACTCTGAGTTAAATGTACTTAATTTAATTTGAATGCATGGTATTAATTAAGTATTAGAATGATGTTGTTCAACATAGTAGTGTTTTCCCGACCAGTGGGATGGAAGGTCGGGAAAGCGTTACAAATTTGGAGGTATGGTGTACAATTTTTGGTGTCGATATGCATGATCTAGGTGCTTCAGGTCCACACCTGCTAGTTCTTTCTCTCCGAGGTCCATATCAACATCCCCATCCTCTATTTCCAGGTGATCCTCTATTCAAGTTGTGGGGTCTATCGATGAAGTGTTTGAATTCATCTCCGACAGTGATCTCTCTTTCCCTTTGCTTGTTTGCTGGGGCATTTTCTCCATCTGCACCTCCTTGGGGTTTGAGGGGTTCTCCAATTGATCTTGTAGGACCTCATATTTGTTACTGGTAGATGGATATTTACTTTCTTGTGTTTCCTGCTTCTATCCTCTTTGTCTTCACTTTCCATGCATCTGAGCGAAGCCATCCTTGTCTTTTCTGGCATCTGAATTCCCCTCTTTGATTGTGGCATTGAGGGGACATTCTCTTAGGAGATGTCCGTGCTCATGGAATTTCCTACATCTGAACGAGATATGTTAATAGTCAATGGTTTGCATCCAATCCTCATTGTGGTATTCTAGGGCTATGGATCCCGAGAGTGGCTTGGCTATGTTCAGGTATACACAAATGCGCACATATGAGGTGTATCGTCTTTGCTTAGTGGCCTCCGAAGATTTGACGTAGACACCAATGGTGTTACCTATGCCTATAAGAACCTCCTAGAGCCAAAATTCTTGAGGTAGGGAATACAGTCTCATCCACACTAGCACATGTGTGAAGTCTTCCATTTCAGGCTTAAATTTCTCTGTCCAGAACCTCGAGAAGAGTCCCGCTAAGTTGAAAAAATATGACCCTCCATAAAAAATGTTGTTTCGGTCCTCAAGGTTGTGCAGGAAGATGGTGATGAAACCCTTGGAGATGAGTTGCAGTTTGTAGTTTCCTTTGGGATTCCACCAATGTTGTATGCATTTGACCAGGACCCATTCTGAGGGCCAGAGCCCTAAAAATTTGCCTACCAAGGCATAATCTCACATCTATTGTTTTTGCTCCTCAATGCAGGTTGAACCAATAATGTATTTCAGGGCTTATGGTGCTTGTGGGATACACTTTCCTAGTATCCATGGCCTTGATGCACTTGCAGGTGCTAGCTCTTTTCCTGAATCAATGCCCATCTCCTTGTCTTTGAAGGTTCCCTCGCCCAATAATTTGGAGCATAGATCGGGGGGAGGTTCGAAGGTGGGCCGCTTGGAGCCCTCTCCCATGCTTCCATTCGCCATAGTATGGCTGTAAGAGGGGCCTCTTGGCCCTCCCTCCTTCAGAGGCATGTGCCCCAATGGGGCAAACCGTTGTAGCAGAGCAATAGGAACCCTAAACTCTAGCTTGGTGTCGTTTCATTATCGCATCTTTCCTTCGAACTTGTACATGGAAAACAATGTTACTTGCACCTAATTACTCTTGATATAACAAGTCAATTTTAAGTGATGCTATAATTTATTACTTGAAGACTAAATAATTTTGAAAAAAAATATTGAAATTATTTTTTGATAAAATTTTGTCTAATGTAGTGACTTTAAATGAATTAAAATTTAATTAATAAAATAAAACAAAATAAAGTAATTTGAATGTAGTATAGCCTAAAGCTACTTCATACACTCATTATACACTCATTATCTTAGTCCTCATATTCACAATTGGTATAGGTTAATATTATAATGATTTATATTAAATTGTTTCCAGTTATATTTTTAAAATTTATTTTATTATTTTAATTATTGTCTTTGTTAATTTAAAAACAAATGTTTTTTTTTTAATTTCCATTTTGTTTTAATTTAATTTATTAGAGTTACAAAGATAATACTTTTTTTCATGTATATCTAGGTACTCTTATGTAACAAAGAAAAATTCAATTTTAAAAAACTTTATTATTTATTATTTGGAAATTACATCTAGAGCAAAAAAAAAAAAATTTGACTAAAATTTTATGTAATAGAATGAGTTTGAATGGAATAAAACTTAATTGATAAAATAAAATAATCTAAATGTAAGACTACCTAATGTCCCATTATCTTAATCTTCATATTCATAGTTAGTATATGTCAATATTAAAATTATTTATGTTAAAAAATTTGTATTATATTATTTGTATACTAAAATAATAAATTGAATAAAATTTTATGTAATGTAAGTTTAATAAAATTTTATGTAATGTAGTGTATTTGAATGAATTAAAATTTAATTGATAAAATGAAATAATCTAATATGAATATAATATAGCTTAAGGCTACTTTATGTTGCCATTATCTTAATCCTCATACTCATAGCTGGTATGTTTATATTAAAATGATTTCTGTTAAATTTTTTGATTTTATATTTATAAAATGTATTATATGATTTTTATTGTTTTTTTATTATTCGTATAGTTAATTTTAAAAAAAATCATATTTTTATTTTGTTTTAATTTAATTTATTAACATTACAAAAGTGATACTTTTGTTAATGTATATCTTTTTATTCTTATGTAACAAATCAAAAAACAATTCTAAGTGATGTTATTATTTATTATTTGGAGAGTAAATCATTTTGAAAAAGAGTAATGAAACATATAAATTTGGATAAAATTTGTGTAATATAGTCAGTTTAAATAGAATAAAGTTTAATTGCTAAAATAAAATAAAATGATTTGAATGTATAAGAATTGGATTTTAATGCAATAGGGATTTTTGAGGGTGCTTAATCCATTTATGCATTCAAAAATATAATTTGAACAATAAAAAATATCAATTTAACCAAAAAAATATTGGTTAGACTTATTTATTTCAAAGTATTGAATTTATTGTTACATTAAAAATAACAATTCTACAAATAGTGTAGATTCATGTTAAATCTAGATCTATCAAGCATGAAGAGGAATCAAAGTGTGTTTTTTTTTTAATTATTTCATTTCTTCTTATTTTTTAATTATTTTTTCTTTTAGATATTGGATCATAAAGCACCTCACTACTCTCTGTGCAAAACTAAAACCAACTTCTTTAAATAAAATTATATA
>ML779828.1:848264-889122 GCA_009831015.1 Picea engelmannii | reverse complement strand
TAACACTTTTATTAATAATATGGTTAATTTAGAAAAAAAAAACACTTTTATACACTTCAATTTTTATTTTCAATTTTTTTTATTAAAATTATAGACACACTTTTATTCATGCATCTTGTTGCTTGCACCTAGTTACTCTATTGTAACAAGTCAACTTTAAGTGATGCTATAAAATTTCTTGAGAAAAAATAAACTTAGATAAAATTTTGTGTAATGTAGTCAATTTCAATAAATTAAAGTTTAATTGATTGTGAGATCCTGAGATTTGCTGCTAGGGTTTCTCTGTGGCTACAAATTATCTTTGATATTTTATGCAAGAGTTTGAGGTATGGCCTCGGGTTCAAGGGGAGGATCCCCCCGATTTCTCTTCCTCCACCTGATATCGTCACTTTTTACGATTTGATCACGTCCTACTCCAAAACAGTGAAGCATGCTCCTTCCAAATCTGTCAATAAATTGGATGAAATTCCAAAGGTACCGGTTCACTCATTCTTGTCTCATTTTTTTCTTTATGTTTAGCCAAAAACAGGCTCATAGGGAAGTTCACTGGTCTATGGCTATCTCTAAGGGCTATGACACAATATCTAAATCTAAAATAGAGAAAAAACATTTAAGGTCAGATGTATTCTCCTTTATGTGGCGAGTGTTTCATTTTTCTGTTTGATAACAAAGCAGATTGGGAAATGACATCCCCTATGTGGTTCCTGTGTGGGTTTGTCTTTCATTTCTTCCTCTACATTGTTGGAATGATGAAACCCTGAAAATTATTGAGAATGTGTTGGGAAGATATATAAATCATTTTGAACCACGAGAAGTGTTACAAGAATGTGCACATATTTGAGTAGAGATAGAACTAGAAAATGGGCTACCAGAAGCCATCCAATTAACTCTTGACAATTGGTCATACATTCTAAAGGTGTATTATGAGAAATTTCCATTTAAATGTAAGGCTTGTAATGAATATGGGCACTGTATAAATCATTGTCCACAGAACAAAATGGATCAACCATAGAAAACAACCGAAGAGGAAGAAATTTGTTGGGAAAGAGGTGATCCAACAACAACAACAAATTCTAGGAGGGCATACATCTCCTCCCTCCCATTGTAACCCTATATCTTTAGATGGAGGGGAATTTGGGGGTGAGTCGAGAAGAAACAATTATTCGACATCGAAAAATTTGGAGGAGAACATTGGAGAATAAAGAGAAAGGGGTTAAGAAAATGCAGAAGGAGATAATATGGTGACAGAAGAAATAAAGGATATAGGTATCCCCTTGTATTATTCCAACCCAAAACATGAAGATTCAAGTCCAAGTAAAATCCTTTCACGCCCTACTACAGGGATTCCAAAATTTTTAGAAGAAGGAAATCAGGAGGAAACAAAATATGAATATGAAGACGAAGTCACTCAAAAAAACAAAACTAGGAAAGTGGGGAGGAAATCTAAACATACTAGAAGGGAAAATGAAGCAGATCAGGACAAGGAGTTAGGTATACAAAGCACCTTAGAAGGAATCCCAAAGAAGGATGAGAAATGGAGGAAATCCCATGCCTAGTCAGTAAAAGGTTCATCCCAATCCATGACTCAACCCTCTAAAGGGGGGGATACAAATATGCAAGTAAATAATGAAGTTAGTCTCCTAGAATAATAAAGGATTAGTTAGTGAGGACAAGAAATAAGCAATGGGAAAGTTGGTTAAGAAAGAAAAAACTCATATACTTTTGATCTAGTAGAATAAATTGAAGGAGTTTGAAGCTCTATAGGAATTGCAACAAATTTGGAAGAAAAGAAAAGGTGAAGTAATATGCACGCGGGGGTATTCTCAGGGAATTTTCACTCTATGGAACCCTAACATCTATCAGCTGGAGGGAAGTTACAAATAAACCCACTAGATTGTGGTCAATATGGTACATCTTATCTCATGTATGCCTTATCATATCATTAATGTATATATGCCAAATAACTATTGGGAAAAAATATAATGTTGGGACTCTCTTTTGGGTTTGGTGCATTTTTGGTATACTCAAAACTATATCATTATCGAATATTTTAACACTATAGTCCATTTGAAAGAAAAACGAGGGGCTCCATTTTTCGAGATCCAACAAGGGAGAAGATAAAGGATCTCATGGTTTCCCTATATTTGATGGATGCTCCTCCATCCAAAGGACAATATACTTTGTATAATATAAGATAAGCCAGGGCACATCACATCCAAGTTGAATCATTTTCTTATCAACAACTCATTTCTTTCTCTTCCAAAATATTTATCCTCTTCTATTATCCCTTGGGCGAGCTCATATCATCATCCCATTTATTTATGTTTTGTAAAAGAAGAAAATTTGGGTTCTATTATGTTTATATTTAATCCACTATGGATGGAAAATTGATATTTTTTCTCCCTTATTTTATGCACTTGGAGTCAATGGATCTCTGGTTCACTTGTGCATATCTGGGAGAAAAAACATAAATTAGGCAAAGTTGCTTTAAAGCACTAGATTAAAGACTCAATATCCCCCTGGAATACTGTAGTTTTGGAGAATCAACAGAGACTAGAAGGAATACAAAACAAAATTGATCAGAAATAAGTGTGTCCAAAACTCTTAAAGAAAACAGAGACTAGAAGGAATGCAAAACAAAATTGATCATAAATAAGTGTCTCCAAAACTCTTAAAGAAAGAACAAGATGCTTATCAAAATAATATAAAATCCCTAAAAGAGGAAGAGGCCATTTGGATATTGAATTCTATGTTTCTGTAGCTTCAAGATGGGGATAAAAATACTTCCTTATTTCATAAATAGGCCAAATCTAGGCAACAAAGAAACATGGTGGAAGAGATAAAGACACAGATTGGTGATGTGGTTACCTCTTCTGAGGAAATTAAAAGAATGAATGCATCTCATTATCACATGCTATATTTAGAAAAGGGTGATATGGATGAAAATCTATGTGATCAATTATTATCCCATATTCCATTGAATATTACAAAGGAAGATAATCTAGCATTGGATAAGTAAATTTATGAAGAGGAGATACTAGTAGCCATGAATCAATTCAATCCCGATAAGGCGTCTGGCCCTGATGGATTTACTATACACTTATACAAAATATGTTGGTCTATTATCAAATATGATCTCATCCAGATGCTCCAATATGTGCACAAATCATCTAGGATGGGGGGAGCCACAAACTCCTCATTTTTAGCCTTAATACCAAAGGTAAAACATGTCTCTATTTTTGAATGGCTACATCCAATTTCTATCTGTAACGTCTCCTATAAAATCATGGCAAAGTTGATAGAAAACATGCTATTAACCTTTTTTAATTTCTTTTATCCTCTCAAATCAAGGAGGGTTTGTGGAAAATAGAAAATTATGGGATAACATAACTTTGGTTCAAGAGGCAGTTCACTGCACTTAAAGTCGTGGGGAAAAAGGGATGGTTATAAAAATGGACATGGAAAATTAATTTGAAAGAGTCAAGCAGAGTTTTCTTAAGGCAGTTTTGAATAAATTTGGATTTAATAAGACTTTTATATCCTAGATTGGAGCTTGTATCAATTCCCCTTGGATTTCTCCTTTGGTTAATGGTAGGCTTGCTTCTTTTTTAAAGCCTTTAAAGGGATGAGACATGGGTGACCATTATCCCCCTTATTTTATGTTCTCATGGCTAAATCATTTAACAAAAGATAAGAATGCGCACAATGATCAAGAGATATGGGGTTGTGCATAGACAAGGTGTTACACATCAAAATTACTCAACTGGATAAGTGTCGCATGTTCCTCTCAATTGTCGTAAGTGTCGCATCTTCCTTACAACTTTCGCAAGTGTCGCAAGTTGTTCACAAGTGTCGCCAACGATGTTCGAGCATACTCCCATGCCGACGACACTAAGGATACACTTAAAACACCTCATATACTTGATCTGGAGAAGAGGAATTGATTAATTGGAGTCAAATAACTCTTGACACCTGAGAAGAGCTTTCAATCAAAGGTTCTGGGGGTGAGCGCTCCTCTATATCAGTCTAGGGAGCACTGGCGCTCCCCTATAAGGCTTCAGGGAGCATTATAACGCTTCCCTGCCCCCTCTGAAGGAGCACCATCTACCTTCGGAGCGTTGGCGCTTCCCTCAAGCTTCCTAGGGAGCTCTATAGTGCTCTGATGCCCCTTTTGAAGGAGCGCTGCCTAATATGAGGCAGTAGTTGGCCCATTGAGGAGAATAAGGGGAAGGTATTTCAAGATTACAAGGCAGTTGCATTCGAATTCTTGGTTTCATCAGGAGATCCCTGATCTAAGGAGAAGGTTCCTCAACTTGTTCTAAAGATAACTCAAGAGGTTAAGGTCCTCTTAACCTATATAAACAAGCTCTATGATGGTGAAAAGAGGGAATCACACCAAACTTATGATCTCATAAGTGGTGCTGGAGCTGATTGGGGGAAGAATTGCTAGTATGAAACCTATGATCTCATAGAAAACACACAGTTAGTCAAAGGAGAGTGATCAGTGAAGATGCTATTACCCAGGTTGTGGATCTTTTGAGAAAGGGTTAGACGAAGGGGACTTGATGAAGTTGTCGCATTCGCATCTACGATTGTAAGTGATGTTGTCGTTATTCTCATTAATATGACATGCTTGGCCTGTTTCTTTCCAATTTGTGTCTGATGTTACATGGAATTATCATCGATAGATAGATCTGTTTTCAAGCTAATATCAATAGAGTAGGAAGTGGTGGTATCTTTTTTTTCTACAGAGCTCATCAAGGAGTAAAGGATTGGAGTGCAACTCAGAGTGTGCAGGGACAAACGTCGATAAAGAGGTACTTCTATTATCCTTCCTTCCCATGTGTTAGTTTAGATAGATTTGAAAGGAAGTCAGTGTCCACGTTAAGCATTTTCTATCTTAGAGTTAAGGTCAAGCTCTTTGAGGTAATCCACCTATATGTAGGGAGATTTTCCTACAACAAAAACTGGCAAATCCATTGGGGATCAAACCCAGAATCTCCGGTTTCGCAGGCCGAAGATTCTGGGTTTGATCCCCAGTGGAGTCGCCAGTTTCTGTTGTAGGAAAATCTCCCTGCGGACTGGTGGATTACCTCAAAGAGCTTGACCTTAACTCTAAGACAAAAAATGCTTAACATGGACACTGACTTCCTTTCAAATCTATCTAAACTAACACATGAGAAGGAAGGATAACAGAAGTACCTCTTTATTGACGTTCATCCCTGCACACTCCAAGTTGTGCTCCAATACTTTGCTCCTCGCTGAGCTCTGTAGACAAACAAGATACGACCACTTCCTACTCTATTGATATTAGCTTGAAAACAGATCTATCTATCGATGATAAGTCCATGTAACATCAGACACATACTGGAAAGAAAAAGGCCAAGCGTGTCATATTAATGAGAATAACGAGAGCAACACTTACAATCATAGATGCGAAGGCGACAACTTTGTCAAGTCCCCTTCGTCTAACCCTTGCTCGAAAGATCCACAACCTGGGTAATAGCAGCTTCACTGATCACTCTCCTTTGACTGAGTGTGTGTTTCCTATGAGATCATAGGTTTCATACTAACAATTCTTCCCCCAATCAGCTCCAGCACCACTTATGAGATCATAAGTTTGGTGTGATTCCCTCTTTTCACCATCATAGAGCTTGTTTATATAGGTTAAGAGGAGCTTAACCTCTAGAGTTATCTTTAGAACAAGTTGAGTAACCTTCTCCTTAGATCAGGGATCTCCTGATGAAACCAAGAATTCGAATGCAACTGCCTTCTAATATTGAAATACCTTCCCCTTATTCTCCTCAACGGGCCAACTATTGCCTCAGATTAGGCAACGCTCCTTCAAAAGGGGCATCAGAGCACTGTAGCGCTCCCTAGGAAGATTGAGGGAAGCACTAGCGCTGCAAAGGTGGATAGATCTCCTTCAGAGGGGGAAGGGGAGCATTATAACGTTCCTTGAAGCCCTATAAGGGAGCGCCAGTGCTCCCTAGAATGATATAGGGGAGCACTCACCCCCAAAACCTTTGATTGAAATCTCTTCTTAGGTGTGAAGTGTTCTTTGACTCCAGTTAATCAATTCCTCTTCTCCATATCAAGTATATGAGGTGTTTTAAGTGTCTCCTTAGTGTCGTCGGCATGGCAGTATGCTCAAACATCGTTGGCGACACTTGTGAACAACTTGCGACACTTGCAAAAGTTGTAAGGAAGATGCGACACTTATGACAATTGAGAGGAACATGCGACTTTTGGAGGGAAAACTGTCTTTATCGATGTCATGGTAGTCCGAGACCCCTTAGATTTTGCTTTACTCCTTGGGCGGGATTATGTCTATGCTATGAAATCTCTTGTATCCACTCCTTACCATTCTCAAGGGAAAAATTTATATCCCCCTCATGGGCAAGCAAATCACCCGGCCTATAATGCTCAAAACCCACCGGGTCATGCCAGCGTTTCTCATTCATCATCGAATCCTTCTTATCCTGGCCAGCAACAACCGTATGTAGGAGGACCTACTGGTAATAACTATCCATCTAACCCATCTTATGGTCCTACTAGTGTTCCTATGCCACACCAGTATCATTCGCAAATTAACCGACAACTATCTTTCCTTGCGACTCTGGATCTCCCAGAATTGTCTCGGTTAACTAATGATCCTATTTCTCATTCACCGGTTTGGCCAGTTATTCCAGCTAAACTTCCTTCTGATATTCTGAAATCTGACGGACACCCTGGTGAAGATCCAAACAACCATGTTATGAATTTCCATTTGTGGTGTTCATCAAACTCCCTCATGGATGATTTTGTACGTTTGTGTCTTTTCTAGCGAACACTTACCGGTTCGATGGAAAAGTGGTATATTGAACTACCATGTGCTTCTTTTCATGATTTTAGTTCCCTTGCCATGTCTTTCCTCATGCACTTTCAATTGCCTATTCACTACGAAATGGGTACTAAACTCTTGACCTCCCTTCATCAAACTAATCTCGTGCATATCTCTGACCATATTCATGACTGGAGACGATGACAAAGGATGATCAAGGCCATCATCCCCGACATACTATTGGCGGAACGGTTCACGAAATCACTGCTACCCCCGATCTCTCACGATGTTGCTATGGGCGGTGTGGTCACAGAGGAACAAGCCATCGTCGGGCTCAATATTTAGATTTGGTTTATTCCCAATCTGGTACTTTGTATGATTTGCTTCTGAATACTACTTGAGCTAATACCGATCCATCTAAACCATCATCCTCATCTCATACGGATGGTGTTATCGGCTCCGTCAAAACTCAACCTGTTTCCCAATCGCCCACACCCTCCTCTACCTCCCCTCAAACTCATATCTCTGAGGTGAATGAAGTTCAATCTGCCCCTTCACAACAATCCAGAGGTAAGAAGAAAATGAAGAATAAATCAAAAAATAATAATGAACAAACAAAGAATCAAACACCTACTGCCGAAAATGAAACACAATGGAAGTTGAAATTCCTGTGTCTCATTTGTGGTGACGATCACTACACCCGAGATTGTCCACATCGTGATGAAGTGGCCAAAATTTTCCAAGGAAAGTCACAACCCGCTGTGCTTACTCATCCTTTTCCACAGCAACAATCCATGGTTGCTCAAACCCCCTCGCCTGGGGGCAGTTCTAGTAATCCTCATGATGAGGCCTCGTCGAGTGCACATATTTATATGTTTAATGGGATCAATTTAACCACTCGCTCTAAGGCATACGACACACCAGGTAACCCTGATAAAGTAAAATACGTTAATGGTACTGGTGCTTTACCAGATCCATCATCATCCTCTATCAGTCTTCCATCGATTAATCCTTCATCTAGACCACTCTAGATTGAGAAACCCACGTTCGACTCTATCTTACGCCCTCCTAAGAGCACCATCCAAAAATATACCTTCAATCCTAATTCACGGGCTGCCCAAAATTACAATATTGTAGAAGATTTGGCCCAAGCCCCATGTGCTATGTCCGCCCTGGAAGTTTTACATCACTTCCCCAGTCAATGTAAAATGATCTTAACCGCTCTTAGTGTTGTTGATCCTGTTTCGTCCAATCAAATCATGTTTAACCTGGATAATTGTGCATCTCGACTCTCCCACCAACTTACTTTCCAAGTTGATGTTGTTGTCCACAATCAACAGATCCACCGAACTATTCTGGATGAGGGAGCCTCGACTTATGTTATGTCTTTGGCATGTTGGAAAGGTTTAAAATCACCAGCACTCAATAAATCCCCAATGATGTTATGTGCCTTCGATGGGCGAGATTTTCATCCTCATGGGATTTTACAGTCCCTACCCATCCAATTGGGTGGAAAAACTGATAACATTGATGTCAAGGTGGTCGATGCTCCCCTCGATTACAACTTGTTACTTGGAAGGAGTTGGTTTTATGCTATGACTGTTGTTGCCTCATCGGTCTTTCGATGTGTGCAATTTCCTCATCAGGGCAAAATCGTCACTGTTGATCAGTTGGATTTCTGCACACCCGATGCTCGCATTCCTGCTACCAACAATATTCCTTTCCTGGGAGACCACAAGATCACGTATGAAAGAAATGGTGTTGGCTTACTGAAAGATTCTAGCCTCATGGGTACCTTCCCTACACCACTTCCACCAACTATACATCACATCGCCACTGTCGATATGATTTCGACCGCAGCTTATCAATCTTTGGGATCATCTGACCCTTGGATTGTACCTTGTCCGTTGGAATTTGATGCACTAAGTGACACACTTATTCCAGCCGAAACATCATACGTTTTTACCCAATCCGTTTCTCCCTTGTCAGATGACCAACATCTATTAACACTCGACGTTTCATCGATGCAATAACAGTCGAGTTCCTTGTCGCCTGCGATCCCCTACAATTCCCCAACTTTTCGTATTCCGAAAATGTTTCGCATTGACAAGATACCTTGGGATAATCACCATCCCCGATCCTCTTTTCTTCCCCTTCGTGAAGAAGTTCAGGCAGATATACAGTCTATCTCCCCTCCTGATGTCGATTTTCTATTGCCTCCCATGTTTTCAACTTCCCATGATTTGGATCTGGTAGTTGACTTGGTGATTTCTTCGATAGGTTTATTGGAGCCTGATATCCTTACTCCTATCACAATCCTCGACATGTATTCCTCCCTGAGTGATTCTCTTCCATCCAATGAATATCTTCTCTTGGCCATGACCGAGTTTTGTCCCTTGACATGGTATCCTTCCAGAACGTTATCCTCTTGGAAGCCATGATCAAAAAGAAGTCACGAGCATAGTTTCTCTTCTCTGTGGAAAGCTCATTAAAAAATGAAACAAAGGTCATGAGCATAGTTTCTCTTCTTTGTGGAAATCTCATTAAAAAATGAAATAGAGGCCACTAGCTTTCAAGTTGGGGGCATAACGAGCATAGTTTTCCTCTCTGTAGCAAGCTCATTAAAAAATGAAACAGTAATCTGGGAATCGAACCTAGAACCCTGAGCATAGTTCTTTTCCTGTGTCAAGCTCATTAAAAAATGAAATAGTGACATCTCTTGAACCTTATTTTCATCCACCTGTATCCTTTTTCTCCATCTAGCACATAAATTGGTGACAACCTCAAAGTCGGTGAATGAATTGAAGCTTGGGGGGCATGTTTCCAGCCTTTGATGATCATTCTAGAGCTAAGCCACTAGCTTTCAAGATGGGGGCATACCGAGCTTAGTCTTTGTTCTTTCTCATGCTCGTAAATACATGAGAATGCAACCGGGTAAACTTTTATCTCTTTTTCGGACCCATACAGATACATGAATACACGAAAAAGGAACCCCTTGGAGTCTCCTTTAAACTCTTTTCAGACTCTCTAAACATGAAAAGATTGTCGAGTGACATTGCTTCCTTTCACACTCGTTAAAAGGTCAGAAATGGCATATTTCGAGCGATAGTTTATCTCTTTTTTGATATCGTTAGACTACTATACGAAAAGGGAACTAAGAGAGTTCTCTTTTGAGTGTTTTTCCAAACTCTATAATCCCGAAAAACCTTCGATTTTTCTGTCCTTGGACTCGTTAAAGCACACATCGACAGGCCCATATGGGACCGAACCCTTACTTCTTCCAGTTCGTTAAACAAAGGAAGAGGAACTCACCGAAGGTGAGTTATATCGAGCATGTGTTATGCTCCTCGAGCTCATTAAATCAAAAAGAGGTACTCATCTATTTGGATGGGGGAAAAATTGAAAGGAGCAAGCCAAGCAGTCTCTTGAGAACATCATCCAACACTTCTTAGAGTCTCCCTTGAACACGACACTTTGTCATATGCACGCATCATAATCCACTGAAGCTCTACACTGAACCAATCCTTTGAGTCCCTTTCACTCCTTTGGGTCACCCGACGCAAGTCACAGTATCCACTGCATAGTTTTGGTCCATATCATGTTTTTGTTGTTGTGCCTCAGTGTTCAAGGGAAGTATCTTCCTCGAGAGTCAGCCATCCCAAATATCTTGCCTCAAAACCTATGTCCGTTCATGTTCATTTGATCTGCCAATTACATCTCCATGTTCGTTTCGTGTCTTTGATGGGGGATACATCAAGGCCCTCCCTAGACGAGTCTATTCCTATCGACTTGAATACATTATCCAGGAATTAGACTTAGAAACGAGTTAGTACTTTGGGACGTGCATGCCTCAATGGCAGGCCTCCTCATGTTCGACAATAGGTTTACATCATTGACCTCTGATCAGATGATTCCACGGATGTTCGACCTCAACTCATCTATTCACATTCGCTGGAATGTACTAGGGTACCTTGGGAATCATTGATATCAATGGTGATCTCCCTCGCACTTGTTAATGGTTCACACTATTGACCGGTAATCAAGTGGCTTCTGCCATGTTCGACGTCAGGACATCTATTCACATGGTTAGAATCGTACCACGTTGGGATCGGTAAAAAGACCCTGGGTTGAGTAATCACTTTGATATATGCTTTGCCCAGGTTGCGAAGGAGTTTCTATTGGACAAACAACACATACACTGTTACATAGATCCACTTTGTATTGGTCGTGGCTATGTCTTGTCATCTCATAGATCCACTGTGTATTCTTCGTGGCTACAATCAATCGGAGTCATCAGAGTATAGATCCACATTGTATCTTCAGTGGCTATACCTTTTTATCAATACAATTATGGATCCGCAGTGTATTTTTATGGCGGCCATATCTCGCGAGTCTTGATCACCCAAGCATAGGTATGCCTGCCTTGGGTTTTGAAATATGTCATGATATTTGTTGGATGTTTGTGTGCAGCTTCCGTCAGGTTCTCCGAGTCTATACCCTTGCTTGAACGTCTACAAATCATTTCAGTTATCAGTTCGCATCTTCTAAATTCATACTTTGGGGGCCATTCTGTTACACATCAAAATTACTCAACTGGATAAATGTCGCATGTTCCTCTCAATTGTCGTAAGTGTCGCATCTTCCTTACAACTTTCGCAAGTGTCGCAAGTTTTTCACAAGTGTCGCCAATGATGTTCGAGCATACTGCCATGTCAACGACACTAAGGAGACACTTAAAACACCTCATATACTTGATCTGGAGAGGAGGAATTGATTAACTGGAGTCAAAGAACTCTTGACACCTGAGAAGAGATTTCAATCAAAGGTTCTGGGGGTGAGCGCTCCCCTATATCAGTCTAGGGAGCACTGGCGCTCCCCTATAAGGCTTCAGGGAGCGTTATAATGCTCCCCTACCCCCTTTGAATGAGCGCTATCCACCTTTGGAGCGTTGGTGCGTCCCTCAAGATTCCTAGGGAGTGCTACAACGCTCTAATGCCCCTTTTGAAGGAGCGCTGCCTAATCTGAGGCAATAGTTGTCCCATTGAGGAGAATAAGGGGAAGGTCTTTCAAGATTAGAAGGCAGTTGCATTCGAATTCTTGGTTTCATCAGGAGATCCCTGATCTAAGGAGAAGGTTCCTCAACTTGTTCTAAAGATAACTCAAGAGGTTAAGCTCCTCTTAACCTATATAAACAAGCTCTATGATGGTGAAAAGAGGGAATCACACCAAACTTATGATCTCATAAGTGGTGTTGGAGCTGATTGGGGGAAGAATTGCTAGTATGAAACCTATGATCTCATAGGAAACACACAATTAGTCAAAGGAGAGTGATCAGTGAAGCTGCTATTACCCAAGTTGTGAATCTTTCGAGCAAGGGTTAGATGAAGGGGACTTGACAAAGCTGTCACATTTGCATCTACGATTGTAAGTGTTGCTATCATTATTCTCATTAATATGAAATGCTTGCCCTGTTTCTTTCCAGTTTGTGTCTGATGTTACATGGACTTATCATCGATAGATAGATCTATTTTCAAGCTAATATCAATAGAGTAGGAAGTGGCCGTATCTTGTTTTTCTACAGAGCTCAGCGAGGAGCAAAGGATCGGAGAGCAACTCGGAGCGTACATGGACGAACGTTGATAAAGAGGTACTTCTATTATCCTTCCTTCTCATGTGTTAGTTTAGATAGATTTGAAAGGAAGTCAGTGTCCATGTTAAGCATTTTCTGTCTTAGAATTAAGGTCAAGCTCTTTGAGGTAATCCACCTGTCCGCAGGGAGATTTTCCTACAACACAAGGGAGTAAAGATAATGACACTTTGTTGATGGGAGGAGCCGCTAGAATTATTGTTGGATGATTTAAACTAGTATTGGATCAGTTTACTAAAGTATTTGGAGGGCTCATAAATAAAAACAAGAGTCAAAGATACGTCTAGAATATAAAATCTCCCACTTTAATGATAATTTATCATATCCTTCAATGTCCAATATCTGATGATTGGGAGAATTTTAAATATTTGGGCATGCCAATTTTCTTGAAAACAATTCCCAATGAATCATGGCATATTATTTTATAGATAGTTAAAGGAAAGTTTGAAATATGTGATGTTTATTGGTTGAATCAAATAGGCATACTAGTGCTCATCAAATCAATGTTGTCCTCTTTTTCTATATATCAATTTTCATTTATTTTGTCCCCTATGGGAATAAAAAAATCTTTGTCCTAATACCTTCGAAAATTCTTATGTCAAGGAGGAAAATCAAATGCTAATTGACCTCATCTAACGAATTGGAATCTAGTCAGGTCTCCCAAATAATATGGAGGGATTGGGGTCAGAGATCCTAAGTTGGAAAATATCTCCCTTGGCAGAAAATTTATTTGGAAAATGGTAACGGGGAAAAACGAATGGTGGAAAAAATCCTTGACGAAAAAAAGTTTCGAAGGGAATAGGAGAATATGATTAGATGCTCCACTTATAAAGAAGGCGAGTTCACTTATTTGGAAGCTTATATGTTCCTCTTCTCTCCTCTTGCAACCCTCCCTCTCTTGGTTCCCAGGAAATGGGAATCTAATTGACATATGAAATGATGGGATTCTTGGATTTTTCCCTAGGATCCCTCTTTTGAAGCTCTAAGGTGATGGATGCACACTCAACCCAAGAGAACACTATTTGAAATCTCAGTATGGATTTCAAATGGGGATTGGAAAGGCTCAAATATTAGAAATATCCCCCCTCACCTTGGTCTCTATGCTTAGAATTTTATCCTTTCTCTTAAAGGGTCTTCCCTAGTGCAATTACATTCTCAGGACTATAGAGGATGGGGTGGAATTTGTTACTTAGTTAAGGAAGGATATAGGGATTTCATGTTGCAGACCTCTATTCCAGAAAAATATACTATATGGAAGAATCTATGGAATAATGATGGGATGACAAAAATAAATATATTTTGCTGGACTCTCTCCCAAGGAAAACTTATTACAGGGGGGGATTTGTCCAAAATAGGATTTTAGGGGCCTTTTCAATGTGCCCTATGTGAGAAAAACTTTGAGACATATCAACATTTATTTATGGAGTGTTCTTTTTCAAACCAGGTTCAACACCTAGTTTATGAGGAGTTAATTCATTTAATAACTTGGCCCTCCAATCCCACAACTTCGTTGGTAAAATGGGGGAATCACTATTGAGGATCCTTTCATGTTAAGGAATTATTCCATAGGGTGTGGAAGGCCTCTCCAAAATATGTTTGTCAGAATATTTATCTTTCCATAAATAGAGTTATCTTCAAGAATCAACGTACCTTACCAACAAATATAGAATCACACTCGCCGGGGTTAATGATGAAACATTTTAATAAAAAAATAATTTGCATGGAAGAGAAACATACCTTGGATAAAGCTGAAGAATTATGGTTGTCTCAGCTTAATATCACTCTCATAAGATGGGATAAGGCTCAAAACAACTCAATATGGCAACTTCATCCCCCTTCTTTGGAATTTCAATTATGGTTGTCTTCCCAAACTAGCTATACTCTCTATTTTTTTGGAGCATCAAAGGGAAATCCAGGGGAGGCAGGTGTGGGAGGGGTTGTTTATGACCCTAGAGTAAATCATGAAGTGGACTACTACTGGAATATTGGTGTAATGTTCCCAAGGCTGAGCCTTGCTGTAAATCATGTCTATGAAGTATAAAGCTTGTTTATGAACTGTAATTCAAGTTTATAAGGATGGTGAGCCAAGTTATATAAGTTAGTGGGATTATTTGTTATTAGGTCAGGGAGCCTAAGTGTTGAAGGCTAGGAGCCTAATTTTTGTACATGTAATTATGCACATTATTAATACAAAACATCTCTGCATGTGGACCGACCACAATGAATGAGTGATGGGGGACTAAGCTTCCACAAAATATGGGTAAGGGATTGGGAGCTGGAAGGTCTGAAAGAGAGGCTAAGTGTAGAGCCTAGGGGCTTAAGTCCTTGGGAATAATATTTTAATATTATCCCAAAATCTATTTGAAATCTATGTTTTGTCCTAAGTTCCTGAGGAGGGATGGATGCAACTTCATGGGCGACATGTGTCGACCCAGGCGAATGTGATTTAACCGAGGAAATGAGCCATGTTGGGGGTTCTCTTTCCATTCCGTTGAATGTTGCGTAAGAGTTGGGTGGGCATTCCTCCAACCATCACCTGAATCTAGGGTTCGACCTTCCAATTCCTCCATCCTCCATCTGTACATGTTTGGCCTCTGTGATTGAACCTCTATACACCTACACATCTCTGAAACCAGAGAGAGTCACACTATGATTTAGCACTGATCGTTTATGTTTCTGGTGTCCATACCCATTTTCCCAATTGACTGTTGTGGCCACGCAGTGATGGACTACGTGTGGCTTGCTAGCCAGTCTGAGGGAGGTGATTGTTGGTGAGGAGGTAGGTTACCCAGTCTGTGAGTGACTCTCTCCAGGTGAGAGAGTGATTGGAGGAAGTGACAACTCCTGGAAGGAGTCCTGTAACTTCCACAGAGCTCGGAGACTTCTGGTTCGGTCTGTTGTTGAAGCCCAAGGGAAGGGAGGTTAGTAGCTGATGGACTGTATTGGTGACAGTGAAGGTGTATACTTCTGGGGTGGGACAGACATCTGGGGAATGAGAGTTTGTGGGCAGTGGGCATAAGTGGCTCCTGGGAGAGAATCCTTCTCCTGTGACTATGTGTCTTCATGTGTTCCCTGCCTAGCCTAGGAATCCCTATCTGGTGGAGCTTAGTTCCAGCTCGGGGGTGACCTACTGCTGAGAGTGATGAACAACACGCTCTAAGGCTGGGAGGTTTGTGGGAGGTCTACATGCAGTTGGTTAATTACATCTAGTCTAAAAGATAAGTATATACATGCATATAATTTCAATTAAATATGCATGTCTATGATTCTAGCAATGTTTTCATGTATTCCGCTGTATTCGTGAATTATTGTTAACGCCATGGATTATGTATGCTAACGATATTAATGTCCTTATGTTGTGTTTAACTATAATTAAGTAATTTCATTTCATAAGAATGCATAATATGTTACAATAGTTTTTTTCCACGTAGTAATGTTGGCCCGACCATGGGGTTGATGGTCGGGAACGTTACAGTATGGTATCAAAGCCTAGTTTCAACGTTGAGCTTGGATGGGCCGGATAAGTGGTCTTTGGACCATGGTTTTGAGAAGAAATTGTGTCTGAAGGACTAATTTCAGACCTCATAATGTTTCTGATTGTCAACGAACTACTTGACCATTTTACAAAGATCAGGAGGTGTAGCGGTATTATAAAACTATAGCCGGTGTGGTATATGGCCACAGGGAGAGAGAGAACTCCACACTAGAAGTGTTGGAGCCATAGAATCTATTCGGGAGGAAAGGATAACCCTCACAACCATCAAATATAGATTACATGCACAAGGTTTAAAACCCTTTGGAGTTGCACATGAGTGTGGAAATCGTGATACGTGAAATCCTAAATTCATCAGGACCGTCCATAAGAAAGGACGCATGGAAAGCGATCAACCTTTCGCTGACTCGTGACTTGAAATGGTCTAAGGGTGAGTTCATGAGAATTCATGAAACGTGAATTCATGATTGGATCACAACCGTCGATATAAGAGAGATCTGGACCATTAATTGTCCAGGAAGAAATCGACATTTCGGGAATAGGGAGGACAAAGGTGGAAAATCTTTTGACCTCATGACACACGAAATCCTAATACGCGAAGTGTCGATGAGATCTGAGTCGTTATATCGTGGGGAATTAGGACCATTGGATCAAGTAGATGAAATTTCAGAACAAGGGTACCAAGTCATTGGCTAGAAGTCCTTGAGAAGCAGAGTTGGACTGTCAGAATCCTCTGTGGAGAACTCGTGAAATCGCGAGGACCGTAAGATAGCCAAAAGTTGCAAAGTGGCTAGTGGATGGAGAAACTCCCACCCTAGGATCCAGAATAAACGTGAGTCATTGATCGTGGTTGGTTTGATCCATTGGATCATTTCTTGATTTCAGGGATCGTGAACTAGGAGCGCAGGGAAAATTCTTAGTCAGTCCATGTCCCGAATTGCTAAATAGATTAACAAGGGTAGAATCGGACGGTGGAGCCCTTCAAGAAAGAAGTTTCTAAATCCTGTGAGTCATCAGATCTAGCCAGCTAGCAAGGAAGTTAGGGATGAAGATCTTTGACAGGTGTAAGCTTAGGAGAGATCTAGACTGTCAGATCAGGGGAGGCTCACATTCATTGATCTCATACATGAATTCCCATATCGAAATTCAGGGATTGAAGTGACAAGAGATTTGGAGTCGCTGCATCATGAAGTCCCAGTTAACGAAACTTTGAAAAGATCTAGACCGTTGGATCCAAATCATCGAGGATTGTTGGATTTCGTACAAGAACTTGTGTATCAAAGTTCGCGTAATGGAGTGACCAGTGGTTTGGGTCACTGCATTTCGAACTCCCAGTTATCGAAACCCTGAAACCCGATGTCCCAAAGTCCCGAAATCTTTGAAGACAGAAGAACCGTAGTGGATTTTTAATCATTGGATGTTGGGTAAATGTGGACTGTCGATCCACTCAATTTACACGAATTTGGTAAATCGAAACTCTGGGAGATAGATGTGTGTACCTTAAACTCTTCTAAGGTTGAAAGCCCAAGTAGCACCTAGTAGTCTAGCATTTGGTCACGACCTTTGGCTATGAGGGTAGGGGATAAGAAAGAGGGAGCTATCACCCAAAAATTAAAGAGCCAGGCAGAACTCAGAAAATTTGTGAAGTCGAAGCATTTTCTTAAATCAGAATGGTTCTGAATGTGTGGAATTTGATAAGAATGATGGCCTGAAAAATACCTATTGTTTGCATGTGTGTTTTCAGAAGCTTAGAAAGTGTCAGAACTGAATAGGGTTGTCATTGATAATAGAGAATGCAAGAGGTGCGGATTGCCTCCAATTCAGAGAACAAAAGAGAAGGAAGTGGCAGTCAAAGGATCAAACTCTAATGGGAAAGGAAAAGAGATGGATAAGGAAGTACATATGATGAAAATCATTGAAAGATTGTGGAAAGATGCCTAAGCTCGCTGAGCTAATAGCCGAACGCCCATGAAAGTCAGGGATAAGCAGGGTGAATTCAACTTAAGGATGTTGAAGAGTCTGGAAAGAATAGAAAAGAAATTGGAAAAGGAGAGTGACTCAAGCAAGACAGAGAGTCGTAGGACGCCTGAGGAGAAAATAAGATCAAGGAGTGTCAGCAGACATCGTCATCGCTCCCCAAAGAATTCTAGTAAGGAAGCACACAGTAGTTCAATCCCATCTCCTACCAGAAAGAACAAGAGATATGGGATGGATGAATTGAAAGGGGAAATGAACAAGATCAAGCCTCCAATGTTCAGTGGATAACATAAGAAGGAGGAATATGCTAAAACTTGGTTGCTTGGTATGAGGAAATACTTTCAACTGTAGAATTATTCCTCTCATGCAGAGGGCAAGATTTCCATGTATCAATTGAAGGGAAAGGCATCCATGTGGTGGGATCAACTTGTGCAGGTGTAGCACATCAGGGAAAGGGACATCACATGGAAATAATTCAAGAGGTATTTCGAGAGGAAATACTTAACTAAAATATATTATGACAGAAAGATGAAAGAGTTCTTTGAATTGAAGCTAGACAACCAGACCATTGATGAGTGAACGGATGTTTTTGGAATTACTGAAGTATGTTCCATTCATCAAAGATGAGTGTGTCAAGATTCAGAGGTACCTGAGTGGATTACCGCCTCCTATTGGGGATAAGATTCAGTATGATGACCCAAAGACTATGGATGAAATGATAAGAAGAGCGAAGTGCTTATTTGAACAACAAAGAGAAAAGCCTACCTTTCGAAAAGCTTGGGATGACCAAAAAAATTTCAAGAAAGAACAGAGGTAGAAGGGAAATAAACCACCCTTTTTTAGAAACAGTCCTCAAGGATAGCCATCTCTTAGAGAGCCTAGGAAGGTTGAAGTGGGTGGGAAAATGTCAAGGCCACCACCTATGGAATGTTGGGGTTGTAAAGAAAACCATAGGTACAGGGATTGCCCCCACAGAAATGATAAAGTAAGAGTTCTCCACAATGTTCAGTAGGATTAAACAGTGGAGGACATGGGAAATAGAATTCCAAGGATCTACGTAGCCCTGGACAACAAGAAAGATGAGTATCAGTCGCACATGATTGAAGTAGAAGGTATGATAAAAAACCAACCATTTACTATTTTAGTTGATTCAGGGGCTAGCCATAGTTATATAGACCCTAGAGTGGTAGAAAGTTTGGATTTGATAAGAAGCAAACATGAAAAGTCTTGGTTAGTGCAGCTAGCTAAAAGAACCAAGAGGAAAGTCATGGAGTTAGTCAAGTCCTGTCCTATAGATATGAATGGAATGAGCACGAAGGCCAATTTGAACATTTTTCTATTAGGCTCTTATGACTGTCTAATTGGGATGGACTAGTTGGACCAACACCATGCCATCTTGGATTGTCGGAACAAGGCATTCACTTGCTTAGATGAAGAAGGTAATTAGAGATCCATCCAAGGAATTCCTAGACCTGTTACTACTAGAGAAATCTCAACAATACAGCTAAAGAAGTGCTATAGAAAAGGCTGTCAATTATTTGCAGTCGATGTGGGGGAAACACCTAAGGATAAGGTGTCAAGTATTGAGGATCATGAGGTACTTAAAGAGTTCGAAGATGTATTCCAGGAAGTACTTGGACTACCTCCGAAAAGGGATATCGATTTCTCTGTGAACTTGATTCTTGGAGCAACTCTAGTGTCAAAGGCTCCATACAGGATGAGTGCCCTAGAACTGAAAGAGTTGCAACTGCAACTTGAAGAAATTATGAAGAAGGGGTATATACGTTCAAGTGTGTTACCTTGGGGTGCCCCGGTCCTGTTCATAAACAAGAAGGATAGAACGTTGAGATTGTGCATCGATTTCAGGCAATTGAACAAAGTAACGGTGAAGAACAAGTATCCTCTGTCAAGGATTGATGATCTCTTCGATCAGTTGAAGGATGCAAAGATATTTTTGAAAATAGATCTAAGATCGGGATATCACCACATAATAATAAAATATGAGGACATCAACAAGAACACTTTTAGAACAAGGTATGGTCATTACGAGTTCACAGTGGTGCCGTTTGGACTGTCAAATGCACCCATTGTTTTTATGAGCTTGATGAATGGAGTATTCAGGGAATATCTAGACAAGTTTGTCATCGTCTTCCTGGATGACATTCTGGTGTATTCCAGGACCAAAGAAGAACACAAACAACATATGAGGATGGTGTTGCAGGTGCTAAGAGAGCACCAACTATATGCCAAGCTGAGCAAGTGCTCATTTTATCAGGAGCATATCCATTACTTGGGACATATTATGTCGAAGGATGGGATAGACGTAGACCCTGAGAAGATTGAAGCCATTAGAGAATGGTTAGCACCAAGGAACGTAATGGAAGTTATATCCTTCATGGGATTGGATGTTTATTACAGAAGGTTCATCGCAGGGTTTTCCAATATAGCTCACCCTATCACTTGCTTGCAAACAAAAGGGAAGCAGTTTCACTGGACAGAGGGATGTGAGGAAAGTTTCGAGTGATTGAATTAGATGTTAACCAGTGCTCCAATCCTGAGGATTGCATAACGGATTCGTAATCTATTATGAGTCCAAGAAATTAAAAGAGCATGAGAAGAACTATGCAACCCATGACTTGGAGTTGGAAACCATAGTTCATGCTCTAAAGAAATGGAGGCATTACCTCATGGGAAGGAGGTTTGAACTCAGAATAGACCATAATGGTCTGAAATATTTGTTTGATCAACCAACCTTAAACGCTAGACAAAGTAGGTGGCTGGAATTTCTGTGTGAGTATGAATTTGAGATCAAGCATATCAAAGGAAAGGAGAATAAAGTGGCTGATGCACTTAGTAGGAGGGTGCATGAATTACATGCTACAACCATTAGCATGTATCAGACTGATATTAAAAGAAGAATTCTGGAGGCTGTAAATGCAGATCTGCAGTATAGGGAATTGGTAGCCAAGATAAAGCAGGGTAAGATGCCAGAAAAGATGGAAATTTATAAATTGGAAATAGATGGAATACTATTGTACAAGAACAAAATTGTTGTACCCAATGTCCAGTGCTTGAAACAAATGATTTTGCAGGAGATGCATAATTTGCCTTATGCAGGGCACCCTGGATATCATAAAATAGTAGCAGCGGTCAAGAGCCATTACTTTTGGCCAGGTATGAAGAGAGATATCGCTAAATACATCGCTAGATGTATGGAGTGCTAGAAAGTTAAAGCTAAGCATAGGCACCCAGCAAGGTTGCTGCAACCTTTACCCATTCTTGAGTGCAAGTGGGAAGTAGTAACGATGGATTTTATTACAGGATTTCCCGAAACAGGCAAGCTTCATGATTCGATCATGGTGGTGGTGGACAAGATTACAAAATATGCCCATTTTATTCCACTGAAAACTAATCACAAGGCAACAAATGTTGTTGATATTTTCATAAAGGAAGTGGCACGATTGCACGAAATTCCTAAAATGATTATGTCCGACAGAGACCCAAAATTCAACTCGAATTTCTGGAAAGGATTGTTCAAAGGATTCAGAATGAATCTGAACTTTAGTACAGGTTATCATCCTGAGTCGAATGGACAGACAGATAGGTTGAACAGAGTAATAGAAGACATACTAAGAATGTATGTGATGGGCAAACCATCAAGATGGGAAGACTACCTACACTTGGTAGAATTCGCCTACAACAATGTGTATCATGCATCATTGAAGATGAGCCCATTTGAAGCACTTTATGGAAGAAAGTGAAATACTCCAGTGAGCTGGCATAATCCAGCTGATAGAACAGTGGTTGGGCCAGAGTTTCTCAAGGAGATGGAGGACCAAATGATAAAAATTAAGCAGAATTTGAAAGCTGCCCAGGACATGCAGAAAAGTTATGCTGACAAAAACAGAACCCACAAAGAGTTCAAAGTGGGTGATCATGTTTTCTTGAAAGTGAAAGCTAACAAGAGTTCCCTGAAGATGGGAAGTTGTGCGAAGTTGGCAGCCAGATTTTGTGGTCCATTTGAAATACTGGAAAGGATTGGGCCAGTTGCATATATGCTTGCATTACCTACATCCATGACTGTACATAATGTGTTTCATGTTTGATTTATTAAAAAGTATATTCCTGATGCTAATCATGTAATTGATTGTAATGTGGTCCAGGTGGAGCAAGAAGGTGTCCTGCAAGTGTAACCTATTCGCATATTGGACAGGAAAAGAAAATGGCTTCGGAATCGAGAAATAGGGCTTGTAAAGGTCCAGTGGACCAGGTACAGTCCTGAGGATGCGACATGAGAGCATGAAGATGCTATGCAGGAATATTACCAACATCTTTTTGAAAATTTTGGAAATCTTGCAGATGTAGTGTAAAGTTGCACTGAGGATAGTGCAAAAATAAGGGGAGGGGATTGTAATGTCCCCAAGGCCGAGCCCTATTGTAAATCATGTATATGAAGTATAAAGATTGTTTATGAACTGTAATTCAAGTTTATAAGGCTGGTGAGCCAAGTTATATAAGCTAGTGGGCTTATGTGTTATTAGGCCACGGAGCCTAAGTGTTGAAGGCTAGGAGCCTGATTTTTGTACATGTAATTATGCACAGTATTAATACAAAACATTTCTGCATGTGGAACGACCACGATGAATGATTGATGGGGGGATAAGCTTCCATAAAACCTAGGTAAGGGATTGGGGGCTGGAAGGTTGGAAAGAGAGGCTAAGTGTGGAGCCTAGGGGATTAAGTCTTTGGGAATAATATTTTAATATTATCCCAAAAGCCATGTGAAATCTATGTTTTGTCCTAAGTTTCTGTGGAGGTATGAATGTAGCTTCATGGGCAACATGTGTCAACCCAGGAAATGAGCCGTGTTGGGGGTTCTCTTTCCATTTCGTCGACTATTGCGTAGGATTTGGGTGGGCATTCCTCCAACCATCACCTGAATTTGGGGTTCGACCTTCCAATTCCTCCATCCTCCATCTGTACGCATTTGGCCTCTATGATTGAACCTCTGTACACCTTACACATCTCTAAAACCAAAGAGAGCCACACTATGCTTTAACGCTGATTGTTTCCATTTCGGGTCTCCATACCCATTTTCCCAATTGACTGTTGTGGCCATGCAGTGCTGGACTGCGTGTGGCTTGCTGGCCAATGTGAGGGAGGTGATTGTTGTTGAAGAGGCATGTTACCCAATCTATGAGAGACTCTCTCCAGGTGAGAGAGTGCACGGAGTAAGTGAGAAATCCTGGAAAGAGTCATGTAACGACCATAGAGCTCGGAGACTTCTGGTTCGGTCTGTTGTTGAAGCCAAAGGGAAGGGACGTTAGAATCTGATGGACTATCTTGGTGACAGTTAAGGTGTATACTCATGGGGTGGGACAGCCATGTGGGGTATGAGATTCTATGGGTAGTGGGCATAAGTGGCTCCTAGGAGAGAATCCTTTTCCTGTGGCTGTGTGTCTTCCTGTATTCCCTGCCTAGCCTAGGAATCCCTATCCGATGGAGTTTAGTCCCAGCTCGAGGGTGACCTACTTCTGAGAGTGATGAGCAATGAGATCAAAGGCTGGGATGTTCGTGGGAGGTCTACACGCAGTTGTTGAATTACATCCATTCTAAAAGATAAGTATATACATGCATATAATTTCAATTAAATATGCATGTATGTGATTCTAGCAATGTTTACATGTATTCCGCTGTATTTGTGAATTATTGTTAATGTTGTGGATTATGTATGCTAATGATATTAATGTGCTTACATTGTGTTTAACATTAGTTAAGCAATTGTATTTTATAAGAATGCATAATATGTTACAGTAGTGTTTTTCCGCGTAATAATGTTGGCCCGATCATGGGGTTGATGGTCGAGAACATTACAATTGGTATCACCTTTAATGACAAATATGAAGCATATGCAATTTATCAAGGAGTCGAGTTTGCCAAAAAGAGGAAAATAATTGACTTGAACATTATTGGTGATTCTAGAAATACAATTCGATACTTGGTTTAAGGTTCCTCCCCAAAAGACATATGATTGAAATATTTTATTGAGCATATAAGGTCCAATACTTGTTTTGTCTCAAAGCTCAATTATTTCATATCTATCATCATCATAACTTTGAAGAAGATGCAATGGAAAAACAATCCATAGGAAAAGCCCCTAGTCTTATGGGGGTTGAAGGAGTAGAGAGTATAGTTAACCCTCCATAGCCATGAAGCTAAATATGTGTAGGTTCCACCATGCACACATGGATTTCCCCTTTTCTCCAAGTGTTATTTGTTGGTATTATGGTAGATGAGAGAGGTATTAACCTCCACTTGTATCCCTTGACAAGACTAGAACATTCCAAGAAGCAAGAAGAAACCCTAAAGCATTGGACATAACCCTTGAAGACAAGTCAACTAAAGGAAATATTTAATATTAAGTTTTTATCCTCTAGAATGAGAATTCATCCCATGCAACTAAGGAGGAGTAGTATAAATACAGGACGCCAGAACTCATTTGGAGGACACAACTCATAGCTGCATAAATTTAGTAGTGCACACTGCAGAAATTTAGTGAGTAAGTCTAGAGGGTAGTTGCAGCTGCAATTACTGCAAACCTACAATTTCGATATTCTTGGGTTGGAATTTTTTATCAGTCTTGGTTATATTTTCTTGGTTCATTAGCCTTGGTTGGCTATTGATTTTCTACCAGAATTCTTCTCTGTCAAGGTTACGGTGCTCGGGGGTGGCATTTGTGCATATGGTTGGGTGACAATATTGTTATATTTTCTATGGTTAAAGGAGAACACCTATTATTTATAACAAGTTATGGGCCCAGACTATCTTCAAACAAGTTAAACCGTTGGAAGATAGATTTGGAGGATTTTCTCAGTTATAGTTGCAGTTGTAGTCAAAGTTTTTGCTGCAACAACGAAAGCCTAACCCTCTTGTTCAGGCACCTTAAGTGAATATATTGACCTAATTTCTTGATAGAATAGTGCACCATAACCTAGCGCACCTCCTAGTACTCTCAACAACCTCAGACGTCAATTTTTAGTTTTTGGTCAAAGTCAAAGGTTGAGCAAGTCAAAGCAGTCATGACTTACTCTATTACTCTATGAAGTCAGAAAACAAGTTAGAAGCGGATTATTACTTAAGAGGATGGAAGACAAGGATTGACCTCATCCTTGCTAAGAATAACATGTTATATATCGTGAAAGGAAAGATCATGGAACCACTGTTTGAAGAAGGAAAAGAGAAGGAACCTTAGACCATTGCAGTTATGGAGAAATTCAAGGACAATGACACCAATGCCATGAGTTTCATAGTGGACTATGTAAAAGAGCACCTGATACCCTACATATCTCATCTTGATTCATCTAAGAAGATGTATGATTCCCTAACTAATCTCTTCTCAATGAGAAACATTGCACACGTATTGAGTCTAAAGAATGAGCTTTGTGACATGAAAATGAATAATTATGAAAGCATAACATCATACCTTGTGAGAATATCTCAGTTAAGATATCAACTACAATCTATTGAAGAAATAGTTTCAAGAAACTCGTAAATATAGTACTTAATAGCCTTCCCAATACATTGGATGCATTTGTTGCAAGCATGAACACAAGAAAGGATTATCTCACATTTGAAGAACTTTGTACTTGTTGTGCACAAAAGGAATCAAGAATTAACACAAAAGAGAAATCCCAAAATAAATATGATGATCAAGCCTTCACAGTAAAATTCAAGAATTTCAGGAATAAGAGGAAGTTTTTCTTAAGGAAGGAAAAAAGAGGAAACATCAGTTGTCGAAGAAAGGGAACCCTCAAAGAAGGCCAAGCAGGATAAAAAAATCTTCTTCTTCTAACTCAAGGTAAACATTATTCAAAGTTCTTATACATATTTACATAGTTTTTGTACATATCATGTATATGTATTTATTAGAAGAGAAGATGTTCAAGTGAAACAACACCTATGGAAGAACAACAATATAAGGATTTCTATCATGATCACTATAAGTCAAGAAATACACATGAAAATATGAAGTGCGTTGGGAATATTGGATAACAATTCCTGTGGAAGATATTATATAAGTAACAATACCAGATAAGCCGAAATCATAATCAAACTTGAAGAAAACTAGAAGGAGTCAAAATAAAAAGATGTCAACAATCAAGAGGAAATTAGAAAAAGACTTGTGACATCTTACAGAAGGAAATAAGGATGCAAATGGATGCATGGACTATCTTATATGGATGGAGTTGATTACAAAATTTCAAAAGAAGAGCATGAATTCATACATGACACAATGGTTTGGAGGGAGGTAATCCTAAATATTATCCATTGAGGATTATGAAATATCTATCCTTGTTCCCATTGAAAGTAGTAGCGATCATAAGCAACGCGTGGTTAGTCTGACTCTAGAAGAAGTCTTCTTTCGAAGAAAAGCCTTAAATTATACTTGGTTTTCGATCTACATCCATGATTCTATGATGAAAGGAAGAAGTTGGAATCTTCAGGGCATATAGAAGAACCCATGGACCCAAGAACTAAAGAGAGACATGAGGAAGAACATGAATATTCTAAGAAAGAAAGAAAAGTAAGAACAATCAGTTATTATATCAAGAATAAAAATAATACCAACTTGGTTTGAACCCACTAAGAAGAAATCAAGCAGAAGAAATCGAAGTTATGATAAAGAACAATGTATGTAAGAAAATTTGAAAAAGACTTATGAATGGAAGCATTGCAATATTCAGAGTTTCTTCTAGAAGGAGGGAGAACACTATGACAACAACTTGTTCCAGTAAACCAGATATGCCTCTTGTAGTATCCATGGATTGGAATTTACATGTAAAATATTATTCTTCCCAATAAGTAAAGTGAGAAAGAATCTTATACCAGAAAGAGACCCATGTATGAAGATATAAGAAGACCTTGTATGGACTCAAACAAATTGATGCAAATTATCTCATACACAACAGAAGCGTGGTTAAAAAACTCTATGATAGAGATAGTGTATCAGAATAGTTACTCATAAGTCTTGGAGGATGGATTGTTAATCCATGGAAAAATATCATGATGATAGAAGAATTTCTACTTGGATATGTTTCAGTTTGATCCTTTCCACGATGTCATGAGGTAGCAGGCAACAAAAGTGTTGAATTCGACCATGATATATTGAAATGATTATAGCTATATGAATCTTTCAGAGAAAACTAGTGTTCCATGAGAGACCAAAGTACATTGAGATCACACATTATATTATCAATGATGAATTACATAAAATGGAAGTGGTTCTCCAATATATATCCAAAAATGAGAAGATATCATATATTTTGGTAAATCCTCTATGCAAGATGAAAAGTTTGCGTACTCAAGAAACAATTTGGGGCTTGTGGAGCTGAATTCCTCATCGAAAAAGGAAGATATTTCTCCCAGGTTGGGAGGGATCACTGATATGTTTGGATAATCATTTTTTAGTTTGAAAAAATGCTCCATGATGAGTATCTCCTTTCCAGTTTGAAAAGTGGTTTGATATTTTTGACAGAGAAGAATTTTTCCAGTTTAGAAAATGGTCCATATTAGATAGTCATTTTCGTAATGAAAATGGTTCGTTATATTTCTGATGTAGCATAGACAATGATTCACCTTGTGGCCAATGTGGGGGAATGTTCTAGGACAATAATTCTTCTTGGAATTCAATCTAAGTAGTGGTCAAGTAGAATGGTCTACCTCAACGAGAAGTAATTCTTTTGAGTTTCTCAATTGTGAGCAGTTTCGAAGAATGGTCTGTTTTGGAGGTTGGTGTAGGATAGTCATTTCCTCAGGAAATGGTCCAGCCAGTCATTCCATAGGTCATACTCATTCTCTCTAGGTTGCACTATGATTAGTGCCATAAGAATGGTCCAGTTAGGTGAATGTTCTAAGTTCAACAATCAGGGACATGCATTCCCTAGGGCAGAGTCATTCTCTCCAGGTTTCACTATGATTAGTGTCGAAGGAATGGCCCATTTAGGTGAATGGTCTAGGCTTATAAATCAGGGACAATTATTCTTCTATGCTTGAAAATAATAGTCCATATATCCCATGGATGATGTTCTAATTTATGAGGGAATATCCTCATCCAGATCTCATAGATGTGAGTGGAAGAATGGCCCAGATGACTCAGTTTATATCATGATATTGTTTTATGCAGGTTGGTATCAGATGATATGATTTCTATGGAGATTGTATGTCTCTGGATAGTAGATGCATGCTACCGTGGTGGATGTGTTCCACTGGTTGTGACAATGTGTTACTGATTAAGTAGTCATGTGCTACTTAGTGTGGTTGTGTAGCACTGGATAGTAGTTGTGTACTACTATGGATAGACACAATTGTGTTCTATTGAATGGAGTTGTTTCGATTTCCATGTAGACTATCATTAGTGTTGGAAATGATTATCATCTAGATGGATAGTCAGTCTGTTGGTGAACATACACTCTCTAGATGGAAAATGGTCCAAAACATTTATTCTTCTAGCACGTATGTCTGGATTAGAATAATAGTGCTTGCATCCCATGGCGTGGATTCCAACATCTGTTGGAATATTTGTTCTTCTAGGAAATATGCACGGATTAGAAGAATGGTTCTTATATGAATATCTATTAGACATGTGATTATTATGTAAGACAAACTTTGAGATACATAATAGTATCGGTTTGTAGAAAGACTGCATGGGTGTTGGTATAAGAAAATGTCATATTTTAATGGTTTAAGTTGTTTGAGAAAGAAGTGGACTTTATGAACATTTGAAAAATGTAATTTTACTTTTGACATAAACAAAATTATGTCAAAAATGTAATTTTACTTTTGACATTTTAATGGTTTAAGTTGATTTAGAAAGAAGTGGACTTTATGAACATTTGAAAAATGTAATTTTACTTTTCACATAAATAAAATTATGATTTTTTTGTGTTGAAAAAAATTAAATAGGATCAATTTTAAAAGACCAAATAATTTTAATGCACACAAATTTATTTATGAATCTTTTCCATAAAAAAATGAAGGAACTTTGCACTTAAAGCAACAAGCAAAATTATAATATTACATATCTTAATATGATTATGATTGTGCATTTACTTTAAATTTTTTTTAGTACTATATCTTAATATTTAAAAAAAAAACCTTTATTCTAATCATCCTAAGAGCACTAAATTACATTTTTAGGTGTCTTAAGCACAACCCAACCATGGGTAAAGTGGTCAGAAAATAGAAGCCAAAAAGGGTCTAGAAGCTGGTTAATAAGCCACAAATAAATATATAATAAATGAGTTGAGAAGACAACATTGAAGAACAAGAAACCCCTCCACAAAAGACACACTGAGAAATAAATACCAAAGAAAACCCCAGTGGCCAGAAGGACCAGGTTAGAGAGGTATGAATCTCTCACATCAACCAAACCAGAAGTCAACAACACCATAGACCCCAACCTACAACACCCACCAAAAAGACCCCGATTCGAGCATACATAAAACCATGAAAAAACCAACAAAACCAGCGAGAGGAACTGTAGTCCACAAACCCAACTGCAATAAGTTAGAACAAACGATGAGAAACAAAAATAAAATGCACTCCAGATCCCCTCTAGGGAGAGAGCACACCACTCACGATCACAAAAACCTTCTAGCGCATACTCAATGATTGTAACCAGGAGTCTGCAACCCGTAATCAGATCCAATAAAAATATCATCCTCTAGAAAGTATCATCCTCTCATCATGACATTTGAATATCCCTGGTCTTCCTCACCAAACCCCCCCTCCTTCTACCTTGCATACTCGCATCCCCTCCTCTTGGTCACCCCCCTCAAGGATTTGTAAAACTAATTTTTTATGGATCTTCAAAGGGAAATCTAAGACTAGCAAGATTTGGGATTGAACTCCGAGATAGTAATGAACAAATTCTTCACATCATAGAATTCCACTCGAGACTAAAAAAAAAACAATGCAACAGAACTATGGAGTCTCATCAACGCGATCAAACTCGCATTCTGTCACAATATCAACCAACTCATTATGGAAGGGGACTCCTAGTTGATAATCTCGCTAGTTTCAAAAATAATCCATGGCTCTTACCCATCAAAAGTCTCCCCAAGTTGGAGGCTTTTGGATGTTCTTGAAGAATTCATATCCCTCCTATGACCTACCCTCACTCTCATCCCTTCCCACATGAAAAGAGAGGCTAACAATGTAGCATATCGCCTAGCTAATGAACGAGTCCTCTCAAAGGAGCACATGATTCAAATGGATGCTCAAATCTCCCCAACTCCCCCGTTGTTTTGCCAATGTATGGATGGGGTGCCACTTCACTATCATACAAGGCCTCGTATTAAAGGATCTTGCCGCCAACCTCACTCCCATTTATCGTATGGAGGGAAACATTCAAGGTGCTTCCGAGAAAGTTTGAAAATTCCCTTGCTCAGGTTTAATGGAGCCTTCAGTGCACCATGGCTGGTGGATGGTGATGGGTACGGGAGGTATGCACAAGGTCAATTCAATTCTCTTGGTGCCCCTCCAATTCCTCCAGGTATGTTACAGTTCCTCCCACTTGGCTCAACTATTGCATTTGGACTTTCCTCCTATCATTCTCCTCACTCTGTGATTTCTCAAGCCACTTCTAGTCTATTTTTCCCTAATCGTAATGCCACATTTGCATGGTAATCCTAAGAGAGGACCTTCCTGGTACAACTACACTGCCATGTAGCTTTGCATTCACAGGATTTCCCATGATTCTTCGACCTCTTTGATTTGCCGAGATAGGGAGAAAAATATGCTTCCAATGACCATTGTAGAGGATGAAATTTTGGAAGAGCCAATTATGGTTCTGCCAGACTCCCTCCTCTACACAGTTATAGACCCCCATGACCTGCCTAGCACTAGTCACTATGTTCCTGCTACAACATGTGTCATGGACTAAGTGACTTGCATAATTCAGGAAGAGATTATGTTGGTCGACTGCCCAATAGAGCCTCCACCACCCTCCTCAAGTCTGGTCCAAGGCTCGCACTCCATTTTCCTCCTTTCACTAACTCATCTGGATCTCATCTTCGATATTCATAGGGATATGTAGGAACAACTTCACAGGAATACATTTCTCAAAAACCGACTCAACATTCTGTATGGAGCGCTCTCGATCTCACAAATCCAACAACGATGCCTAGACTACATGCATTCGTACGTCTTCACTCCTCATGGTGGAATTCAGGCCAACATAGGTTTCACTGGTTCTTTCGATCCTTAATCCTTTTCTTTAAGATCTATGCACTTTTTTTACGAAGATACAATGGATTTTCCATACACCTATTCAAGATTCTCTTTACATGTTCAGACAGTTCAGACACTACATTACCCTGCCACCTATCTTGGTTTCCAAATGTTTGGCGGAATAGGTGGAATTCTTTTTGTCATGATACAACTAGAAAAAAGGTTTCCATTTGTTCTGGTTTCCGCTTTTCTGGAAGAACAAGTGTCAGACCTCCAAACATGGCTTTGTTATGTATGATTACAACAGATTTTTGAGGAAATAAATATTTTTATTTACAAAAACAAATCTTTGTAAATCCATGGTTAAGATGTTCCAAATCCTTAAAGGATAATAATGAAGCCAACATAAATCCAGTCAGTAAGAATAAGATCAATAAAATAGACATATTATCAAGAAGAAAAAAAACACCGCTCCGAAAGCCAAAGGATAGCGACTAATCACCAAGCTATACACTAGAACCTAACCAAAGGTGCGAGACAAACTCCCAGAACATGCCATCAATGAGAAATGAAAATAGTCCCCAAAAGGATCTCCAAGATCCAGATGGATCAGGTCAGAGTGGTATGCAATCCCCTCTCAACAAGAAACAAGTAGATCAAAAGTACTAGGAGCACCTCTGCTCCCATAAACAACAAAAAATATTCCCACATCTCCATGAATCCAAGGGTAGGAAGAATAATAACATGAAACACTAAAAAAAAGTACCTCAAAGAGATGCCCTGCTCCACAAACAACACCACACGCCCAAAGGAAGGACCTCAATGCACTGATCCAACCAACAATGGAAAAAGGAAGAGAAATATTGCTGACAGGAAACACAAAAAGTCCACTGAAACCCACCACACTTAGCTCTAGAAGAAAAGGCATCCAAAGCCTTGATACCCTATGCCATAGATACTATGACACAACACCAACACCCATGTATCAAAGGAACCGAAGCTATGAACATACATCAGACCCTGAACATACTGGAAACATAAAGAGAATCCCATAAAAGGAGATGTCCCACAACCACAATGAAGGAGAGGAATCACTAAAATAAAGAACCCGAGATAAAAGATGAGGCAAACCAGCTAAGAAAAACCAAGGAAAAGGGTCCGAAAAAACCCCAAGCCACTGAAAGAATAGAACCATAGGAAAATAACCATTCGAGATCGAAAGAAACAAACCTAAAACTCTAAGAATGAGCAACCGAAGGGGTGATATGAGATAGAAACACCAAATGCAGAAGGAGAACAAGCTCCACACCCACACCATCACTCAAAAAAGGGGCTTCGGCTAGAAAAACCTTACAATCTCATAAAAAGAGCCACAGGCAGCCTGCCAGAACGAGCCCAATGGAAAGAGCCAGTAAAAAACTCCATATCTGGTCGAAACCAGTAGATGAAGAGCCAACGATGCATGTTGGACCATTGCAACTACAAATCTGCACCAAAGATACCACACTCGACACCAAGACTTGAGGAATTTGATTGTGTATGCAATTCCAAGAATTTCTAATCAAATTTCAAAGAAAATTGATCTAAAAATATATTTTAAAATTATATATATATATATATATTTAAATTACAACTTAAAAATATTTTTACTAACAATTACACAACAACAAAAATATTTTAACTAGATTGAACAGTTACACAATAAAAAAAATATTTTAGCTCGATTGAATTGAAAAAACCTAACACCATTATCTTCTTTAAATAAAAGAACATATTTTTTAAAAGTGCATTAACTTATCCAAATAAATGTGTGCGATAAATTAAATCCCAATTTGACTCTGTTAAACAAATTCCAACCTAAAACTTCAGTTGACCTATAGATTAAACTTTTGTGCATCGTCTCAAACATTCTATTTCAGCAAGTTCCATAAACAAGTGAGACAAGTTGCTTCTATTTCAGCAACTTCTATAAACAAGTGAGACATGATGCTTAGCCAAGGATGATTTTCCATCATAAGGACTCCTACAAGCCCCTCTTCAACATTACACAATATGCACTCCAAAGTTTTGCTCAATACAATTTGACCGTTGGGTCGTCATGTCTCCTTGGGAACCCTTGCCAGTCTATCTTGGAGCTCGTCTTTCAGATTCCTACATCACCCCCTCTTCCATGTTACACAGTATGCACTCAAAGGTTTTTATCAACACAATTGGAGCATTGGGGCCTCATGTTTCCTTGGGAACCCTTGTCATCCTATTTTGAAACCCGTCTGATCGCTTTCCACAACCATTTCTTTCAATTTCTTTTGCGGATCATAGACAATTTCATATTCCTAGTTGTTGTTTTATGTGCCTACCACCTTATCACTTCTTTCCAAGTATATGAAATAAGTATATAAATTCTCTTGAAACATGCATAAAATATCTTTCCAGGAAATAGGATATCTATTACAGATGTGAATATATTATCCCTTCTTTTCCATCTTTTATACTTGGACAAATATCTCTTTCTCTTTTCCCTAAACCTTATCTTTCTTGTCACTTATTCATTTTTCCGAAAATGTCTAGCTGCACGGGTAGGAAGACTTGCGGGTTCATGTTTGCACTCATGCTCTTATATTGCGACACCGACTAACTGCTTCCCCATTCCATACCCATCCACTTCTCCTACCATGAATTCTTGGTAGGCAGGATCTAGATTGCACTTCTATTGTTCCATAATTTGTGAACAGTACCCTGACTTTCACGATATACAAATTTACAACCAGACTCAGAAATATCATCTTCCGTATTGCAGTCTACCTATCATGCCCTCTTCCGTGGTACACATTTTGCATTGAAAACTTTCGAGACATACAATTTGACTGTCGAGTCCTCACGTCTCCTGTGGAACTATTGTCACCCCATTTTGAAGCTCGTCTCTCCACTTTCCAAACTTCACCATTTCCTCTAATTTCTTTCACGGATCGTCGGGTTGGTGGGTTCAAGAAATATCCAATTCCTAATTGTTGTTTCCTGTTCTTCCGCCCTTTTGCAATTAACAATTAGCAATTATATATAATATCTTATTTCTAAGTAATTAGCAAGCATTAATGCTAAACCAGGATTTGAGGAGATCTCCCATTAACACGCATAAAACCAAAATTTCTCGATGGTTATATTATCCCTTTGGAATGTTAATTTCAAACATCGTGGAATGTCATTTTCACGTCCTCGGGTTGGTCCGTTCACGAAATCTTCAATCCTTGATTCCAAAAACAAGTCCGACTGACCGTTTCCCTATTCCATACTTAGCCATTGTCCCAGAATTATGAAAATATACAAAATGTCCACTCAGCTGCCCCATCATGCTCTCTTCCATTTTACACATTTTGCAGTAAAAAATTCTGATACATAAAAATTGACCGTCAGACACTCACCTGCCCTCTTCCGTGGTACACATCTTGAAATGAAAACTTCCAAGACATACAATTTGACTGTTGGGTTCTAACGATTCCTATGGAACTATTGTCACCCCATTTTGAAGCCCATATGTCATCTTTCCATACTTCGCCATTTCTTCGAATTTATTTTGCGAATCATCAGGTTGGCGGGTTCAAGAAATATCCAATTCCTAATCATTGTTTCCTGTGCCCGTGCCCTTTTTAAATTAGCAATTAGCAATTATATGTAATATCTTATTTCAAACTATGCAATTAGCAAGCGTTAATTCTAAACACGAATTTGAGGAAATCTCCCATTAGTACGCATAAAACCAAAATTTTTGGATGGTTATATTATCCCTTCCGAGTGTTAATTTCAAACATCATGGAATGTCATTTGCACGTCGTCGGGTTGGTGCATTCACAAAATATTCAATCCTCAATTCTGAAAACAAGTTTGACTAAACTTTTCCTTACTCCATACTTAGCCACTTTCCCAGAATTCCGCAAATATACAAACTGGTCGCTAAACTGCCCCACCATGCTCTCTTCCATTTTACACGATTTGCAGCCAAAAATTCTGAAGAACATTTCTATTTAAACACGGTCCTTCCTTTTGGCACCATTGTCAACAACATGATACAAACAAGAAGAAGACAACAAGATCGCCCATCCAAAAACTAGATCGGTCAATTAAATGCATGCTGGAAAGAAAAGGTGAAGAAGTTGCATCTCATTGTTCAGTCATGTGAACAAGCCATATCAAAGAAAGAAAAATTATTCACAAAGTTGTAAAGAATAAACTTAGTCGAAAGGACCAACGACTTCTAAGACCCCAACTTAATCGTCAACTCCTTGCCCTTAACTAGGCAAGCCTTCGATAAATAGGTTGATATTTTTAAGGTGTTGTCTTTGGAAAAGTTTTACAACATCCTTGAATATGGTCAAGATGACGTTGACAACTGGTTGATCAACTATTCAGTAAAGAATGAGGAAATTGATCAGTCTCTGTGTAATCTTTCTATTGACTTCGGTGAATTAGAAAATGAACTTTTCAACATAAATATATGGAATGAGATCAACGTCGCCCCAATGAGAATATACATTAAAGAATGGCTCAAAAGGGAATTGAAGCAGGATGTCGACGAAAGGCAACATGCAGTTGCCATGATTCCAGTAGCCGTCGATGACATCAATGAAAAGACATCATCAATAAAATAGCAAGAGGGGTCATATGTATCATCACTATAAGTCTATTGATCGCATCCTTCTTTGTTTATCAATCCAATTATTCCACTTTTTTAAATAGAAATGTCTAGACAAAGACTGATAACTTTCAATTTATTATTTTCAAGTATTATACTCTACCGTTGCCCACTTCTTCTTTCTACAGTACTGTTTTTTATAAATATTTCTCTTATGGTCTGCAGGAGCCCCAATCCCAATCTATATGAAAAACGCATTGAAATTTCCAGGAATATGTAACAGACTTTTACTTTATGATATATTTCAAATAAAGGTGTTTTTTATCTCCTTTTATATTTATGTCCTCATACATTTTTATCTTCCACTAGTCTATATGACAAATGCATTTAAATTTCCACAAACATGTAATTTTTTTAATATATTTCAAATTAAAGTGTTTTTTTATCTCCTTTTATATTTATGTCGTCATGCCCAAAGGTGTTGGATCCAATGGTGTAAAGCGAGGAGTTTTTCACCGTTGGGCAAGGTTCAATTCTCATGAGGGCTTTACCTGGAGCCATGGGGACACCTTGAGGTAGTGGTCGAACGTGTGGTTGCACCCAGAGATACTATAATAAAAGGTATCTTGACCCGTGCACACATAAGTGGATCAAATCCCACCGCCATGTCCTTCAAATTTTAACCCCCGGATGGGGTGCCATGCGGAGCAGGGTGGGCACGTGGAGAAGCATCAAGAGGGTCCATTAATGGGGGCCAACTGCCCTCATATCCCCGCTATTTATCAGGGGCATCACTTCAGTCGGCCTCCACCTTTTGACGGGGCCTCTCACTCGCGCAAACAGGCCAGCCAGCCAGAGCATTAAGCCCTCGGCCTTAATGGCTACAACCACCATTTTCGCCCTTATTAACCTTCTCGACATCCTTAGGATGCATTCACAGCTCACAGAGCCGAGAAAGAATAGACATGCAGGGGAAGTTCTATCTCTCGTCCTCATTCTCATCATGCCACAAGCTAAAGGAAGACCCTGGAGAGGAGCAGGGTGGTACGCGACCGACTCTCGGCAGAAAAGACATAAACGATTTGAGCAAGCTCTGGTTCTTTCCAATAAAAAGTGAACCAGGGAGGCCATAGCAGTAGACTCGCCCCCCAGAACATATGTTGAAGAAATTCCTTCGATGGAACTCCCCCACGACTTCTCTGAAAGTCGCATGTTTATGATTCTGGACAATTGGAACTCCACTGCGTGCATTGGAGTAGAAGCACCACCTCCCCGCCCATGAGAAGCACACGGTCCTAGCGACGCTCCCACTGAGGAATTCGCCACCTGGCTGGTAGAGGAAGAGCTGCCAGAAGGTAACAATGAATTGCAGCCGCAGAGAATGCAACATGCACACCAAGAGACAGACGCTGAGCAAAAGTCACCATCCCTGCCACCACTTCTTCACCCGGAGCACCTGAACTTGATCTTCGAGGTTCGCACCATGGTGGACAACCAAATCTTCAGGGCTTTCCGCATTAGCCAAAGCCTGGATATGCTGTACGCAGCTTACTCCAGTGCCACCCCACAACGACAATGCCCCACCTGTGCTCAGCTCTATGCCTTTCCTGTCAGAAGCGGCAAAGAGACGGACAATCGTGAGGACACCGGTTAATAGGTTCTCCTGTTCAACATTGTTTCAAACTCTCTCTCTTTTTGATGTTTATCAGAGCTGTAGCTCTTCTAGTTCATAGCCATGTTAGCATTAGCATAGGCATTATCAAACTGCTGTTGAAACTGGTCATGCACCTTGGTTTCCCTCAGGCAAGGTGGCAATACAAGGTTTTGAACTTGCATGCTATTTTGGACAGGCCAACTATCTTTGTTTCCTTCACAGGAGGGACAACTAGCACCTCCATGTCATGGTGTAATTTTGAAGCTTTAATATAATAAGATCTGTTTTTACTTAAAATATATATATATATATCTATGTCGTCATAAATTTTTATCTTCCACTATGCAAAAATTCTATTTTGTTATATACTTTCAAAAAAAAATGTGGCTCTAGAGGCCATGTGTCATTTACTGCATGGATACCACCTGTGCTTCATGCTACTCGCCACATATCTGCGACTGTTACTTTTTCCTATTACAATTCAACCCAGGAAGGACTAGGCTGCCGCACAACCTTGTTTATTAATTGGAGAGTAAATCATCTTAAAAAAGAATAACTAATTAAAAAGTTTGGATAAAATTTTGTGTAATGTAGTTATTTTAAATGGATTGAAATTTAATTGAAAAAATAAAATAAAATAAAATGTAATATAAATGTTATTTTATGCACTCATTATTTTAATCCTAATATTCAGAGTTGGTATATATTAATATTAAAATGATTTATGTTACATTTTTTCATGTTATATTTATAAATTTTATTATATTATTTTTATTGTTGTGTTTTTTTATTATTAATATGGTTAATTTAAAAAACAATTTTTTTTTACATATTTTTATTTTGTTTCATTTTAATTATTTTAATTATTAGCATTACAAATGTCTTGATGTAACAAATCAAAAGTCAATTTTAAGTGATTCTATTATTTATTATTTGGAGAATAAATCATTTTGAAAAAGAGTAATGAAAAAAATAAATTTAGATAAAATTTGTGTAATATAGTGAGTTTGAATAGATTAAAGTTTAATTGATAAAATTAAATAAAGTAATTTGAAAGTATATGAATTGAATTTTGATGAAATAGAGATTTTTGAGGGCAATTAATTTGAACAATAAAAAATATCAATTTGACAAAAAATAATATATGTTTTAGACTTCTTTATTTTAAAATATTGAATCTATTCTTACATTAAAAATAACAATTCTATAACAAGATTTGATTCATATTAAACTCGTATCTATGAAGTATATATAGAGATCTTATTTCCTAAAGTGTATTTTATTATTATTATTATTTCATTTTTTTTATTTTTGTTTTTCTTAATTAAGTAGACTTTATTTACTATTTCATTTTATTTTTTATTATATTATTATTGTTGTTGTTTTTCATAGTTGCACGGCAATCATCACTCCAGGCATTTTCATTTGGTAACTTGAGAGCTTTTTGGGAGCTTCAACATCAAGAAAATGGGAGCTTCAGAACTAGTTTCCTAAATAGAGAGTTTTAAATTAAAATTATGTTAAATTAAAACGTGAATATTTTTATTTCATTATTACAAATACATAATTTATTAAAAATATTTTCATTATATTTATTTAAAATACCACTATAAAGCAAAGACTAAACTACACTAAATATTATTTAAAAAATTATTGAAGTAAAAAATTTAATACTACTCACTTTATAGATGTGGATATGAAATTTTTTTAATGCATTGTGTTTAGCCTACACTAAACATGAAGGTAGAATAAATCAATACCCTATCAACAAACCATATCTTTGACTTTTATTGTATTTCCATATTATAAGAGTAGCACTATTTATCTTATTCTAACAACAACAATGCTTCAAATTTACAAAGATGTTTGAAATTTATATATGTAAAGTTTAATTTTAAAAGATGTTAAAATTTTATATATGTATTTTCAAATTTGTTTCTCATTTTCTAATCAAATCTTTATGGATGTTAAACTTTCAATATTTTGTTAAATATATTCATATAATTATTAATACAAATTAAATTAGTAATTTGGATATTGTAGTTATTGCTTGTTGCAGTAGGAACATGGTTTTCCTAGATTAGCATTGTCCTCGTTTACCAAGGTTCCCACGTTCTGGAAGCCTTTTTGAATTAATTAAAAGGGTCACACCAATTCTTCATAAAGATACATCACAATAACCAAAGTCTCCTAGATACTGGATTGTAAAAAGCAGCAACTCACTACTCTAGATACAATAACACTTTAAAAAAAATACAATAATGAAAAAAAAACCAACTTCTTTAAATAAAATAAAATAATATATATATATATATATATATATATATATATATATATATATATATATATATATATATATATTAACTCGTTCAAACAGATTTATGTGATAAACTAAATCTCCCAGTTTGACTGTGTAAAACAAAATCCCACCAAAAGATTCGAAGTCTTACCTATAAATTAAACTTAAGTGCATTATCTCAAACATTTTATTTCTCTGCAAGTTACATAAACAAGTGAGAGATGATGTTCTATTTCTCTGCAAGTTACATAAACAAGTGAGACATGATGCTTCTATTTCAGCAAGTTCCATAAACAAGTGAGACATGATACTTAGCCAAGGATGATTTCCCATCATAACGTGACCTTGCAACCAGTTGAATGCCCGTTGTGACTCATTCGTTTTCCCGGCAAATCATCTTGGCACAGCATCCTCCTGCGCTTCTCATGCCGGAGCATGCACGGATTCTTTGTGGATTCGGTATTAGGATTGGGGGCAGCAACCAAAGAAGGATTAACATTGTTCTGAACATTAACATTTGTTGGGCCTTACTTTAAACAGGAGAAAGATACAATGAAACCCCGGGTCATTACATACCCTACAAAGGCTATTTCTTCGCATGTTTAATGGGCTAGATTTGCTACTAACTTGCTTTCTTTCAATGTGAGAAGACGAACAGGTTGTAAATAACATATTTGATCCATAATCAGTCACAACGAGGTATAACAATAAATGGCAACGGTATTATACATTTGCTTCCAACCATGCCAGATTTAGCGTCTTGGTGAACGACCTGCAACCTGCACACACCACAATTTCTTCTTATTTCATTCCGAGCATTCTCTTCATTTCAGAGCCTAAGTGGAGAACGGCGGCCTCAACTTCTGTACGATGTTTTATATTTTCTTCCTTAGCTTTGCAAGGCCGAATAGTTTAATGGAGGATTCAGGTTAATTTTCTCTAGGTTACAAACAGATAAAATATGGGGGGCAAACACACACGGTGAGGCTACGCTCACTTCTTGATATTAAACGAAGACGGATTACATCCTTATATAGGAAAAGACTCTCCAAAGTCGGCTACATGCAAACCAAAAGACAACCAGAGAACTGACTCTTAACTAAGCTAA
>ML779828.1:804242-825777 GCA_009831015.1 Picea engelmannii | reverse complement strand
CTTTCTTTACATTCTGCCTGGTAAGAATAGGAATAGTTCCTCTTCCTTGAACTTTGACTAAATGATCATTACCAAGAGTAATATCAGAGGAAATTGAAGAATCAATGCTTGAAAGTAAGTCTTTGTTACCTGTCATGTGATTGTTGCAGCCGTTGTCCAGCAAACAAAGATATTTAGGTTGTTGTTCAGTTGTGTGGCATGAGAGAAACATACCTGCTGAGTTGTTTCCCATGTGATTTGTCACATGTGCTCTGCCTGAGAGATGATCTGCCTACTTCTTCCTGCATTCAGATTCGTAATGCCCATACTTTTTGCAATAAAAACATTGAATGTTGGATTTGTCATTCGACCTTCTCCCTCTGCCTCTTTGAGGCTGGAAATTCCGATGGTGATTTTGTTGTTGATTTCTGTGACCTTGGAAGTTCTGAGTGGGATGTTGTTGTCTATTTCCTCCACTGGTATGAGGGTTACCCTGGTTGTTCCCTCTTCCTCTACTTCTTCCTCTGCCTTTCCCTCTTCTGAATGAGAATTGAGATTGAAAGGCATTTGAAATTGACTCATCTGTGAGATGTAGTCTTGTCTCATGTGTCACCAGAGAACCAATTAGTTCATCTGTTGAGAAACTTGACAGATCCTTGGATTCAAGGATGGCTGTTACAACCATTTCAAATTTCCTGGGTAGACTTCTGAGAATTTTCTCAACAATTCGTTTATCAGTGATGGTTTCACCAATGAATTAGATATGATTCACGATCCCCATGACTCTGGTCATAAACTGATCTATAGTTTCGGACTCTGTCATCCTGAGAGTCTCGAATTGTGTCCACAAGGACTGCAGTTTAACTGTTTTTACCCTGTCATTTCCTTGGTAGGAAGATTTAAGGATGTCCCAGTCCTGTTTGGAAGTACCAGCGCCTGTGATTTTCGAGAATATCGAATCATCCACAGAATTTTGTATCCAGAATTTTGCTTTGTTTTCCTTGGTCCTCAGAGTTGCCTGAGCAATTCTCTGGGCATTTTTCATGGCAGTGAGGGCTACTGGATCTGGTTCCACATAGCCAAGATCCACTGGTTCCCAGCACTCTTGTGCTTGCAAGAACGAACTCATTCGAAGAGACCAGAATTCGTAATTCTTACCAAGAAGAATCGGGCCCTGAGTCGGGCCGAGATTGCTAGTCGATGCCATTTTTAAAAAAAAAATTGCAGGAAAAAAGAGAGGGAAAAAATTTGTATTTACCTCTGATCTCAGAAACGCCGATTTGCCGATGGCTAGTTTGCCGATGGCCGATAGGAGCTTATCGCGCTTGGATTGGCCCTTTAGTCTCCTTGCAATGTGACCACGCACCTTGTGTAAGTGCTACGGGATTTTCCCTTTCCTTTGGCTTTCAAATCGCCGAAATGCAAAAAATAGCCTTTCAATTTTTCAACGGTCCAGATCGTGCATTGATCGGACAGTTCAGATCGTATCGGGATATCGCGAATCGGGATTTCGCGATTTTTGACGTCGAGGTTCTTTGCCTCCTCGATTTCGCGATTGCCGATTTTCCGATGGCGTGCTTTGTTTCGGGACTTTTGCCGATATCGTTGATTGCTGCCACGTGGCCCAGCAGACGGACGGTCGTGTGCTTTCCTCGCGATTTCGCGATTTAGACGTGCGACCTCTTGGTCTCTCGAATCCCAAAATGCCGATGACCTTTTCTTGTCGGGACTTTTCTCGAATAGCTTTGATCGCCTCCACGTGTCATAACAGATGGACGGTCCTGATTTCTCCTCGGGATATCACAATTTGAAATGTTCCGGACTTCTCTTACCCTGGATCCTCGATTTGCCGAATCCCGAAATAACCGATGAAATCGCTTATCGGGACTTTTCCCAAAAGCTTCGATTTCAGCCACGTGTCCTTCAAAGATGAACGGCTCAGATTTGCGTCGGGGATTTCACTGGAAAGAAACCCGATCACTTATTCTCAGGTTTCGAGATTTCCCGAATCCCGATTTGCCGATGGCGCTTTCCTCTTCGGGACTTTTTCTGAGTCGTCGGATTTGCGCCACGCGTCCGAGAGAGATGGACGGTCCTGATGCTTCCTCGGGATATCGCGACTTGCGATGCTCCGTTGACACAATGTGTCTGTCAAGTTGAAACGCCGAATGCCGATAGTGGCCTCGATGTCCGCCACGTGTCCGACCAAAATGGACAGCTTAGATCTTATCAGGATTTCGCGAGTTGTGATGTAAAGTTTCTTTGACACTGTGAAACCCCGAATGCCGATTTGACGATTCGTTGATCTAATGCCACCTGTCCTCTGAGATGGACGACTCAGAAGCCTTCTCGGGATATCACGATATCGTGTATCGAAATTTGTGGAGAGCAGTTTCCTTTGCTCGTCCAACTCGCAATTTTGCGATGGAATAGGATCTCGCCACGTGTTTCTGGATGGACGGTCCAGATGACGTCGGTATTTCACAAGCCAAAAATCCGACTGTGAGCTCTAGACGGTTAAACCTCGAGCACTTTCTCCCTGATCTAACGGTCGTCTGGCCTTTGCGCAAGAACGGACGGCTGGAATGCTTTCGGCTTTTCCGCGCTCTCCAAGTCCCTTCTGAACTAGTTTCCCACCTCGGAACCGTTCGCAGGATGAATTTCACGGCTTCAGTGGCTGTTCTTTGCGCCTGAGATGCGTTCTATCCCGAATTTAACGGAATTTTCTCCTGCGGAAGAAAAGATTTGTGAATCTTTCAAAGATTTGAAAGAAATTTCACGGTTTCTTCATGATCTGCTACAATCTTTGACAGATTTGAGCTATTTTCAAAAATCTTTAAACGATTCAGACTTCTACTTGAATCTTTAATGAATTGAAGCGAAATCTTCAAGTTCTTTAACTTTCTTTCGTTCTGTAGCTCTTCTGCGTCAATCTTTGACGGTTGTTTGAGAAAATTGTGCAGGTTTCTTCTTCTGCGATCTCTGCTTCCTCCGCAAGCTTCTTATGGCAATCTTTAAAGAGTATTGCAGACAGCTTTCCAAACCTTGTGAAAAGTCTGTGACGCGTGCTCTCAAGATCCGTGAGGCTCTACACTGTGAGGATCAAGTTGCTCTCCCGACTGTGTGAAGAGGCTTACTGTTGAAGCTCTGATACCATGATAAATTGTGAAGGACAGAGAAATGCAGAGAGAAAAGAATAGTATATTCAAATGTATGAAGAAGTACAGAAAGTACAGAAGTAAGTTGAAGAACTGAAGAACATGTTACAATGTAAGATGGTTGAGCTATATATGCTCAAGCAAGACAAAAATAGAAAGTACAACTGTCCAGTACAGCTGGCAGTGTACGGTCATACTGTTGAGAGTACAATATATTTAACAGTGATTACATACCCTATAGAGAAATAGGTCAGAGGCTATTTCTTCGCATCACAACTAACGCCACGTTTAATGGGCTAGATTTTCTACGAACTTGCTTTCTTTCAATGTGATAAGATGAACAGGTTGTAAATAAAATATTGAGCGTCTTGCTACTTTATAGATTTGCTTCCAACCATGCCAGATTTAGCGTCTTGGTGAACGACCTGCAACCTGCACACACCTCAATTTCTTCTTATTTCATTCCGAGCATTCTCTTCATTTCAGAGCCTAATTGGAGAATGGTGGCCTCAACTTCTATACGATGTTTTATATTTTCTTCCTTAGCTTTGCAAGGTCGAATAGTTTAATGGAAGATTCAGGTTAATTTTCTCTAGGTTACAAACTTCCCTTCTTGTTTCTTGGAATCTGAGTGGATTTACATTGTTATTTGTTACCATGTTTCGTTTCATCTTTAATTGGGTGTATTTTATGGCGGTTTCGGCGGGCACAGTCACTGGTTTACCAGTTTGGTTTACCAGTTGAGCACGAGTTTGAAAGTGCAGGGCAAGCAATTACAGCAAGGGATGTTCATGGGTGAAGTTGTCAAGCTTGTAGATTGGTGAGTAATGTTACTATTTCTCAACAGTATCATTCAAACAGTTACATGACATCAAAAACTGTTGAAGGATTTACACATGATGGAAAGGATGGCTAGGATGCAGTCTTTTACCTTATTAAGCTTCTGGCACTTGTTATTTTTTCAATCTCGGTAATTATCTTCACAGTTGCTAAGGCACCCTCATATTATTAGCAATGGGATGCCAAACAATTAGTACTTATAAAGAGAGAGTGAGTCCGAGATAAAAGTGCCCTGATTAAAAAAATAAGATGCAAGCCTTGAGTCTCAATAATTATGGGTTAAAACTTAAAATCATAAATATGTTTACATCTAAGTTAATTTTTTTAATAAAAATATAAAGTGTGTTATAAATATTTATTTAGAATGTGTTTTGTTTTATTTAAGGTATAAAGTAGTGTTGGGGAGAAGTAGAAGTAATGTTGAAAAGTTTTTGGCTTTCAAAATATCTTTCATGCTGGTTGAGGATGGATGTTGGGTATGTGTTTTGTTGAGGTTAATTTATAAAGAGTTATAAAGATTGAAAGATTTACTCACAAGTCTCTCATTTAGGTAAGTTTATAGATTTTCAATCTGGGAAATGAATCATCTAAGAAGTGGTGGATGGTAATTCCACTATCTTCCATGAATCATCTAAGAAGTGGTGAAGGGTAATTACACTATATGAGAACGTGCATTTTTCTTATAGGGTTGTTTGAAGTTATGATACTCTTAGCTATTTGGATCTTTGGAGGGACAAGTTTCACCTACATCATACTCTTTCTAGATGATGCATGCTACAATACCTTGATTTTGATGGGGAATACTTTTGATGGAGAAGGCTATTTTATAGGACTTTCTTTGAAAGTTTTTGTAAAAAAGCTATGAGCTATATCATTATTATGTAAGACAAACTATGAGCTACATCATAGTATGAGACTATCTATTGGACATGTGATTATTATGTAAAACAAGCTTTGAAATACATCGTTAATTGTCTGTATAAAAAATAAACCTAAGGAAAAATGGTAAGTGTTACATATATGGGAAGTAGCATGATTGGGAAACCCTCTTTTTAAATCAACTCTAGAAAGATTCTTGATAAAAAAAATTGTTATCACTTAATTTTAGGAAATATTTTTTTAAACATGTTTATACACAATTATATAGATAGAAATTTTTACTTTTGAAATAAGATAGAGGGTGCAAGATTGGATGGGGGATGCATTCAATAATTGTATCTTAATAAGTTTATAAATCATTATATGGATAGATATTTTTATTTTGAAAATAAGATAAAGGGTATAAGAGTAGATGGTGGAGATACATCCAATAATAGTGTTTTTCTTTAATGTTCATTATGGATAATTTAGTTCTTCCACTATTAATTATGTGATTAGAGCACTTTGTACCTTGTGAGTTGGTGAGATATTTTTGGTTGGCACATAAGATCTTTACTTAAAATTGGTGGGATATTAAAAATCAGTCCTAATTTCACTAGATAGTAGCATTGGTAAATAACATGTCTATATGAAAAAAAATAGTGATCCCTATCCCTTCTTCACATTAATACAGATGTGAAAAAATAGTGATCCCTATCCCTATCTGCATATTAATATATCCCTATCTGCACATTAATACAGATGTGAAAAAATAATGATCGCTATCCCTATCTGCATATTAATATATCCCTATCTACACATTAATACAGATGTGAAAAAATAGTGATCCCTATCCCTATCTGCACATTAATACAGATGTGCTAGTTGTTTTCCTCTTAATACTGGTATACTGCAAATACGGTAGTACGGACTCCTTCCTATTTATATTTTCGCAACCAAAAGGATTGTCGAAAAAAATTGGAAAACCACAAGGAATTGTGAAATGATAAAGGTCGTGGACGAAGAATCGAGAGAGCAGAACTCAAGTTATTCCCGAATAGAATAGGACGAGGAACATCCGACCATGGACGACATAGAAAGTTGCTGTCGACTGCTGGGATATGAGAAAAATCAATCGCCCTCCCACTAAAGGCGTGGCCTCCATATTGAGATATGGACTTGTTATTTTTCACAGCAAGGTTAACCCTTCTTTGGTGAGAGAGTTAGCTTTTTTTTAATAAGTTTGTAGTTATATTTTTTATAACAAAATATGATTTATTTTCTTAAATTCATTCATCTTTTTAATAATAATAAAATTAGCTTTAAAAATCTTTAAATTTATTAAAAAACAATAAAATAATATTCTCTCTCAACTAATTTATGAGAAAATTAAAAAAATAATAAAAATAGTTATATAAATAACTCCTCTAAATATGGTCAAGTCTTTTACATCTACATGTATGTTGTTAGTTTGAAGGATATATGATAAGCTAAATCTCAATTCATTTACTCATTCAAAGAAACATATATCTATGTAGAATGAAATCCATTTTTATTTAATTATTTTTAAATAAAAACAATTTAAATTTCAATTAAAATAAATAATAATAAAACATATAATAAGAATAAAGCATATAATATAATTTAAAAGAGGAGTATTTATTTACTTGTTGGATTTAAAGAAATAAGAATCTAAATTAAATGAAATTTGTTTATTTAATTAATTTTTGTAAGTGATAAAAAATATAAATAAATTGAAATTAAAATAGACTGATAAATAATTAAAATTAAAATTGAAATTATGTGGAGAATTATTCAACATAAGCTCATTATAACCATTTTTAAAGTAGTATATTGACATAATTACAAATTTAATGATGAGGACACTTTCCAAGAATCTTTTTACCCAAGAATAAATACAAAATATCTTCTACAAGAGGTGGGACCTTTGATATATGCTTCATTAACAACTTTTGCTAGATAGTAAACAATAAAAATACTCCGTGAAGTGCACCCTAAGAGAGAGTCCCTTGGACCACATTGAAACCATCATCACATATTAAATATTCCATGTAATGAATGTGCCCTTGAAGAAAGTGGGCATTGAGGTCTAGAAGAATGTGCATTGATAATCCCTTTGAGTAAGCCCACATCATGAAGAAGCCATCACAAGGAGTGCACCATGGATAATTTTTCAAGGAGCGTGGGTGGAAGTGCCAAAATACCTCCAAATAAAGCCATTACCTAGAGTTCTCTAGAGAAATGTTCCCAAGGGTGGTTAACTTCATAAATGAAAGTGCTAAAACTCTGTGCACAAGAAGAAACGTGACCTAGAACATTCTGCAAAGTAGTTAAGCTCTCATCAATAAATGTGTCAAATGTACCAAGAGGAAGCGAGAAATTCAATACTCAAGTGATCCATCATAAATGAAAGCTAATTAGATGCTAAAAATAGCCAAGGAGACTCGGGCATCCTCTCCAATGAACCAACAAACTATCTAAAAAACCTAGGCCACCTTCAAGGAAGTATCTCAACAAGTATTGCATACACAAGATCAAAAATAGTGTACCCTAAGGAAGTGTTCCCTATGGAGAGGGTGCACCTCCTCATGGAGATCAACAACTCACCATAAAATATATATCAAGGACTAATCCCATTAACCCTAGGAAATGATGGAAATGTACTTAATAATTAAAACACCACCTCATGGAGCAATTATTAACACTTAAAACTTAGGGATATCCTAAGTTGATGGGTTCCCATTCCATATAATTGAAGCAACAGTAAAAAAAAAGAATTTCATGCTAATTAAAACCCCTCAAGAAAACTCCAAAGTAAGAAATGACAATGCCAACACCCTAATCCCAAGGAAGCATCTTGCCAAGCACCTATTAGCATGTTGATCTATAAACACACATATGAAACCATGAAGAGAGAACCAATGTATGAGCCATGAAAACTCATAAAATAATGGAGAAATGATTCTCCTCCAACCCGAAGTACCCAATAAATCAAGTGAAAACACTATCTCCAAGTCAAACCCAAAAGTTCATGAGGACAAATTCTACAAACCATCTAGATGTGTGATAATGATCACACATATTAACCTTGATATGAAATATGAGGGGTAACAAGAAGTAAGGGAAAATTGAACAAAGTCCTATTAGAAATACCTTCACATGGCCATTGATATGGAAAATTACATCAAACTCGTTGGAGGAGAAGGAACACCAAAATGACCAATGGATCAAAAAGAAGATCAATGATGATAAACAACATGAATTAAACCAATATTGTAAGGAATGAAATAAATCTAATGTTAACATTAAAAATCATATACACATGAAGAACCCGAAGAAGATGAATATGTTCAACTTTCAAAGAACATGTGGTACAAATAAAAATTGCTAGAATGAATGCAAGTTCAACCTCAATAATTAAAAATGATTTTTATAATGAAATTGAAATTAAGGTGATTATGATACTTTTTGAGTATGAGATCAATACTAATAATAACATCAATATTATCCATTGATCAAAATCTCATGGATGAAGCTCCATTGAGGAAATGATCAATGTTGGAAAGAAGGTCTCTAGGTGTTTTTGATGTGGGGATTGGGGGAACAATTTAAACAAATGCAATTTGGCATTACTAGATAGGCATGTTACTAGATTTGTTGGATTAATACCCACATTACAAAAAATTGTACAATATTCAAGAAACAAGCATAGAAGACATGCCATTTGAATCAAGTGGCACGTGAGGAAAAGCACTGGGAGGTCTTCATCAGAACAAGTTCAGGACCATAACACAAAAAATCTAGGATTTGAGTTAAAGAAGTTGTATTGGATGAGGATGAACAAAATGTTTTTGTAACAATGGAGTAAATTAGTGAAGAATTTGGAGGGTGTTTTGTAACGTCACCAAACAGCCAATTATTTTTTTAAAAATTGATAGCGATTATCGTATAAGGATTGTATATTCAACATTATTGTTACTATCATTATATTAAATTTATATTAAGATCTTATACTACTCATTAATTATGCCATATGTTTTTATCATGAAAGGTTGAAGGTTCAAGAAGCTTATTATCTAACTTCATTTCTCATCCTACCAATGCTCATCATTGTCCTATTGCAACCATTGTTTCAATATATATATATATATATATATATATATATAGTTCCACATGTATATTAATTTGTCTACCTCATTAAGTTAAGGATCATTTTCTAATTAACATAACGATCTTTATAGTTATTATACAAAATGTCCATACTTCCTGTATCTATACATTTGTTGGATGTATCAAAACTTTTTTATCAATCTCTTGTAATCCAAACCCTTATCTACACATTCAAATTGTCTATACTTACTTCATAACTTTCGATCTAATATATGCTTTGTTCTTATAATATATAATTCTAAAAAACACTTATGTTATATTATCCATAAAGTATACTAAACATAAACTCTAAACTTCCTATCCCACTCTTATCAGATACTTACAATACTTGTTAAATTTAAATAAAGAAAATTTCTCATGGGATTCCAATTCATTTGAATTTTCCATCTTTCCCACGATTCAATCCCATAGTCAAATGTCGCTGCAAATATTAATGACTACAACAACTTTATTAAAGAGTTGAATGAGATGGATCGAACCCATACTTCACTCGCTCAAACGTTCATTTCTCATTGTAGATTGATGGCATACGACTCGACCTTATCTAGCCTCGTCTCATACCCATGTAATTACTAGCCACTCTTGCATGGGACAAGTCTTCCAATATATTTAAAAAGATATATAATTAAATGCAAGGGCAAGTGTTATCTCTAGTTCTCAGATTCATTAAGATTGGCACCATTACTAACACCTACCACCTTGCCAATCCTGTAGGATTTATTAAACTGTTCCTGGGTTTGTGTGCTTACCCTACTCTCTTCCTCACGAGTCCATTCCAAATGACTAGGAATTGAGCTAAGCTCTGTTCGTGTCACTCTGAATACTTTTGTCTCTAGTTCCATTCATGTATTTTTCACAACGCTCAGGCCGAGGATTCTTCTTCTCCTAGGTTTGCTTTATTTATCACAATAATGGTGTTTATATTTTCAGTCACGATTTTTTTTACTCATAAATCCATTTTCATTTTCGTTCTAACCCTATCTATTTAATGTTACTGTTATGGAGATGAAGTTATCACGTCTTTTAAATATTCAAGAAGTAAAGAGTTAAAAGGCTTATATTGTTTCCAGGGTTTCATATCACAGAGTCCTTGCATGGTTGGTGAACTATCTAGTTAATAGACTTGTATTCCTTTTAAATAGTTCACGGATTCAAATACTATTTGTTTAGTAATACAAACTCTTTGTTATCTTGTACATAGGATGATAACAATGGTCCGAAGGAAAAATACAAAACTATTTTGTGGGTTTGTTGGAAAACCGCCCACATGTAATGTATCTCCTTCTATCTTTTAGAAACGTTTATTTAGAGTACCATACCTTCGATATTCATTATATATGTGGTGATAAAATTTGATTTGTTGCATATATTTACGAGTTACGCTCAAGCTTGTGTCAACCATATTACACCAAGTTTTAGAAAATAAAAGGATAAGATTCCCTCATAGATTCCTCCGTTTCCTAAGTTCCCTTATTACTACTGAAGTGCCCCCACTGCACTTTAACTTGGGTTATGACTCTTTTTTACAATAGAGTTTCCTTCTTGTCTTCTTGTTGTGAATGGGTAGTGGTTCCACGTGGAACTCACCTTTTGGTTTCACCTAGATTACATTCCAATCAACAATATGAGTTATATCATGCACATATTTCTTTAGTAGTGAAACATGAAATACATTATGTGCTTCATATTGGCTTGTAGTGCAAGTTGGTAAGCTATTGGTCATACTTTGGAAAACACTTCAGAAGGTACATAATACCGTGGTGACAACGTAAAACTTTTCCCAAGGTTAGATGAACCGTCTCTGGGTTTCACTTTTAAATATACATGATCTCCAACATTGAATTCAATATGTGTCATTTTTAAATATGCATTTCTTTTTTGTCTATCTTGTGCACTTTTTAAGTTCTGTTTTATTTTCTGAATGGTGTTTTCCATTTCTTTTAACATGTCTAGTCTTAAAATGATTCTTCCAACTAGATTGTCCCAATTCACAAGTGTTCGACACCTTCTACCATATAACACTTCAAAATGACTCATTTTTAAAGAATTATTATAACCATTAATGTACGCAAACTCAATTAGGTGAATACAATCCTCCCACTTAGTTGGGCAATCCATAACATACACTTGCATCATATCCTCAACAATGTGATTAGTCCTTTCAATCTAACCATTTGTTTGAGGATGATAAGTAGTGATAAAAATTAGTTGTGTGTCCAAACCAATGAACAAGGTCTTTCATAAGTTTGAAGTAAATTTTGTATCTCTGTCTGAAATGATTGTTTTAAGTAACCCATGCATCCTGAAAATCTCTTTCATAAAAAATTATGCAATATTTATAGCTTTTTGAGTAGATTTTATTCGAATGAAGTGTGTAGACTTCATAAGTTTATTTATTACCACCATTATAGAGTCATTTTTCTTCTTATTCATTGGTAAACCTGTGATGAAATCCATACTGATTAATTCCCATTTCCACTCAAGAATGGGTATAGGTTGGAGTAAAGCCACTGGGTGACGGTTCTCAGCCTTAACATGCTATCCCTCAATATATTTAGCTGAATATTATGCTACTTTTGATTTCATTCATGGACAAAAATATTTTTTCTTTAGGGTTGTGATGGTCTTTTGATAACGTGAGTGTCCAAAATAAGGCTTCTTATGTACTTCCATTAATATTAAATTCTTCACTTTTTTACTATTTGGAACACAAATTATGTTTTTGTACATAACTAAACCTTCTTGATTATAATTGAAGTTTTTTTCTTCCTCATTTGACTTACTATTTTGATAGTTTTCTTGAATTTTTTTATAATTCTCATCTTTTTCTACTACTCACAATTTTTTTTGTTTCAAATTAGATTGTACATTGCTGCTAAAATTGTATTTAACTTCCCATTGAGTGCATCTACTACATTATTTTCCTTTCCTTTAATATGTTTTATTTCAAAATCGTATTCACTTAGAAAAGATAAGCATCTTGCTTGCCTTGTGTTCATATTTGGTTGTTCAAATAAATACTTAAGGTTGATGTTATCGGTTTTTAACAAAAACCTTCTACCCAATAGATAACGTCGCCACATTTTTAAAGAATGTATGATAGTTGTTAGTTCCAAGTCATGTGTTGCATAATTGGTTTCATGAGGTTTCAATTTTCATGACTCATAAGAAACTACATAATCGTCTTGCAACAATACACCTCACAACCATTCTAATGAAGCATCTGTGCAAACCACAAATTCTTTACGTTGATATGATATGTTCAGAATGGGTGCTACCATCAGTAACTATTTTAACTTTTCAAAACTCTCTTGAAACTTCTTAGTCCATTTGAATGTGATTCCCTTTTTCTGTAACAAGGTTATCAGATAAGCCAATTTTGAAATCTCTTTAATAAATATACAATAATATATTGTAATACCCATACAGGATCACACATATGAGACATCCTCTAGTACCAACCAATCTATAATGATTTTGACCCTTTTAAGATCAACTAAGAATCCTTCCCCTAAAATCACATGTCTTAAATACTACACTTTATCCTGATAGATTTCACACTTACTAAACTATGGATACAATTGATGCTCTCTTAGTGTTTGCCAAAACAATCTCAAGTGTTCATCATGTTCTTCTCTGCCTTTTGAATAAATAAAAATTTCATCTATGAATGCAATCACAAACTTATCAAAATATTTACATAACACATTGTTTATTAAACACATGAATGTTGTACGTGCATTTGTTAGACCAAAGGGTAATACTATGAACTCATAACATCCATAGTGTTGAAATATTTTAACTTCGAAGAATATTCTAATTAAATTTGAGTTATTATTTAATAGATCAAATCCCATTTTGCGGATTGATCAAGTTGGGTCTTGTATAAGATCAAATCCCCTTTTGTGGATTGGTCAAACTATATTTTGTATGGTGGTATTTGTAAAGTTGGTCCCTAATATTTATAATGTGGTTTTAACCACTTCTAGGAGAAGTTGGCCCCTCTAAGTGAAGTGACATAACCCTAACGCCTCCTCGACTAGTATTTATATGCGAGGATGGTGCCTCACTCATACACACTCACACTCACTCATCTAGTGCACATATCTTAAAGGAAGTTGTAGCTGTAGGAGGAAGGAGAAGAGAGGCGCATGCTCAGTCTTTAATTTATTCTTGGTGTTTTGGTATTAGTCTTGGCATTGTATTGGCAATCTATTATTGAGGAAGTTTTGTTGGGTTTTCTCCCCCATGAGGGTTTCCCATGACAAAATTTGTGTACCTTGTGATTGTGTTTCTTTCAATGATCATCTTTCTGCTGTTTTTTTTGAAATACATTAAAATTGGAAATAACCTAACAACAAAAGTAAAAACTTAACATGGTATCAGAGTTTGAATGAATAGCGCATCTTTCATTGGGTATCTAAAATGTCATTGTTGTTGTACAAGAAAATTAGGAATTACTGAAGAGGAATTTTTGACCAAAACCAATCTTAGGAAGTGCACCCTACCCTAGTGCATCTTTTGGGAGCTTGAGAGAACTTTTTGAGGGGCTAGATTCTCTGGAAAGTCAAACCCTAGTTTTGACTAGTACTAGAAAACCAAAAAACTAGGAAACTAGACACAGTACTAGAAGTGTGAGTCCATAATTGCGCAGGTCAAGTTTCAAGAGGTAAAACTTGGAATTTTCTGAAAAAATTATCTCCGACAAACTTTCCTTAGCCCAACACATCTCTCAGTAAGCTCAATTTCAATTTTTGAGAAATTTCATTTTCTGGTCATTTTCTTAGCTCCAGGTCAAGATGTTTGCAAGCACCAAGCTTGTTGACAAGTTGGAAAGTTTGGAAAATTTATGTGCCCAGAAGTACATAATTGGACTCATTATTGAAGAGAATGACCTTGCGAAATTCATAACATAAAATGTACCAGAACCCAAAGAAGATGCAGCCAAAGAGAAGTATGTAATATCCTCAATTTTTTTTAGAAAAATAATTTCCAAGATTGAATTTAGAAATAAATTTCGTTTTTGGAAACTCATATTTGGAAATAAATTTCCATTTATGGAAAATCCGAATTTAGAATTTTGGATTATGTAATTATTTGATGAATGTTGGGAAAATATTTGACTTTCCCAACTGTCCTCTTTTGTTGGACACATGCATGATACATAATTTTTAATAAATTAAATGTTGGAAGACAAATGGAATGGCCAAGTTAAAAATAATTGACCATGATTCCATGAGTGGGGAAGAGGTTTGAGTTAACTCAGAGATGATTTTTACAAGTGGCAGAAGTTGAATTTGACCACTAGCAGCCCCTAAAAGTCAGGGATTTGTAAAGTTGTGAATTTCCCCAAGGAGGGAAATGAATGGAAAGACCTAGGCACAACATATATACAACATATGTGGTAGGCATGACACTACTTAGTATGTTTGGAAATGGAGAATTGTTTGATGTTATGAGCACATGTGGTGTGAGGAAAAGCATTTTCTGATATGTTGATGGTGACAATAGCTAAGGAGGATAATTCATTTCGCCCTTATGGACTCATGGTCGGGCTAGGGGGTGATCAGGACAAGTGATCGTGGTTGTTTTGTTCTATGGTTGGGTGAAACGTGGTGGTTCCATTTGTTTACCAACATTATTTTTTTCAAATATGTATCTCAGTTGTGTATTCAAATTGTTGTTGTTATGCTATTGATGTTATACAGTTGATGCCTTATCTTATATTTTTATACTTAGAGGTAAAATTTGATGAAAGAACTGTATAGCCATATTAGTTGGTATGGATTGCCACTGTGTAAAATATTTGTAATGGTATGCTATTAAAAGTTTAATATATATATGTGTGTGTGTAAAAATAATGCATTAAATTTTTGTTATTATGTTGAATGAAAGAATAATAGTCCCAATACATACTTTTTCAATTTATAAAAGAAAGACATCTGACACAAGAGAGCAAACGTCGCTTGAAAAAATTATATATACATATTTAATACCTTCAATAATTCAAAGATAAAAATGTTACAATTTGAGTTCCTTAAACACTAGAACTCCATAGGTAGTCTAAACAAAGATTTAAAGGACTACTTAAAACTGCCTGTGAGTGCACGTATGGAGTGGTGGGAGATGAAAGCTGAATACCTTTTGTGAGTAAGACAATATCCTCACCAAGTGCAGTGTCGTTTTCTTCCAACCTGCAAAAGAGTAAGAAATAATATTAGTAAATCTCTATTGTACAAACATTAAACAATGAGATAAATAAAAGTGTCAAAGCTAACTTATCTGAAATCCGGATTGAATATCAAAGGGTCTTTGTTGCCTTACAAAGTAGTCGATCCACAACCCAGGACAAGAGTTGGGTGCGTAATCCATCTGAAGGGATCCCTCGCAAGCCAAAGGGACCTATCATCAATGTATAAACATGAGAAAACTAATTACTTGTACAAGAAATGGAAAACATAATTAAACTTCTAAGTTAAGCTTTGTAGTTTTGATATCCTGTAGGTTACAAATTATAGACAACAAATTTATAAAAGTTCAAACTGAAATCAAGGATCGAGTTTCCACCAAAAAATAAGTATTATTTAGAATACCAAGCCCATACAAAAGACCAAAGAACACTATAAGGATAATAACTTATTAAAAATAGAGTTAGATTTTCACATAGACGAAATTCCATCAAGTTAGGGCTTACATTAAAGAAAATATACAAATTTAAATAGTGACAGAGACAAACACAAATGTAATCTAGAATAAGTTGTATATATGAGATAAACATAATAAGAAGTTAAATCATGAAACACCACATAGGCGCAAAGGAGGCAATCTGAGCATACAAAGATTTGCAATGGTCCTTTAGAATTTAATCATGTTAAACTTTTCCAAAACCCTACGATTTCGTATTCACTAGATGAAGGGAAAATGATTGAATGCCTCATTTATGACCAAACAATAATACCATGTGTGTCAAATAGAGTTGTTGCAGGAAAAAAATTATCATATTTATAAACGGATTTAATTATAACAGTCAAGATAACATTAAAAAAGGCGTGGTTGAAATAGTTGAGGGTGTTTAACATAGACAATGTACGTTTTCCTTCTCGATAAGGATCTTCTTTAACCATAAATTTCAGGCAACAAGCATTGCTTTAAACAAATAAGGGTTTTAAAGTTTCCATATAAATTACAAAGTGCAATTACGAATTATATTTACATAGTTAAAGAATCGAAGTTCGAAAACATATCCACTAAGCATTTGAAACTGTAAAGGCTACGAACGGGTGTTAAACGTAAGTGTTAATACAAGAATCTTCATGGACTACAACTAGGTCCGGAATTGGCAGAAATGATAACAAATATACTACAATTACTATCAACCTTCACCCATGTCTCATTATTATGGTGTCTCCTTACACAGTAACCTCGACAAAGGCCATAAGTTTTTTTACCCTGTGTAGTCTAAACACCCCCGTGAATAAAGATTACAAAGAGTCGTCATGTTATACACAAACTAATTTCTTAGAGAATACACGATGCATAGACAGAGGAGAAAACCCACAGAGAGTATGCTATGTTTATATATGCAAGGGAAACTACTTCTTCAAATAATATTCAATGCATAGATATAAGAGATAACACACATGGAGTACATTATATTTAAATACATTGAGTTTTATTTTTGCATAGAGCATATGTCTCCTGTACAGAGAGGATATTCCATAGAGAATGTTGGGTTTATTAATACAAAAAAAAAATATTCCGTAGAGAGCATATATTACACCAAACAATGAATGTTTTCACAAAAAGGGATTCACACAGAGCACAACTGGAAGGGAAGGAAACCTAAACCATATAAGAATCCTTTTAAAACTGTCATATAGGGGTAATAGAGTACTTATTGTTCCTATGGAGATACTTCACAGAGCCAAATACTTTCTCCAGGGATGAATTCCATAATAGAGCTAAGTTCTAATACCATTTGCGAAGTGTAAACAAGGAAATGACCAAGTGAAATGAGACTCAAGAGAATAGTTACAAAGGGAGTAATTGCACCTTGAATCCTTAGATGGTGTAGAGCAGTGTTGAGTACACCACCCCACTCTTGGCTATGTGATTTATCCAAAGTGTCGATCTCACAATGCGAAGTTCACTACAATGGTAGTCTTAGAGGGTATTGGGTTGGTCAGTATACCATTAATGGACTTGCCCTAGAGTAAATTCCAAGAAAAAACTTCGGCCTAGGTCCAGACCTGACCTGGCGTCCACCAGTTTTCATTATTAACTGTAGAAAGGTAACCAAAGGTTGGGTGGATATTAACTGTACACTGGTAACTTATTACATAATTTCTACTATATTGTATGCTACTTTAAACATATACTATTGAGAGTGCTTAGTATGGTAGGTTATTTATCCTAGCATGTGGACTATGGTCTATAATGGTTATGTCTCCTAGTCCACTAGGGTCATAACATTATAGTTATAGTTTCTTACATGAATATTTCACATAAGTTAATATTTATATTCATATCATAGTTTATAATAATTTGTATGGTCAACATGGGTATGATGCAACCTCATTATGTTATGCGATAGACTTATACTATCGATTTGATAATCCTATTTAATGTTTTAACAATGCAATCATATGTGAGGCTTTAAGAATAGTATTAGTAAGTTTTTATTGGACATTCAACCTCATACAGATTCTTTTAGGATGGTTAGTCCATGAGAGTGAAACTTTTATGCACATAAACAATGACTTAGTTTTATAAGGAAAAAAATTCTTGTGTCAGGAATAGTTTCCAAGAAAGAAAGGAAAGAAAGAACAACCAATTATTATATCAAGAATCACAATGCTACCAGCTTGGTTTGGACCCAATAAGAAGCAATCAAACAAAATAAATGGAAGTTATCATAAAGAAAAGTGTATGTAATAAAATGTAAAAAATACTTATGAATATAAGCATTGCAAGATTCATAGTTTCTTCCAGAAGGAGGGAGAAGACTATGACAACAACTTGTTCCATAAACCAGATATACCTCTTGTAGTATCCATGGATTGGAATTTACATGTACAAGAATTTTCTTCCCAATAAAGCAAGTAATAAAGAAACTTATACCAGAAAGAGACCCATGTATGCAAATATAAGAATACCTTGTATGGATTCAAGCAACTTGATGCAGAGTATCTCATATACAACAAAAACATAGGAAAAAACTTTCTATGATAGAGATAGTGTATCAGAATACTTACCTAGAAGTCTAGGATGATGGACTGTTAATCCATGGAAAACTCTCATTATGAAAGAAGAAGTGCTACTTGGATATGTTTCAGTTTGAGCCTTGCCACGATGTCATGAGCTAGTAGGAAACAAAAGTGTTGAATTCGACCATGATATATTGTAATGATCAGAGCTATATGAAGCCTTCAGAGAAAACCAATGTTCCATGACAGACCGAATTACATTGAGATGAAGTATTATATTCTCCATGATGAAGTACAAAAAAGAGAAGTGGTTCTCCAATATATCTCCACAGATGAGCAAATAGCAGATATTTTGGTAAAGCCTCTATCCAAGATGAAAATTTTGCATACTCAAGAAACAAGTTGGGGCATGTGGAGATGAATTCCTTATTGAAAAAGGAACAAATTACTCCTAGGTTGGGAGGGAGCACTGATATGTTTGGATAGTAATTTTTCAATTAGAAAAATGGTCCAGGATGAGCAGTTCCTTTCCAGTTTGGAAAGTGGTTTGAGATTTATAATGGACATGCATTTTTCTAGTTCAGAAAATGGTCGAGATAGGACAGTCATTTTGGTAATGAAAATGGTTTGATAGATTGATGGTGTACTATAGACAATGATTCCCCTCATGGCCAGTGTGGGGGAATGGTCTAGGACAATCATTCTTCTTATAAGTCACTCGGAGTAGTGGTCAAGTAGAATGGTTCACCTCGCTAGGAAGTCATTCTTTCGAAGTTCACAATTGTGAGCAGTTTCAAAGAATGGTTTGTTTTAGAGGTTGGTGCAGGACATTCATTTCCTCAGGAAATTGTCCAGATAACCATTCCTTAGGGAAGACCCATTCTCTCTAGGTTACAATATGATTAGTGTCGAAAGAATGGCCTAGTTAGGTGAATGTTCTATATTTAGCAATCAAGGACATGTATTCCCTAGGGAAGACTCATTATCTCCAGGTTGCACTATGATTAGTGACGGAGGAATGGCCCAGTTAGGTGAATGTTCTAGGCTCATAAATTAGGTACAATTATTCCTCTATGCTTGAGAATAATAGTCTAGATAACCCATAGATGATATTTTACTTTTTGAGGGTAGATTCTCTTTCAGATCTCACAGATGTGAGTGGAAGAATGGCACATATGACTCAGTTTATATCATGATATTGTTTTATGTAGGTTGATATCAGATGATATGATTGATATGGATAATGTATATATCTGGATAGTAGATGCATGCTACTGTGTTGGATGTGTTCCACTGGTTGTGACTATGTGTCACTGATTAATTAGTTGTGTGCTACTTGGTGTGGTTGTGTACTACTATGGATAGACACAATTGTGTTCTATTGAATCACATTGTTTTGATTTCCATGTAGAATATCGATAGTGTTGGAAATGATTATCATCTATATGTATAGTCAGTGTGTTGGTGGACAGATATTCTCCATACGGAAAATGGTCCAGACCTTTATTCTTCTAGGACGTATGTCTCGATTAGAAGAATAGTCCTTTTAGCACATGGCATGGCTTCCAACATCTGTTTTAATATTTATTTTTCTAGGAAATGTGTTCAGATTAGAAGAATGGTTCTTATATCACTCTATGGTGTGAGTGACTTATCCAACATCATACCTGATTACTCAGATGGAGTATGGATTTGGGAGATGATACAATTGATGCTATCATATGATACTGATAGTGATGATGGTGCTCGTGATTTGATCATGAGATAGCCTGTGTGGATATGATGATGTAATGTCCCCACTTTGGGACATCATCACAGTGCAGAGGGTTATGATGACCAGAGTAGCCAGACGGAGGTTATAGCGAGTACATCGGTATTTGAGAGGCATTGTGGGGTCCAACTTACATTGATGATCATATTCCATCATTATGAGCCATTCTGCACAGGTTGGCCTTGGTTTCGTTGCATTCCGACGATTTCCATGATTTTGACTATTTTGAGCCATAAGTCAATGGTATTCACTCAAGAGGTCATTTTGGGCACATTACTTGGAGGAACCTCTCAGTGTAATAGCTCATTGGAATTGGGAGGAGCAACACTATAGGATGGGATGGCTAGAAGTGACTTTCAGTGCCCAGGGAAGCGACAAGGAGAGATAGGGAGCTTCTCAAAGGTAAAAAGGTTAATTAATTAATTAAAGTGATTTAAGTAATTAATTAAATATTAATAAAATGAAATTCACTTTGGAGGGACAAGGTGAGCCAAAAGTATAAAGGAAAGGCAAGGGCCTCTTCTCATTCATTCATGTATGATCTTATTTTGATTTCTGGCTTCTAGCTAGTGAGCCCAATATTGGGGGTTTTGAGGGTTTTGACATAACAAACCCTAGAGGATGATTCAGTGGTGAAAGATTCCACCTATATTGTCCCAAGCTTGGTCTCGGAGATGCAATACTCTTCCACACCATTCTAATTCCAGATCTACTCAGTTGTAGGAGGATTCTACATCAGTTTCACGTGCAGATAGAAAGAGGGCGCACCAGTTGAGGGATTCCCGTAAGAGGGGCACACCATCTTTGGAGAGAGATTCACTGCAGGAGATTGGCAGGGTTGTTGAGGATTATATCACTTGGGTTTTCATTGCAGGGCCTTGGACATCAGATCTAGTGCTTTCTGAGATAGTTTTATGGCTCAGATTATTTCTTGAGGATTGGGGCGAATTGAAGAGAAGGAGGGCATTTTTGAGATCCAGATCTAGTCCGTTTGGAGGGGTTACACTTCATATCTGACCCTGAGACTTTACCTAGTGACCTGCAGTGTCCCGATCTATATTTCTGGAGAGTTTCATAGCATTTGGAGGCCTCCTTCAGCAGGGCCGAATTATCTAGCATTTTAGTCATCCAGTGGTGCACACCATTCAGTGGGAGATTTCATATCTACAGAGATTGAGAGGGATATTGGAGATTCGGTCACCTGGGTTGTTCTTACCATCACCCGATCTATCAATTGGCATATTTATTAGGATGATTCGACACTTTTGGCAGTAGGGCCGAGTTATTGAGGGTTTCATCCTTCTATAGGAGTGTGGCATTCAGAGTTGCTTGTATTGATCTTCATTTCTTATTCAACCTTTCGAGGCATCTTTTGTATTAGCAGGAGCGTTTTGTAGTAGCTCTTATCTATTGTCTATCTTCTTGGCCATCTGTTGAGCATTCTAGATCGACATCTTCATTGTAGCAGGTTTCTCTATTTTATGAATAAAGAAGAATTGAGATGTTTTGGCTTGTCTATCTTATTGCATATG
>ML779828.1:782870-794167 GCA_009831015.1 Picea engelmannii | reverse complement strand
TAAAATGAAAGTCACTTTGGAGGGACAAAGTGAGCCAAAAGTATAAAGGAAAGGCAAGGGCCTCTTCTCATTCATTCATGTATGATCTTATTTTGATTTCTGGCTTCTAGCTAGTGAGCCCAATATTAGGGGTTTTAGGGTTTTGACACAACAAACCCTAGAGGACGATTCGGTGGTGAAAGATTCCACAGATCTTGTCCAAAGCTTGGTATCGGAGATGAAATACTCTGCCAGACCATTCTAGTTCTAGATCTACTCAGTTGTAGGAGGATTCTACATCAGTTTCATGTGCAGATAGAGAGAGGGCGCACCAGTTGACGGATTCTCGCAAGAGGGGTGCACCATCTTTGGAGAGAGATTCGTTGTAGGAGATTGGCAAGGTTGTTGAGGATTTTATCACTTGGGTTTTCATTGCAGGGCCTTGGACATCAGATCTAGTGCTTCCTAAGATAGTTTTATGGCTCAGATTATTTCTTGAGCAGTGAGACGAATTGAAGAGAAGGAGGGCGTTTTTGAGATCCAGATCTAGTCCGTTTGGAGGGGTTACACTTCAGATCTAACCCTGAGACTTTACCTAGTGAATTGCAGTGTCCCGATCTATATTTCTGGAGAGTTTCAGAGCATTTGTAGGCCTCCTTCAACAGGGACGAATTATCTAGGGTTTCAGTCATCTAGTGGGGCACACCATTCCGTGGGGGATTTCAGATCTATAGAGATTGAGAGGGATCTTGGAGATTCGGTCACTTGAGTTGTTTTTACCATCACCCGATCTATCATTTGGCATATTTATTAGGGTGATTGGACACTTTTGGCGATAGGGCCGAGTTATTGAGGGTTTCAGCCTTCTATTGGAGCGTGGCATTCTTTAGCTAGAGAGTTTGGCATTCAGAGCTGCTTGTATTGATCTTCATTTCTTATTCAGCATTTTGAGGCATCGTTTGTATTAGCGGGAGCATTTTCTAGCAGCTCTTATCTATTGTCTATATTTTTGGCCATCTGTTGAGCATTCCAGATCGGCATCTTCATTCTAGCATGTTTCTCTATTTTATGAATAAAGAAGAATTGAGATGTTTTGGCTTGTCTATCTTATTGCATATGGTTGAGGTATGTTCCATGGTTATCTCTCTGTGTTATTTGCTACATACACACATATAAAAACATCTAAAAGGTAAATCAACAAAGTGTTTGATGAAATACCTCGCTCAGAAAAAGTTTTAAAAAGACACCAAAACAATGATGATCCTTGCATAATGGCTTGGGATCATTACAGATGATGCTACCGGTTGAATGGTATGTTTGTGGTCAAGACCATTACATTTTAAATACCTCCCTATCTGGGAGAGAGTGTTGATATTATGGTAGCTGTGGGAGGTATTAACCTCCACTTGTAACCCTTGATGAGACTAGAACATTCCAAGAACCTAGAAGAAACCCGAAAGCATTCGAAATAACCCTAGAAAACAAGTTGGCTAAAGGAAATATTTAATATTGGAGGACACAACTTGCAACTGCAAAAATTCAGTAGTGCGCACTGTAGAATTTTAGTGCAGAAGTCTTGAGGGTAGTTGCAACTGTAGTTACTGCAAACCTATAATTTCGGTCTTTCTGGGTTGTACTTTTTTATCAATCTTGGTTATATTTTATTTTTGCATTAGCCTTGGTTGGCTATTTATTTTCTACCATAATTCTTCTCTGTCAAGGTTAAGGTGCTCAGAGGTGGCATTTGTTCCTATGGTTGGGTGATAATATTTCCATATTGTCTATGTATAAACGAGCACACCTATTATTTCTAATATTAGTAACATGCCTGAGTTATTATATATTCATGTTGTGAAGTCCATTCTTAGAATGAAATTAATGAAGTATAGTGGGAGATCAATTTTGGCTCAGGGGTGGTATCGCAATATTTTGAGTATGGTACACTCCTGGCCTATGTAAGTTCCCAATTCCCCGGATCGAGCTCTGGATAAGGGCATTGTAATCATGAGAGTTTTTGGATTAGAAGGGGGCGTATAGGTTCACTGGAAAATTTCGGAAGCGATGTCATCGATATCCTGATTTCGCATGGCCAGTTTGTGGATTGTTATCCGCTTATGGATTTGCAGGTACAAAGAGTCTCTATTACTCACTCTGGAATTGATTATCTTTCTATTAAAGGAGAAGGTTGGGTATTCTGTGCTTTGAAATTTCGAAGGTCCGATTGGAGGGCTGTATGGTGTGCATCGTTTTTGGCTTGGTCGCATTGGTTAGTCCTGGTAATTCTCTTGGTGCACTCTATTCTCCTATGGAACGATTGTTCTCTATGTGGTATTGTACTCGCTAATTCGAGTAAATATCTGCATGAAGATAATGGGTGTCTTTGGAAAGCTTCCCCACAAAGGAGGCCTGCACTTTCACTCCTAGGTCCTTTGCGTGTTCATTTGCTGAAGAATTTGGGTATTTGGAACACTATGGCCTAAAAGAACAGCAGTCGGTGGGATCTGGAGGAAGTGGATTCAACTTAGTACGAGGAGAGGCAATGACTGGTCATCTGAGTAAATTCACTCAGTTCAACTCTCACATTTGCATTAGACACTTTGGTCAAACATCGGTCTATGATTGGCCAACTATAGGATGAACTATATACTTTGAGAACTCAACAAGAATCTTTGAAGCATCAGTTGGTGCAACGGGATGTGGACTCTGGTACTTCATTTCTTGGTGAGATGGTAGAAGGCAGAGAAATTACAGTGACGATGCATATTCTAGAGCTAAAATCCCTAGCGGAGCTTGCTGAGGATATGGACAAGATAGTCAATGGAAGTGGATAGACTTAAGCTCCCTTTCTTTGTGTATGTTTTTTTTTCAACAGTATGCATAAATGGTATATTTTACTGAATGTATTCCGTGCAAAATAGTAACAGCGATAGATTTCAAATAAGACTTTGTATAAGGTTTGAATTTTGGTTGTTACAAGTTCTACCAGAGCTAGAATTTAGCTGTGACATTTTGCTCTTATTTTGTACTATGTAAAATCTCCTATATTCTGTGAAAATAAATAAATAAAATAAAATAAAGTAATTTGAATGTAATATAGCCTAAAGCTACTTTATCTTAATCTTCATATTCATAGTTGATATGTGTTAATTGTAAAATGATTTCTGTAAAAAATATTCAAGTTATATTTATAAAATTTATTATATTATTTGTATTGTTGTCTTTTTTTATTATTAATATGATTAATTTAAAAACAAATCACCTTTACAAATTTTCATTTTATTTGAATTTAATTTATTCGACATTTTTGTTCATGCATATCTAGTTAATCATGATGTAACAAATCAAAAGTCAATTTTAAGTGATGTTATTATTTATTACTGGGAAAGTAAATCATCTTGTTATTATTTATTATTATTTATTATTTGAAGAGTAAATCATCTTGAAAAAGAATAGGAAAAAAATTTGAATAAAATTTTGTATAATACAATAAATTTGAATGAATTGAAATTTAATTAATAAAATAAAATAAAAAAAATCTAAATGTAATATATTCTAAATACAATATATCTTAAGGATGGAAAAAAAAATTGAATAAATTTTTTTATAATGTAATAAGTTATAATGGATTGAAATTTAATTGATAAAATAAAATAAAACAATCTAAATGTAATATATCCTAAATGCAATATAACCTAAGGTTACTTGATGTACCAATTATATTAGTCTTAGAATTGGTATATGTTAATATTAAAATGATTTATGTTAAATATTTTACAGAAAAGTTATATTAATAAAAATTATTATATTAATTTTATTGTTATCTAATATAGTTAATTTAAAAACAATTATTTTTACATATTTTTAATTTTTTTCAATTTAATTTATTAACATTACAAACTTGTCATTTTTGTTCATGCATATCTTGTTACTCCTTCCAAGTTATGGACTTATGGGATCCTACCTCCCTTTATTGCACTTATTGGATTCTACCTGCAGCCACTGAATGCATGTTGTTAACCTCATTCCTAGCGTAAGCAATAGTTGGAAACTTATATTTTGTGTATGTAAGAAATAAAAGGTCAATTTTAAATGATGTTATTATTTATTACTTGGAGAGTAAATCATTTTGAAAAGAGTAATGGAAAAATTAAATTTGGATAGAATTTGTGTAATAGAGTCAATTTGAATATATTAAAGTTTAATTGATAAAATAAATTAAAATAATTTGAATGTATAAGAATTGACTTTTGATAGGATAGGGATTTTTTTAGGGTGCTTAATCTATTTATGCATTCAAAAATATAATTTAAACAATAAAAAAAAATCAAATTGAGTCCCCATTATCTTGAAAACCAACTAAGAATACTCAAGGATTTTTTCTCCAATATGAGTATGACTCTTAATACAGATAAGACTAAGTTCATGATTATTAAATCCAATAAGATCACTTATGATACCTTCATATATGACAACAACAACTTGGAGGAAGTGACTTCATACAAATATCTTGGAATTGATATTCACCACAAACTCAATTGGAATTATAGCATTGAGAAAAACAATTATTAGGGGATGGAAAGCTTATTACGGGCTTGAAAACACTTGTAAATCAAGTGATCTTTGGAGTTGGGATAAGAAGAAAATCCTCTTTGAGACTCTTGTTACACATATTATTCTTTATGGATGTGAAGTCTGAGGTTGTAGTATCTCTCGTTAATCCTGGAGAAAGATAGAGCAAATACAAAAGAATTGTATAACCTATAATCTCAAAATTAAAGAAAATAGGCTCTATATAAGTCTCCTCTTAGAAACAAGCCTCTCCCCCATATAAGAACAGAATACCTAATGTATAAGAACAAGTTGAGCAACATGGAAGACAAGAGACTTCCTAAAATTGCCTCAAAATCTAGTCATAACCACCATAAACTCAAATGGTGATGGCATAAACTATTGGGGAATCATGGAAGACCCCATTTTGCATAATAGTGATACTATTAAAAAAAAAATCAAATCAAAATTTAAGGAGAAAATGTGTTAGAGGAAAAAAATAAATAAAGGTATTATAAGGATTTAATCAACCCTAATCTAGAATATCAAAATTATCTATCTGTTTTTCCAAGTGTAAAGAAAAAAATAAGAATGTTGAAGATGAAAAGCACTTTATCTTAGATTGTCTAGCCTATACCCATATTAGATCTCATTTTCAAATTATTTGTCACACTACCAACCTTCCTAACCTCTTAACTCAACAAAAGTATGGTGATCTTGGAAAGCTTCTCTTAATGCTTTTCAAGCACAGAAACAAAATTTTAAAGAATGTCAGATAATCACTTACTGTCTTAAGTTCTGATAGACCAATTTGGTCTTGCGAGTAATCACTTACCCTCACTTACCCTCTTAAAGTCTTTGTGGGCGTGAATCATCATCATCATCATTATTTAGACTTCTTTATTTTAAATATTGAATATATTCTTACATTAAAAATAACAATTCCATAACCAACTTAGATTCATATTTATTTTTGTTATTATTTCATTTCATTTCATTTTTTTATTATTTTTTTCTTAAATTATATCATTTATTATTTCATTTTATTTTTTATTCTATTATTATTGTTGTTGTTTTTTAATTAAAGTGATTTTTTTTTAATAATTAATATTTTTTAATTAATTAAGAGAATCGTACTAAATCCTCATAAAGACACATGACCATAACATCTCAACATCTCATGTATATTGGATTTTTCACCTAGGGAAACATATCTTGCATTTTCTGTTGTTTAAATTGCATTTTTGAATGCATAAGTGGATTAATCCCTAGGGAAATAGAATTATACAAACTGCAATAACAATTTTAAATAAATACAATAATGAAAAAAAAAATGAAACCAACTTTTTTAAATAAAATAATATATTTTGTATAATTTTTTAATATTACATTAACTCATTCAAACAAATTTATGTGATAAACTAAATCTCCCAGTTTATGTGCATGATCTCAAACATTCTATTTCTGCAAGTTCCAACAAGTGAGACATGATGCTTCATAAACAGGCGAAGAAAATCTTAAACCCACTTCTTTAAATAAAATAATATATTATATATATTTTTTTAATATTACATTAACTTATTCAAACAAATTTATGTGATAACCTGAATCTCCAGTTTGACTCTGTAAAAAAAAATACAACTTAAAGATTCAACCTCTTACCTATAAATTAAACTTATGTGCGTCATCTCAAACATTCTATTTCCGCAAGTTCCATAAACAAGTGAGACATGATGCTTAGACAAGGACGATTTGCCATCATAACATGACCTTGCAACCTGTTGAATGCTCATTGTGACTCATTTGTTTTGGGGACAAATCATCTTGTCACAACATCCTCCTGCACTTCTCATGCCAGAGCATGAAGGGATTCCTACTCCCGAGAAGCCTTGGGAATCCATATCAATGGATTCTATGTCGGGCCTTCCATCCACCAAGCAAAGAAATGACTGTGTATTTGTGGTCATTGATCGATTTTTGAAGATAGCAATTCTCACAGCCTGCAAGAATAATATCACAATGGTATATACTACCAAGGTCTTCTTCAAACAAGTGTGGGTCCACTTTGGGATACCACAGACCATCATCTCTGACCAGGACAATAGGTTCTTCAACACATTTTGGTCGAGTCTCTGGTCATTGTTTGACACCAAGCTCACAAAATCAACTGCTTTCCACCCCCAAACAGATGGCCAAACAGAGTTCATCAATCAAATGACTGTGCACATCCTTCTCATGTACAATTATAAGTATCCTCATACATGGGATGAGAGTCTCCCCTATGCTCAACACAGTTACAACAAGGATCTCCATATCTCCACCAGCCATAGCCCATTTCAGATGGGTATGGGATTCCAACACTTGGGACCCATTGATGTTGCACTTCCTCCTCCCACCACACAGATAGGCTCTTCCCATGATCAGTCTGCGATCGACAAAGCCTTTAGATTCATTGAGCGGATTCAGCACATCCCCCAATAAGTCTAGGAGATTTTGCATAAATCCAATGCTAAGTAGAAGCAGTGCCATGATCAACACGGGCTACCACACTAGTTTCAGGTGGGTAACAAAGACTGGTTACATTTGCAAAAGGAGAGTCTCATCGTGACCCATCAGAAGCTCCACCCGCTTCTCTATGGATGATGTGGGTAGCAATGATTTTGAGATAAACACTCCACCCTTCCTTGGCCTGCACCGAGTGTTCAATTTGGGCCTCCTTTGACCATACTTTCCACCATTATTGGACACCTCAGAGATTGCAGAACAACTAAAACCCATAAAGCTCAACCTCGACTACATGGAACAAGCATCCACTGATCAGATAGTCGGCACACAGGTCAAGGGCACTTTCCAGTAGAGGATCCAACTTTTTCGGGTTGTCAAGGCAGGTAAACTCCTACACCAAGGCAAGTGGCTCACCCAGGTCCAAATCCAGTAGAATTTTCCTCACCTGATGGGGGAACTCAACACAATGGATGCCATTTATTCCTAAGGGGGGTGGATTGATCCAGGTGGATATTGGTGGCCACCCATCTATTCCAACTGGCTCCTCTTATATGTTTTTTTTTTTAAATTTCTTCTGTACTTCTTGTAATTGTGGGTTCTACACTTCTAGGGCTGTCTGAAACCAAAAAAATCCTCCAAGTGGATACTGGTGGCCTCTCACCTAATCCAATTGGCTTATTTTGTATGTTTTCATGTCAACACATCTTGTTGTACCTCCAAGGCCATTTTGAGGCCCTAAAAATTATTTTTTTGGCTCACCACAGTCAAACTATAGACAAAGTCAGAGTTTGACGAAGGAATGTGTATTTCTCTGAAATACATTTCCAATGGGCTATCACGCGCCTTAAATGGAGGTCGTATGCAAATGTTACGACCCTGGGAAGTTGAGGTACCAACTTACACCAAGTTACCCATAGGGACCCACATGACTTTTGGTGTTTCACCTTCTATGGTTAGGTTTTTGGATGTATAGGGTTTTCTCATTCATGAGTAATATAAAAAATACCTATAGACCCTCATTGTAATCCATTATGCTCAGACGGATGCACATAGTAGCCACATCTCTTCTCAGAGATAACTACCACCATTCAAGCAAGTGTTTAAGTTCTGCAATTTAATAGTTTCAGCCTATTTAATTTTTCAATAGAAGATATTGTTCATCGGATATATGTGTTATTCTTCATACCTCTTTGTTTATTGTATTTAGTTTGTTAATTAGTTTGTTCTTCTCCTAAATACGAATCATTGGTGGAGGCAGGAATAGATATCCCATGGAACAAGCATGTATAAGTTCCAGCAACAACTGAAGAATTTCAAATTGCATCTAAAAAAATAGAACACAAATATGTTTGGAAACATATTCCAGAAAAAATTGTAGATTGAGTAACGCCTAGAGGATATGAAATAGGTATTCATTTTGCATGGACAAATGATAGATTCTGCAAGGGAGGAATAAAATCTCCAAGAATAACTAGAGGAACGAAAAAAACAAGAGGAGATACTATGGCAACAAAAATACAGTTACAATAGATCAAGGAGGGAGAGAGGAACACCAGTTTCTTCCACTACTCCATGGTGCATCGACAATATATCAATAGAATCATCAAGATGGAAGATGCTCAGAGAAAACACATCATGGATTATGCAAGCATAGAAGTAGAACTGGTACATTACTACAAATACCTCCTTTCAGAACCCATTAGGGACATAACGTAGGCTATAAGAAAGATAACCAGATACATCCCCTCCCTCATCATGACAAAACATAATAAAACATTAATGAGGATGATCACATAAGAATAATTAGATCAAGCGGTCAAATAAATGCCTCTAGGGAAAGCACCGAGATCGGATGGCTTCACAACCAATTTTTTTCATTATTGTTAGCCGATGATCTGGGAAGAAGTATGGAAAATCATCAAGGAGTCCTATACCTTTGGACAAGTCCTCTCGACATTCAATGCCACTTTCCTCACGTTAATTCCAAATAAATAAAGGGTTACCAATCCAAAATAGTTCCTCCCCATTTTCCTTTGCAATGCAATCTACAAAATAATCATGAAGGTAATTTCTCTAAGGATCAAACCTTTGCATCCTTTCATCATCTCCAAGCTACGTGGAGGGGCATAAAATTATGGATAGTGTCATCCTATCTCACGAGGTGATAAATTCACTCAAATCAACATATACCCCAGGTATGCTAATCAAACTGGACCTCTCAAAATCTTTTGATACAATAATTTGGCAATACATGTGTTCCCTCCTTGAGGCCTTTGTCTTTAATAAGGATTGAATAGATTGGATCATGAAGATCACTTATTAAACCTTTTTCTCCATTATGGTTAATGGAGTAACCTCCTATCCTTTCTTCCATAAAAGAGGCATTCAATAGGGGGAACCCCTCTTCCCTTTCATTTTTTTCATCATGGTTGAAGGCCTTAGTGGCTACATCAATACCTCAATTGAGGAAAGTTCCCTCAAGGGCCTACCCCTTCACAATCTCCAATTGTCAACCTCTCATATTCAATTTGCGAATGATACCTTGTTGATGAATACCCCTACTACAAAGGAGTCCAACAAACGTAACTCCATCCTCATAGACTTTGTTCAAGCTTCGAGGACCTCCCTAAACCTTGAAAAATCACAATTCTTCTTCTTCAAAACCCCTTTGGTGGTCTAAACCTACATCTCCAAACTTATGGATATCCCCAAGATCTCCCTTCCATCCAACTATCTTGGTATCCCCCTTACAAGGGTAGTCACTCGCAACATCTCTTGGGACAACCTCCTACTTTCCATATCCAATAGACTAAACAACTAGACCTTTTTCTCTCTCAACCTTGCAGCCCGACTAGTCCTTCTGAAAGCAGTTCTTCAAGCTCTCCCGACCTACCTTTTTACAACCTTGGAAACACCATATTCATTTATAAAATCCATCAGGAACCTCCAACAAAACTTTCTTTGGCATGGCCACCATCTTGACAAGAAATAGGCTCTAGTTGGGTGGCATAAAATCTGCCAGCAAAAATCCATAGGTGGACTGGGTCTAAGGGATCCATAGGTGATTTTAGGGGCGAAATTTCGCTCGTGGGCGAAATTAAGGGGTTTTGAATTTTAATGGGGTGAATTTTTTTTGTTGGAAAGGGATGGAGATCTTTATTATCATTCACCCTCCATTTATTTAAAAAAAAAAATGTTTAAAAGGTTAGCGCATGGTTTATTTACCACGAAGAGGAAAAAAATTAATTTTCGCCTGCTAAAATTCGGGCCAAAACCTTCCATTCGCCCCTATTTTTAGCTATGAAGATTTCTGGAACCATTTTTGCCCTCCGCGTCTGCTATAAATCGGGTTTCCAGCAGTTATTCACTCCAATTTCATGTTCTGGGTATTTAAATGCGAAGTTGAAAGACAAATTCTCCGCAGAGCTTAAATCTCATTTCATTTTTTATCAACAGTTGGATATATTCTCTCATATAAGTAGGATTCACTAACACTTGCGAAGTTGAAAGACAAATCCTTTGCAAAGCTTAAATCTCATTTCATTCTTTATCAAAAGTTGGATATATGCTCTCATGGACGCAGGATTATCTAACATTGACTTCCAAAAGTGGACTGAAAGAGCACCCAAAAACCCATTTTTCATAGGTAAGATGAGAGAAAATTATGAAACCCTCAATTTGGGGTTTCTCTGTTGGTTCTTTAAATATTTATTTTTTGTCTTTTTGATGGGTTTTTAGAGGAGGTTACGAGTCTAACTATAAAAACAACAATCACTATTCAATGAAATTTCTTATGCTCTGGTGTTCTGTGCTATTACTAATGCTATTGTTTGTTGAGATGATTAAAGGTGGTGTTTGTCAACTGTGTAGAAGCCATTCTCATTATGTCATACCAAAACCATTGGGCTTCCGTAGACTATGGTCATCCAATGCCTCATAAACGGTTGAAGGTATTCTCATTATGTCATACTAAAAACGTTGGGCGCCATTCTCATTAAGTCATACTAAAAACTTGGGCTTCTGTAGACTATGACCATCAAATCCCTTATTCAATATAACAATCCATTGCCAACAATACTATAATGTATTGAATCTTATTTGTATGAGAATATAGGTGATTGATTTATGTGCAAGCTTGGAGAAGAGAGTGAGATGCACTCAGCTATGGACATGTTGGACAGGGAGATTGTATGCATTCCCCAAAAAATAAATAGAAAGTTATGTGATATCGGTAGAGTATGGTGGCCCAGTGTTGGGATCTGATT
>ML779828.1:747071-762408 GCA_009831015.1 Picea engelmannii | reverse complement strand
ATCAGAGAAAGAAATCGAAGTTGGTTCCATGGATTACCTGCAACCATATGGCAGCGACGAAGTCCATCCATCTGAATGCTTCTGTTCTGCTTTTCATTTTCTAGGCGAGCCAAACCTTTCGGCGTTCACCAGCCACAAATTTACGGCTGTGCTAGTTATTTTTCTTTAGAAATACTGGCAGAATGGCACTGTGCCACTACTTCTCAGGCAACTGATCTCGTGACGCCCATTTTGATCTGCTCTAGACTGTGTGTCGGTCGAGTGCCACAACAGAGAACTGGACACAACGACTCTCTCTCAAATTGACAGCGAATTCGTAGAGCAGCGAACTAATTCATAGAACGATAGGCTTCACACCTCTCAATGCCTTCACGCCTCTCCCTGCTCTTCTTTGCATGCGATTCTTTGCAGCAACGCACTTCCTCCTCCATGCAACGACTGGCGGCTCCTCAGGCTCTTCTCGGAATCTGGACGGAACAGCAACCGGCTGGGATCCTCTCAGAATTGGAATCCAAGGGCTGGATGCTGGAATCAATATTTGGGTACAGGTAGCCGAGAGGCACAATATCGTGAGCACTCTCTCAAGCTATATTGTAGGCAGAGACAAAAATACCTATTCCCTAGGTTTTAGTGAAGTGTTGGCAATACTCTCCTACTTTATCATGTATCAGGGTCGAACCAAAGTCAATTTCTAGTAGGAACTAGTCGCACACTCTCCACGCGCACCTCTCCACGCTGACACGATTTGATCTGGGTGCATCCATCAATAATCTCCTTCTGCAGTGAGTTCTCCAGTGAAGGTTGAAGGAAACATGATCTTCTTCACTTTCTCGATAGCATACACGCTCGACGATTTTTATTAACAACGCTCAACAGGCATCTCCTTTACCTCCTCAGAGAAGCCAACAAATTCACCATTAGCAGTGATATCTCCTTCTCTCCTCCACGCAAAGGCCGCGAGCGATCTTCCTTTCTCCTTCTCGGTGCACCAACAACGATTTCTCGCGGGGAGCAACGATCTGGTAAGCGGGAATGATCGACCTCTCACAATCTCCCAACGACTCTCATCAACATCAGCTCTGATAAGAGAAGAGGCAGGAAATTATCTCTTCGCTCAAGCGCTGTAATCCATCCGCGATCCGCCTCTCCAGACAGTCACTCCTCTTCATGCAGTGATCTCGCTATCTCTCTATCTCGACAACTATATCATCAGTGACATTATCAGTAGCAATATGTTCCAACAGAAATGCTCGGGTTTCTATCAAATGCACTTCTGTTTGTGGATCTAATGCCCCTTCTACGCCACTTGTACAAATTACCATATCGATGCAATGAGTTCAACTTTCTACAAGTCAAGGACTAAGGGCAGGTTGACTTCTTTTCACGTTGGATTGCACAGGTCGAGGATTTGTGGTTGTTGCACTTTGAGAGCAAGATTTCACTTCACGCACAGGTTATTTCTGAAGTTCGCAGTCATTCTTGGAAATCTCCCACATATACCCAGATTTTCTAGTCTAAACTCAAACTCAATAATTTGTCAAGGTCTACTGCCCAATAAGAGTCGATCCCAACGATCCCACAACATCAATCGATCGATATCAATGTCATCCCTCTTCTCTCCAGACGATGTGCAGATCCAAGAGCGCAATGAAGCTTTTTTGGGATGCTCAGCGAAACGCGGAGTAGGATGAGTGGCCCGACAGGACTTTGTATAGGTGGGAATGAGAGTTCGCCCTCCGGGGCGACGATTTCTCTTCCTTTGCCGAAGAGGATGATCAACAGATTTTTGTGACACAGCCTTCAACGCAACAGTGATCTCGAGTGTATAGACAACAATGCAACCACAGCGATCCGCCTCTCTCAAGAGCGATCGTCTCTCTCCCTCAGCGCTACGAATATTCGCAACAACGATCTACCTCTCGCGACGCTCCTCCAGCGAACAACAATTTTAGAACCCTCCAGCGAATATCTCAGCACTTAGACACGATCTCGCATACAACTAATGGAGCGATCGACCTCCTCATGATTCACCTTCTCCTCCTTCTGGGAAAGAATGCTCTCTCCTTCTTTGTAATGTTCCTGACTTGGCTAGTCTGAGAAACTCTGCTAATGTGTGTAGGATCAAAGGTTTACAGCATATAAATGATCATACAAATAATAAACGTGACAAAGGACTGCGAGTTTGTATTATGATATCTCTGTGGATTACAAAATGGTCGAATGCAACTGAATAACTGACAATACTCGACTAGATCAACATACAAAGGATCTTATCCGGAAAATAAGCAAATGCGGCTGAATAAAATAACAACTCTCTGCTAGATCAAAAGACAAAAGGATCTTAGCCGGAATACAAATAAGCAACTAAACGATAATACCTGGAATATGGGAGCACTGTGGAATTAATGAAGAATGATGGAAGACCTCGATGATCTTGTCGATGACTAGGGTGTGTCTTTCAACACTGAAATCAGACAACTGGTGTCTTCCTCCTGGAATACACTGAACTATCTCTCCTGAGATGCACCTCTTCTCCTCAATGACAAGTCATAATCTGCATAATGATGAATTAAGTCGCTGACCCTTCCTTTATGGCTTTTCAAAACCCTAAATCATGCTGAAACCCTAAATCACTGCTAAAAAAAAACGTTGTTAACTCTTGTTAGCTCAATGTCACTTTCTGAATATAACACCTGTGACTAGAGTGACCTCTAGTAACCCTATTTACCCCTCTTTGGCCCTCGCTATAGTCTAATGGGGTGGCTTAGACCATTACGCCTCCTTTTCTGGAGCTCTTATTTGGAAAGGGACATTATAGTCCTCCCTTCCCGAAATTGCTTGTCCTCAAGCAAAACCAGTCAAGGGTGCTACAACACCTGCTCGCTCTCCCAAGTAGCGTCCTCTATTGGAAGCCCTCTCCATCTCATCAAACATTCTCTGATGACCCTCCTTAGTTTCCGCTCCTGGAACTCCAAAACCTATTCTGGAACTAACTCCAACTGTCCCTCCTCATCCAACGGGGGAAGCTCCTATGATGTGTTAATGAATTGTCCCACTGCCTTTTTGAGGCAAGACACGTGGAACATGTTATGAATCTTGCTCCCCTCGGAAAGATCTATCTTGTAAGCAACCTTGCCTACTCGGTGCATGATCCTGTAAGGACCAGAAAATCTGGGCTTGAGCTTCTCGGCTCCACTCTTCTTCAGAGATGACTGTCTATAGGGTTGGAGTCTCAAGAAAACCAAATCTCCAACCTCAAATTTGCGCTCTATCCTTTGCCTGTCCCCACTTATCTTCTGTTAGTTTTGCGTCGTCTTTAGGTTCTCTTTCAACAATTTGAGAATCTCCTGACTCTCTATGATCCAATCCTTGGCCTTGGGAGCTCTGCTCTCCCTGAAGACCAAGTCTACCAAAGTGGGAGCATGATATCCGTATAATGCTTGAAAGGGTGTCATACCAATGGATATGTGGAAGGTGGTCTTGTAGCAATGTTCCCCTAAATGTAACCACTTTACCCACATTCTCTATTGTCCTCCTACATAGTTCCTCAAATACCCTTCAACCCACTTGTTGACAATCTCGGTCTTCCCATCTGTTTGAGGGTGACAGCTGGTGCTAGGTGTCAACTCTATGCCCACCAAGAGAAACAACTCTCTCCAAAATGTCCCTATGAATCGACTGTCCCTGTCACTAACGATGTTCTTCGGCAACCCATGAAGTTTGAAGACCTTCCTGAAGAAAAGCTCGGCTACCTGAACTGCGATGTACTTTGTCGGTATGGCATAGAAGTGAGCAAACTTGGTCAATCTGTCGACCACTACATAGATACAATCCTTACCCTAAACCTTGGGTAGACCAATGATGAAGTCCATAGATATACTCTCCCATTTCTACTCTGGAATGGGGAGTGGCTGAAGTAGTCCTACTCGAAGAGCATGCTTTGACTTGTTCTACTGGAAAGTCACACACTCACTGACGTGTCTCATAACATCGTGTTTGAGGCCCTTCCATGAGAACCTCTCTCTAATCTGTCTGTAGGTTTTGAAAAACCCCAGATGGTTTGCTAGAGGTGAATCATGAACTGTGGTGAGGATTTTCTTCTGAAGCCCTAAATCTGGCACGAAGTAAACTCTATCCTTGTAAAATATGACATCATCAATGACCTTGTACCAATCATTCTATATCTGCCTATCCATTAGCTCACAAGAGAATTTGTTCTTGGAATATTCTACTAACAACTGGGATTTCCAATCTACTGAAATCTTCATCAAAGAACATGTCGCAGGCCTCCTCGATAGTGCATCAGCCACAATGTTCTTCTTCCCCTTGACATACTCTATTTCAAAGTCGAATGCTTGTACCTTTGTCACCCATTTATGTTGGTGCTCAGTGAGGTCCTTCTGCTCAAGGAAATACTTCAAATTGTTGTGATCGATCTTGACCACGAATTTGCTTCCCACCAAATATTGTCTGAACTTGGTCAAGGCATGCATGATTGCCAACATTTCCTTGTCATAAATGGAGTAAAATCTCTCAGGTTGACTAAGCTTCTGGCTCTCGAATACAATGGGGTGTCCTCCCTGCATCAAAACTGCATCGATCCCTTCATCGGATGCGTCACACTCTAGTACAAATGGCAGGGTGAAGTATGGTAGTGCCAACACTATACAAGTGCCCATGACTTCCTTCATGTGATCAAAGGTTTACTGTGATTTCTCGATCCATATGAAGGCCCCATGCTTGGTAAGATATGTCAGTGGTGCTCCAAACTAAGAAAAACCTTAGACGAACCACCTGTAATTGCTGCATAGCCCGAAGAAGCTCCTCAATTATGTCACGTTCTTGGGCATCGATCAATCCAGAATGGCCTTGATCTTCTCTTGGTGCACCTGTACCCCCTGTGCACTGATGATGCAGCCTAAGTAAAGTAGATCTATCATACCGAACTCGCACTTAGACTCTTTGTCATATAATGACTCTGCCTCCATGATGCTCAATACCTCATCCAGGTGCCTCATATGCTCTTGCCATGACCGGCTATAGATCAAGATGTCGTCGAAGAAAACCAAGACTGATTTCCTTAACTGATCCCTGAATATATGGTTCATGCAAGACTGGAATGTAGCGGGTGCATTGCTTAGTCCAAATGGCATAACCAGGAACTCGAAGTGTCCAAAATTACATCAAAATGGCATCTTTTCTATATCCTGCTCTCGGATGCTAATCTGGTGATATCTAGAGCATAGATCAATTTTTGAAAAGAAAACGGCCCCATGTAGTTCATCCATCAACTCGTCAATACGTGGGATAGGGTATCATTTTTTTATGATTTTCTTATTCAAGGCTCGGTAGTCAATGCACATCCTCATGGTACCATCCTTCTTCAGAACTAAGACAACTGAAGAAGCAAATTGGTTGATGCTTGGTCTGATGTGTCCCATCACCAACAATTCTTTGATTGCCTTCTCTATCTCATCCTTGGACCTCCTAGGATGATAATAGGGGGGCGTGATCATAGGTTTTTCCCCCTCCTCTAACTCAGTGGTCTGCTCAAACCCCCTGCTAGGTGCTCTCCCTGATGGGATTGCCTCAAAGACCTATTGATGTCCCAATAAATTCTTGATCTCTGTGTGGTATTGTTGTTGATCTTTTGAATCCTTCTGAGTAGTGATCAAGCATTCTGTGACATATGCTACCTCCCCATGTATGAATTGTTGGGTATGTGTTATATTATTTGCATGTGTGTGTGTGTGGGCGTGTCAGATACGACAACTGTGTCTGATGATCCCTTCACCTATAGCTCTGTCATGTGCGTCGGGCGCTTTCCTAGGGGGGTCCCAGGGGGGGCAGGTCCTCTTCATCCTCTTGGCTGAAACTGTCCCAGGTTCTCCTGTCGACATACCCCTTAGAATAACCTTCTTCCCATCCTGATCTCTGAATCCCGTTTCCAAGGTTTGGTAGTTGGTAGTGTTTTTTCCCAAGGTAATCATCCACTGAACTCCTAACACCACATCTACGTCCGATAGGTCAACCACATAAAATGTGTCTCTCACTGTGTAGTTGCCTAACTTCATCTTTAAGTTTGGAATTTTGTCTAGACACTCCACTGTGTGGCCATCTTCTACCGCAAAATCAAACCTCTCAAACTCCTTTTTCTGAAGTACCCATCTCGATACTAGTGAAGCATCGATGAAGTTGTGGGTGAACCCACCATCTATCAGGGTGATTTCCCATTGCCCCTGAATAATCCCTCTGATATGGAGGGTATCATACCTGGGAACACCGGAAAGGGTCACTATGACTCCTCCCTTTCCTGGTTTCCTCCTGTTAGCTTTCTCTTGCGGTTGTGGGACTACTGGAGGATGGGCTCTTGCCAGTGTTCGTGGTCTATGGGGAGGTTGCTCCTCTGTTGGTGTTGACTCCTCTTCTGAACTAATGGATCCATGTCTTGCTCCTCCTCCTCACTCTCCACGTTGTCTGCTGCTACCTTAATATAATGAATCTCTCCCTTACCCATGCACATGTGGCTTAGGACCCAAGGATTTCTACAGGTGAAGCAAATCTTCTTCCTCATAAGCTCTCGCCTAGTCTCATCATCCAACTTCTCCTTTCCCTTCCATTCTCTCTGGAATGGCTTCCTGTCTTGATCCCTTTGGGGCACAAATGGTTTGCAGAAAGTTTTAGTCTTTGGCATTGAGTCTGCCAGATTTCGAGTGCGAAGGATGGCATCCTGCAAAGTGGGAGACCTGTATGCCTTCACCCATCCTCTCAAAGGCTTTGTGAGTCCTTCTGTGAATAGCATGATCAACCTGGGTTTTGATATATCTGTCACTACCATGGCTACCCACTGAAACTCTGTGATGAACGCCTCTGTTGTGCCAGTTTGTCTCAATTGGGATAGATCCCTGAAGTGTATCTCGGGATCCTTCCTGTCAAACCTATCCATGAGCCTATCTGTAAACTCCCTGTAGGAGGTGATGCGACTGTGACCCAATGTCACCATTCCATGATACCACCACTCGTGTGCCTCACCCTCCAAGTGTAAGGTCACGAAACTGATGGCCTTTGTCTCGATCATCTGGTTGAGCTTGTAATATGTGTCTAGATTCTGTACCCAAGCTCTACCGGTGTATAGGTTATGCCCCTGCTGTTGTTGTAGTCCTCCCCTCTGCGACTCTCTGGGGTGGTTCCTGAGTCTGAGTCCATAGTACTCGACTAAGGTCATGTCCTAATGGAAGTCATGACCCAATGTTGTGTACTCCCTCCTATACTTTGCAATGTCGTCGGCATGAGTGGGTGGCCTATGTGCTATTGGTGGCGGTGCTGCTACTAGGGGTTCCCTCTAGAAACTGGGAAACAAGGGTCTCAGAATCCTACTCGCAAAGGTGTATGTGCGAAAGGGTGACTGGGGTCTACTACCTGCTCTCGAGTTCGCATGTGCTGCATGCGGGACTTGTCTATCTGGGGTGCCCACTCTAGCTAGTCTATCAGCCACCTGTGCCAAGGACTGAAACATGGTCCGTTGACTAGCTAACATACCATTGATAACCTACATGAAAGTTGCCTCTAGATTTACAGGGGCCTTGCCACTGCCCTTTGGTCACTCATATCTATCTCCTAGCATCCTCTCTACCTCGCGCTTAGCCTCACACTCTTCCCTTCTCTCTACTTCTCTGTGTGCCTCTTCCTCTTCCTCTAAGCTAGGAGGAAAAGGGAGAAAATTAGGCCTATGCCTTCTTTCTTGATGCCTGTTGTAAGTGACATATTCATCACCTACATGTTCACGACCCTCTAGGTCTTCTGTTGCACTCATTTTCTTTAGTCACAGGATGGAAGGACTAAATATTTGATACCACGGTAATGTTCCTGACTTGGCTAGTCTGGGAAACAATGCTAATGTGTGTGTAGGATCAAAGGTTTACAGCATATAAATGATCATACAAATAATAAACGTGATAAAGGACTGCAAGTTTGTATTATGATATCTCTGTGGATTACAAAATGGCCAAATGCGGCTGAATAATTGACAATACTCAACTAGATCAACATACAAAGGATCTTAACCAGAAAATAAGCAACTGCGACTGAATAAAATAACAACACTTGACTAGATCAAAAGAAAAAAGGATCTTAGCCAGAATACAAATAAGCAACTAAAAGATAATACCTAAAATATGGGAGCACTGTGGAATTAATGAAGAATGATGGAAGACCTGGATGATCTTCTCGGTGATTAAGTTGTGTCTTTCAACACCGAAATCAACCAACTGGTGTCTTCCTCCTGGAATACACTGAACTATCTCTCCTGAGATGCACCTCTTCTCCTCAATGACAAGTCATAATCTGTAGAATGATGAATTAGGTTGCTGACCCTTCATTTATAGCTTTCCAAAACCCTAAATCATGTTGAAACCCTAAATCACCTTCTATTTTTAGATCATAATGACTTAAAAGCATTGTTAACCCTTGTTAGCTCAATGTCACTTTCCGAATATAACACATGTGACTAGAGTGACCTCTAGTAACCCTATTTACCCCTCTTTGGCCCTGGCTATAGTGGTTTACACCATTAAGCCTCCTTTTTTGGAGCTCCTATTTGGAAAAGGACATTACATTCTTGGCTCAAGAGATCACTACCTCATAGGTAGGCTATGCCTGGAGGCTACCTAAACAAAACCAACCATAGTACTTTATTAATCAATGAAGATTACATTATAGAGGAGATGAAGAACGGTTGGAAATGGTTTGAAACCGTTCTCAACTAATTGCCGCAACTAATTCTCCGTTGTTTCTAAGTGTTCTCAAGCTTCTAGACTGGCCAATAATGTTACTATTTCTCAATAGTATCATTCAAACAGTGACATGACATCACAAACGGTTGAAGGATTTACACGAGGGAAAGGATGGCTAGTACGCAGTCTTTTATCTTATTAAACCAGCTCGAGTTTGAAAAAGCAGGGCAAGCAATTATAGCTAGGGATGTTTATGGCTGAAGTTCTCAAAGTTGTAGACTGGAAAATAATGTTACTATTTCTCAACAGTATCATTCAAACAGCGACATGACATCACAAACTCTTGACGGATTTACACATGATGGAAAGACTTTGACTGGAAAATAATGTTACTATTTCTCAACAGTATCATTCAAACAGCGACATGACATCACAAACTCTTGACGGATTTACACATGATGGAAAGGATGGCTACTACGCAGTCTTTTATCTTAGTAGTCCCTGACCTTCTAGCTGGTAGGGATTATCCTAATCAATTCTCCGTTTTGATATTAGTTTGGCACTAAAATCAATGTATTTTTATTGTTTTAATCTTATGTTTTGGTAAATTATAAGTTTTTTTTCTCTCCCATTTCATGTTTTTATCGGTTGAGACTTTATTTCCGTTTTGATATTAGTTTGGCAATAAAATCAATGTATTTTTATTGTTTTAATCTTATGTTTTGGTAAATTATAAGTTTTTTTTCATCTCCCATTTCATGTTTTTATCGGTTGAGACTTTATTTGATCTTAACTTAAATTATAAATTTCTTTTCATCTCAATTTAAATTATAAGTTTCTTTTCATCTCATTTCATGTTTTTACTTTAATATTTTTCTTAAAGTTTTAGATTGAAACTTTATTTGGCCTCAGCTTAGGTTATAAGTTTCTTTTCATCCCATTTCTTGTTTTTCGGTAATTTTCTTTTCATCCCATTTCATGTTTTTACCCTAACTTTTCAAGTTGAGATTTTACGTGGCCTTGGTCTAAGAGGTAGAGCCCCTGCATTGCCCACCAACATCTTACTTTAAAGTTCACATATCTCACTGCTACATGTTCACTCTTCTGTAACTTTGTTTCAGGTAAGTTTATGCCTGGAAGAGGCAGATCCCTGCATTGCCCACCAACATCTTACTTTAAAGTTCACATATCTCACTGTAATGCTACATGTTCTCTGTTCGCAACTTTGTTTCAGGTGAGCTATGAGCTTGTATTGTTATTTGACAACATAGTATGCCCGGAAGAGGCACAGCCCCTACATTTCCCAACAACATCTTACTTTAAACTTCACATATCTCACTGCTACATGTTCACTATTCCGTAACTTAATTTCAGGTTTGTTGTGAGCATGTACTATTATTTAACAACATAGTATGCCCCTCCTACCTGTTGCATGTTTCTTCATTTATTGGGTGTAGGTGATTGGATTTGTTGGTGGGAAACATTACAACCTGCAAGTGAACTAACATAATTTAACTTACATCAGAACTTTCATGCAGCACGAAGCCAAAATTTGAGAACCATGCCTTTGGTAATACTCTTGAGTAAATTCCAAAATTTAACTTACATCATAACTTTTATGCAGCACGAAGCCAAAATTTGAGAACCATGCCTTTGGTAATACTCTTCAGTAAATTCCAAGCATAACTGTTTCATATTTTTTTTGGTGTGTATTAGGATTTGTTTTTCAAGCTACAATTTAATTGACTAAAAAATAAATTAATTGACTAAAAAATAAAAAATTATTACATTACAAAAAAAACTACCATTCCCTTTTTAAGAATTATTGTGTAGTTTTGGGAAAGTATGAAGAAATTGAATATTGCAAATCATAAATTGTCTCTAGTAGAAACTCCATCTTTTTATTGAGAGAGCGCAATACTCATATTTCTTGGACACCCTGCAAACATCTGCAATGAAAAAATAAATCTAGTTACCCATTTTTCATTTTTCCTTCACAGCAAACTCGAAATATTGTGGATACATTCTTCACATGTTCTTCGCTAATACTGTTCATGCAAAGGATCATCATAATTTAAAATTAGTCCTCGTACTTCCCTCCTCCATCAGTAAACTAACATAAATTGTTTCTATTATTCACTATTAAACTAATCATGGTTTTGTTATAGCAATCTATATTAAGAGCATTTTGTGTTTGTGAATAGTGAGTTGCAATCCATTGTTAAGATGCCTTAAGCTACTACCCTTCAAATGGTGCAGAAAAGAGTCAACTTTTCTATAGTCTACGGGTTCCTCATTTTTGCAAGGTCAATGCTTTGAAACCTTATAAGCATACAAAATCCATTTAAATCTAGTTTAAACATCAACTTATACTACCCTTGAAATGGTGCAGACAAGAGTCAACTTTTCTATAGTCTAATGGTGCAGACAAGAGTCAACTTTTCTATAGTCTACCGGTTCCTCATTGCTGCAAGGTCAATTCTTTGAAACATTATAAGCATACAAAATCCATTTAAATCTAGTTTAAACATCACTTTAAACAATCCAAGTGATGTGAAATAAAAGGAAAAACCAATGTTTTATGTTCTTATTAACATGATTAAAGAATTAAATATGAACGAACACACATCCATCCATATTTAATCAGATGATAGAATTTGAAAAATGAGCATGTTAGGATTGTATCCTCTAGGTTAATATTAAGTATGACCTGGATAAAATATACCATGGTTCTCTAGCTCAAAACATGTGCTTAAAAGACTCATTTCATTCCTTTCTCATCAAAGAGTGTAAAGAATAAGCAAATTTACAGTGTGTTTTGCAAAGTATTCAACATTTGCTGCAAGTCCCAAAGAAATGACTTCGTGCATGAAATAAGGATTGGCTTCATCTTGCGGGTGTTGAATTTGAGTGATGATGATCTTGGTTGAAATGCTAGAATAAGAGTCGATCCTTCTTGTTTCCTTTTCCTCAAGATCCCGACAAACCAAGCAGTATGGCTCTTATTGCATGGAACTAAAGTACCTATAAACATAAGTATTTATGTCCTATCTTTCATTGTTTCAGATAGCATACATTATTTATTTCCAACTCGCTGGCTTTAAAACATACACTTCCTAAAGGATTTGTTTCACGTTTCTACATGTAATATGTAGGTCGGTTATTTCTTATATCTCCATTCATTTCCTTGAGCATGGAAAATGACATACTTTTACATTCACCTGCATTATTCATATATAATTTGGTGTTTTATACCCAAAAATATTACTACAGGAAATGTTATTGTCTAGTCTGTGCCAGTTTTAGTTGGTGCAGGACAAAATAATCTCTCTATATCTAAATTCTATGGTTAATAGAAGTCCAAAGAACTAAGTACCAATAAAAACTCAAAATAGGCAACAAGCATTAGTAAAAACATCTATTACCAGCATGTTCTTTAGAAGTCATCCTTTGACAGCAATTTATGCAACAACCGCTTATGAGACATTGATCTTCTCGCATGGAGGGTTGTTATTGACTATCCCAAGCCGATGGGGGGTTAAAGTATCATTCTAGTGCTTCCTTGAAAAGGAAGGCTTCAAATGCTACAATGAATAGCATTTGTTCACCCTGGCTTTCAGACTTGCAACATTGCTATTACAAGGTTGCTACTACAAGCAATCCTTGCCTGTTGCCGAGTGTTTCCTTCAATACATTACAAAACACATGTTGAAGATGATGAACACAAGTCGTCCTTGCCTGCTGCCAAGTGTTTCCTTCAATAGGTTCAAGTGTTTCCTTCAATAGGTTACTGAACACATGCTGAATATAATAAACAATTAGGTAGGTGTATTGAAAATCAAAACATTTCACCCTACCAAAGACTGCAAAAAGCACCCAGCGTGAATTTTAAAAGAAAGCGAAGTGACATTGTTTGATGCTAAAATGGTTCATGTGTAAGCACTCTTTAATACGAGGAGAAATTAGTTGGACGTTGTTAATGAAAAATAGTTGATGTGTAATAACTCTTAAATCAAGGAAAAAGTAGTTGGATCTTGTTAGATGCCAAAAAGATGTGTAATACACCACATATCATGGAATGATAACCCTTCTCTAATACATGCATCTGAAAGAGACGATCAATGTAACTAACTAATCCCTATATATTTGATGTTTCTAATCCCTGTATATCGGATGTTTCATATTGGATGTCTCCATTAATATTATTTGGCCTAATGTTTGGAAATTGGAATTGTGTAAGCTTGACGTTCTTACAATGTTTTTTGTTTTTTAAGACACATCCATAATAAATTAACAGTGATGTCATTTTGTACGAGTATTCCTTGACATCGATAATAAATTAACAATGATGTCATTTTGTACGAGTATTCATTGATTTCTAAATACTCAATAAATCATTTAGAAATGAATTGAGATTGATATAATATTCCTGATCATATTACTTCAACTATTAAAACAAAACGAGGCCAACTCTAGATACTTATGTGGCATCTATTGTTAAAAAGGAACCACAATAGTGTGATTACCATAACTCCATGTAATCTTGATAATTATATTGCATTAATTCTCAAAAATGAAGTCAATAGTGTGATTACCATAACTCCATGTAATCTTGATAATTATATTGCATTAATTCTCAAAAATGAAGCCAATTCCGAAAGGGGCAAGATTGTGTGTACATACATGTCATTAATAGGTTCAGGCAATGGTAAACGAGTTTGGATTTGATAATTATATTACATCATTTCTCAAAACAGAAGCCAAGTTTGAAAGGGGCAAGATTGTGTGTACACATATACCATTAATAAGTTCAAAAAATGGTAAACTAATTTGGATTTTTGAAGGAAGTTATCACAACATAATGATTAGTTTGGATTTATGAAGGAAACTATTACAATATAATGATACATGGATCAACAATGAAAATGTAATTGCAGTTTTTTTTATTTAAAAACTTTATCGTTGTGTTGTATACAACCAAAAAAAGTCGGATAAACTAATATCAAGAGACAAAAGAATGTGGGGTAAACACACTCTGGATAGCGCTTTGAGAAAGAAACACTGGGAAATAATTGAGACATGCCAACGTGCCCCCTGATTATGACTAATCCAGTCAATTTTTTTATAACTAAAAAAAATAAAAAATTCTTTGACAACTTTATTTTGAGAAATGATAATTTAGATTTTCAAAGCTGTAAAAATGTAATACAAGTGGTTTTTGAATAGTCATAAGTTTTAGTTATTATAATTTGGATATTTCTATTTAGCTATATTTTAACATTGTTATTTTTGTGTTTGGGATTATTATAGGTTATAATATTTCTTTAGAACCAATTAAAGGAATCAAATTTATTAAAAAAAATGGTTAAATTTAGAGAAATTGAATATTTATATCTAGTTATATTTAAAAACTGTTATTTTTGTGTTTGAGATTATTATAGGTGATAATATTTCTTTGGAATCAATTAAAGGAAATAGAATTTACAAAAATTGGTCAAATTTAGAAAAAAAAACATTTTCAAACTTTTCTAGCATTTTAAGCCAAACAACAAGCTTCTCTATTGTTATTTTTTTGTATGGGATTATTATAAGTTATATTATTTATTTGGAAACAAGTAAAGGAAATTAATTTTAAAAAATGTCAAATTTAGAAAAAAAAACATTTTCAAACTTCTCTAGTATTTTAAAATTATTTAAGCCAAACAAAAAGCTTCTTTACCTTTTGGGTTTACCTTATGGGGAGGGACTTGTTGCTATGCAACTCTCCTAGTAAAAAACTAATTATCTTCACAGTTGCTAAGACACCCTCTTTTAAGGTTACTATTTTAAATATTCTTCTCGATAATCTAAATATGTTTATGTGTATTTTAATACTAATTTTTTTTAATAAAAAGATAATGTGTTATTAATATTTATTTACTATGTGTTTTATTTTCATCAATATATAATTTTTCATTTTTTAAAGTATAAAGTAGTGTTTGGGAGAGGTATAAAATGTTGCAAAGTTTATGGTTTTTAAAATAACTCTTGTGTTGCCTACACGGGTGTAGACGGATTGGCAAGTGTCGTGAACCGCGAGTTGCCGATTCCCCCAGTAAAAAAAAATAAAAAAATAACTCTTATGTTGAATATTGTTATTTTTGTGCTTTGGATTATTATAGGTTATAATATTTCTTTGGAACCAATTAAAAGGAATCAAATTTTAAAAAAAATGGTAAAATTTAGAAAAATTGGATATTTATATCTAACTATATTTGAAAATTGTTATTTTTGTGTTTGGAATTATTATAGGTTATAATATTTCTTTGGAAACAATTAAAGGAATCAAATTTACAAAAAATAGTCAAATTTAAAAAAAGAGACATTTTCAAATCATTTAAACCAAACAAGAAGTTTTTCTAGCATTTTCAAATCATTTAAGCCAAACAACAAGCTTGTCTACCTTCAGCTTGTATATTATTAGCAAATGTGTGAGTCAGATAAAAGTGCTCTCACTAAAAAAATAAGAAGAAAGCCTTGAGTCTCAATAATTATGGATTAAAATCATAAATATGTTTATATATGTGATTTTAATGTTAATTTTTTTAATAAAAATATATTGTGTT
>ML779828.1:724188-745345 GCA_009831015.1 Picea engelmannii | reverse complement strand
ACAAGACAGATCTCCATATGTCTCAACTATTCTACTCATCCTTCCTTCCTAACCTACTTCCGTCTCCCATCCTATCCTTCCTCTGCTAGACTATCTTGGAGCGCCAACTATATTGGCCTAACTCCAAATAGAACCCGTAAGTGAAAGTGTCGCTATCTCGACCAAGCTTCCCTAGCAGGCAACTGACAGTCCTCATCACACGTCTTGGGGAGCATTAACCAACACCTTCCTCCCAGGACTTCAGGTTTTAGAGGATACACGGTGGGAAACACCTCCACCCCTCCTAATAGTACCAGGGTCAACACCCTATAATGGGGGATACACAGTGGGAAAAACCTCCACCCCTCCTAATAGTACCAGGGTCAACACCCTATAATGGAGGATACATGGTGAGAAAAGCCTCCACCCCTCCTAATAGTACCAGGGTCAACACCCTATAATGGAGGATACACGGTGGGAAAAGCCTCCACCCTTCCAAATAGTACCAGGGTCAACACCCTACAATGGAAGATACATGGTGGGAAATACCTCCACCCCTCCTAACAGAACCAGGGTCAACACCCTACAATGGAACATACAGGAGCACCGTGTTGCTGGAGGTTTTGTCATCGTTTATTCGGTTTTGGGCAGTGTTAGTACCAGAATCATGCACTAGTACACATATCATAGCAATGCATCCAAATTAATATAAATGGCTCATACATTATTCATACCATACTGTTTCCCGATTAGTGGTCCCATTATCCACTTTCATCATCATTATTTCTTGGCTATTTCATAGCCCATAACCTGCAGATTAGTCTGCAACACAACTCATACATTTCTATGCATTATCATGATATAATTGCATACTATCATCATTTCAATTTGGTATCCCCATACCGATATATTAACATCAAGTTTTCCAATTAGAATTAGATTTCATAATATCCCCTAATTCAAATTCGTCACTTATTAACAAGATTATCATTTACCCAAAATAGATTGCATCGTATCCAACATCATTCTGATAGTATTTAAACATTCATTAATTTCTCATTCCCACAGTATGTCACATCATATACATCATCATTAATAACATTTTGATGCAGGAGCATCCACATCTCATCAAGCGAGCCAGCGCGTGGAAAGAGAAGAACAGCTGGACAGTGCCAACACATACATTTTTGAATTACTTTGAAAATATTGGTGCACCGTCGTTTGAATGAAAGCATTCATATGAAGCGTACTTGTATTGTAATGTGGATAGGAAGACATTTAATGGTTTTAATGCTGTTAGATAGGAATTAACTGTAGATTAGACAGTTTTGCTTTCGAGAGGGAAAACGGAATATAGGCACCCTCCTTTGTATCATTGTATCATTCATTCAGCATTAGCACTGAGAACAGGGAGAACAGGGCAGAGAGCTTGTGAAGAATTCCCATGTACAGACATTGAATTAATAGGAAAGTTGTGATTGAATTTCATGGATGTGTTTGATCTCTGTGTGTTGTTGATATTATGCTGTTGCATACTTGCTTCTTTTTATGCTTATCTTCTATATGCTGCATATGTGATTGCATATCAGGTTCAAAACCTGAGAGAATGAGAGAATAAGTTCCAATTGTTTCACTGTTCGAACCAGGAGATTCCTGCATAGAGTACAGTCGAATTCCTCCGCATAGAGTGTGTCGAGGAGGTTCAATAGTGAAACTCTTATTCTCGTCAACCAAAATCGTGTTGGGTTATTCGAGCCGTGCAGGTGAAGTGAGGTCGGATTGAAGTCTCAGTAGCAAGCCTGAGAAAAGAAAGGTCGGGGTTGCTGTGACTGTGAAAGCACATAACCTAGAAGACTTCAAGTACTGTTGGGAGTGGTTGAAGGTTGAGCACAGGGAGTGTGCGCAAACACTCTGGAGGAGTCCGAGTTGGTAAAATCTCAGGAGGGATAGTACCTCTGCTTCAGTTGCACAGGACGAAGCTGGTGAAGCGGAGAACTCTTCAAGAGGAAGAGAATCGACGACTTGAATCTGTTGTGGAGAGTCACGAAATCCCGCAAACCATCAGATCGTGGAGGAGTTGCGAGGGGGTTAACTCACAGGTGCACGAGAGAATCCGTTCGTCATCGAATATCAACATATCGCGATTGGTAAGTGCAAGAGTTGCATGCACGTCGAAATCACAAGTTGCGATTTCTCGATTTAATCGGAGCCGTCGATTATCGGAGGGACAGGTGGCACGAGATCCCGAGGAGTTGGGACTCGGCACTTCGACGTTTTGAAGTCGAAGGGAGCACGGAAAAACAACGAAGCCCCGAGTTGTGACGGGTCCCACAGAGACAGAGCGGAGGACGGAACATGGCATCGCACATTGGCGTTCGGGGTTTTGAAAGGTGAGAAAATCGTCACCTTTCATCTGCCGATTTCCCGACAGGGGAATCCCCGATACACAGAAGTGTTGACCGTTGACATCGGGGATCGGGATTCGGAGTTTCATATTGCACGGGAGGTGCACACAAGGTTCGCGAGTCTGTGAAACACTATTTCCCGACTGGCGAAAGGGAGATCGCCGAGAAGAGCACTGTGGGTAAAAGACTTCCGAGGGAGTCAGAAGAGTTTGTTAACTCTTCGGGCCGTGTTGTTGAAGGTCCTGGCGAGAGAGATTGTGTCGTCGAGGGCAGGTTGCGTCAAGTGGTATCAGAGCCCGAAGATCTTGTCTGTATATTTCAGGCAAGAGGAGTGAAGGAGGAAGGGAGATCACTCTGATACTCACGACTTGCGTCAAGTGGTATCAGAGCGGGAAGTGGAGTTCTCTTTGTTCAGATAGCAGAGGGAAGCATATTTCACCATGCCACCCAGAAGAGAAAGGCAGTCACCTGATCGTGAGAACAGGGATGCCCGAAGAAGGGGTAGGCCAGCAGGGAATCCAGAAATTGAACGTGAAATACGAGATCTCAGGGCGAGACTCGAAGAGATGGAGACCACCCAAAGGCGTGGAGCGGGTGCAGTAGAGTTCAACGATTCTGAGGTGGAAGAGGAAGCTGGATACGACGCCGAAGAGGTCTCAGCAGAAGATGCTTCAACCGAGAGGTTGATCAGAGCCATTTCGAGGATGAGCTCGAAGACAAAGATGGACATTCCCGTCTATGAAGGAAGTCAACGCAGAAGAGTTGCTGGATTGGATCCGAGCACTCGACACCTACTTCGATTACGAAGACATCGAAGAGGACAAGAAAGTAAAGCATGCCGTCACGAAGTTAAAGGGACATGCAGCCTTATGGTGGGACGAGCTGCAGGCGGACAGGTGTTCCAAAGGAAAACAGAAGATCAAAAGCTGGGATCGGATTATTGCCAAGATGAAGGCAAAGTTTATTCCGAGAGATTACCAGATCACTCTGTTCAGGTGCATGCAGAACCTGAGACAGAAGTTGATGACAATGAAGGAGTACACCGAGGAGTTTTACAGGCTCAACATTCAAGCTGGTCATCAGGAGAGTGATGACAAAAAGGTAGCAAGATACCTGAATGGTCTTAGGTATGATATCCAGGATGAATTGAGCATGGTCACCATCCGAACAGTTGAGGATGCGTACCAGATGGCTCCAAAAGCCGAAGAGAAGTTGAGCCACAAGCAGGGATAGCGAGGGCGAGGAAGAAGCCGGCCTAGAGGCAAAGCTATTGCCCAAGAAAGAATGTAGAAGCCCAAGGAGGATTGGAAAGGAACTTAGGGAAAAGCTGAAAGAGGTGGAACCTCACAGCAGAGACAGAAAATTGTTGAGCCGAGGAGACAGCAAACAGATCATCAAGGAGATTACGCTGATGCCAATACATTTCCTTGTACCCGAGGTAGAGGAAGAGGCAGAGGAGGAATTATCACATGTTTCACGTCTGGTAAAGATGGTCATAAAGCTGTGGACTGTCCAGATAGGAAGATGGACAAAGGAAAATCTCACGTCGCTGAGGCGCAGAGGCATGACGTTGAGGATGAAGACACTAGAAGTGGGAAGCCACTGACAGTGCACAAGGTCCTTTTGAAACCTGAGAAAGAGGTGGAGGACACAGCTCAAAGATGCCGACTGTTCAGAACGACTTGCAAGACCAAGGGTTGGAAATGCAAGGTCATAGTGGACAGTGGGAGCACCGATAATCTCGTTTCGACCGAGATGATGGAGAAGCTGGAGCTGAAAACGAACAAACCCCCGAGTCCATACAAAGTGACATGGCTGCAAAAAGGACACCAGGTATGTGTTACAAAACAATGCTTGGTTAATTTTAAGATGGGTGAATATAGGGATGAAATTCTGTGTGATGTCATTCCCAAGGATGTCTGTCATGTATTATTGGGAAGACCATGGCAGTTTGACATAAATGTTGTTCATGATGGGAGGATGAACACATATACCTTGGAGAAGGATGGAAGAACACATACATTTCTCCCGGGGAAGGATAAGAAGGTGAAGCCGGAAGTAACCAGCATGATACTTCTCATGAGTGGGAAAGAGATTCTCACAGAGCTGGAGAAGGATGAGGATCCACAATTCTTTGTTGTCAGGAAGACGAGAATTGTCCTGACAAGCACAAGAGTGGACGACTTGCCAGAGGAGATTCAGGAACTGCTAGGAGAGTTCGCTGATATCATCGTGGATGAACTACCTCGTTCGTTGCCACCGATGCGGAGTGTGAGTCACCACATTGACCTCATACCCAGAGAAAGTTTGCCAAATAAGGCAGTGTACAGGTTGACACCTCAGGAGAACGAGGAGGTCAAAAGGCAGGTATAGGATCTGCAGGACAAGGGACTAGTGAGAGAGAGTCTTAGTCCATGTGTTGTTCCGACAGTACTGAGTCCAAAGAAGGATGGAGGCTGGAGGATGTGTACAGACTCTAGGGAGATTAATAAAATTACCATCAGGTACAGGTTTCCACTGCCGAGAATGGACGACTTGATGGATTTCCTGAGCGGGGCAAATTATTTTTCAAAGATAGATCTCAAGAGCGGATATCATCAGATCTGGATGAGAGAGGGAGATGAGTGGAAAACAACATTCAAAACAAACGAGGGTTTGTACGAATGGCTGGTCATGCCGTTTGGTTTGACAAATGCGCCAAGCACATTTATGCGGCTGATGAATGAAGTCCTGCGAGAATTCATTGGCAGATTTGTGGTCGTATACTTGGACGACATATTGATTTTCAGCAAGACTAGAGCTGAACACTTGAGGCATTTGGCCATTGTGATGAGAAGGCTACAGCAGGAGAAGCTGTTGATCAATTTGAAGAAGTGTTCCTTCATGCAGACATAACTCATATATCTGGGTTTCGTTATTTCAGCTAATGAACTGAAGATGGATCCTGAGAAGGTGAACGTAATCAGGAATTGGCCATCGCCAAGGAATGTTTTTGAGGTAAGGAGCTTCCATGGTTTGGCAAGCTTCTATAGAAAATTCATTCGGAATTTTAGTGGAATCGGTGCCGCAATGATGGACACTGTGAAAAAGCAGCATAAGGTTTTCCATTGGACAACAGAGGCTGAAAGGAGCTTCAATTTGTTGAAGCGAAAGATAACTGAGCAACTAGTGTTAGTGTTGCCAGATTTTCAGAAAACCTTCCAAGTGAAATGTGACGCCAGTGGGTATGCTGTTGGAGGGATCTTGAGTCAGGATGACAGACCTGTTGCATATTACAGCGAGAAGCTAGATGATGCGAAGTTAAAATACTCCACGTATGACAAAGAGTTATATGCCATTGTACAGGCATTGAAGAAGTGGAGGCATTACTTGATACCCAAGGAGTTCGTTTTGTACAGTGATAATCATGTGTTACAGTTCGTGAGTCAGCAGGAGAAGCTGAATCAGAAGCATGCAAAGTGGGTAGAGTACATGCAGAATTTCACATTCGTGATCAAGCACATTTCGGGGACTGCGAACAAGGTGGTTGATGCCTTGAGCAGAAAAAGTTTATTGCTACAAGAATTCAGGGTCAAAACCTTGGGTTTTGAGAATATGAAAGATATGTATGCAGGTGATGCAGACTTTGGTGAGGCATACGAGGCAGCCGAGAACCCAGTTCTTAGGGATAGGAGTTCGTGGATTGACTACCTAATCCAGGATGGATTGTTGTTCAAAGGCAATCAATTGTGCATTCCAGATTGCTCTATGAGAGAGAATTTGGTGAAGGAAAAGCACAGTGGAGGCTTAGCAGGTCATTTCGGACATGACAAAACATTCGCCAAGTTGAGTGAATCATATTATTGGTCAGGCATGCGCGCAGATGTTAAACGGTTTGTTGACAGATGTAGGATATGTCAACACGCAAAAGGCCGAAAGCAAAACACAGGGTTCTATCAGCCATTGCCCATACTTGAGAGGCCATGGGAGGCGATCAGTATGGATTTTGTGTTGGGTTTACCGAGAACACAGCGAGGAGTTGATTCCATTTTTGTGGTGGTGGAAAGGTTCTCGAAGATGGAACATTTTATTCCGTGTCATAAGACCAGCGATGCAACGCACATCGCCCACTTGTTTTTCAAAGAGATTGTGTGATTGCATGGATTGCCGAGAAGCATAGTCTCGGATCGGGACACAAAATTCATAGGTCATTTTTGGAGGACGCTATGGAAGAAGCTAGGGACTGACTTGGCATTCAGTTCTGCTTACCATCCGCAAACAGACGGACAGACCGAAGTAGTCAACAGAAGCTTGGGGGATCTGTTGAGAAGCCTGGTGACTGAGCATCACAGCAGTTGGGATCAGATCCTACCACAGGCAGAATTTGCGTACAACGATTCAGTGAATCGGAGTACAGGTAAGAGCCCATTTCAGATTTTGTATGGGACACAGCCAAGAGGAGTTTCTGAGCTGAGGGAGTCAGAACAGGCTGAAACTAGCAGTGCGAGAGCTTAGGAATTCGCTAAAGCAATGCAAGAACTTCACACACAGGTGAAGCAGCGATTGCAGAAATCGAGTCAGGAATATAAGCGCAGAGCCGATCAAAGGAAGAGACAGCTTCAGTTTGAAGTTGGAGACATGGTTCTAGCGCACTTGAGAAAAGAAAGGTTCCCAAGGGGAACATACAACAAGCTCAAGATGAAGAAAATTGGGCCGTGTAGAGTCCTGAAGAAATTCGGGGAGAATGCATATGAACTTGAGTTGCCAGAGGGCATCGGGATATCCCCGATATTTAATGTCTCGGACTTATACCCATATAAGGCCGAAGATGTAGGAGCTGGAAATGTTGGGGAACCAATGATCCAGTGGCAAAAGCAGTTGCCAGTTGCGCAGAAGCCTCAGATGGAGTGCATACTGGATAAAAGAGTAGGCAGGAAGACCAGGAGAAAGAAATACTTTGAGTACCTGGTGAAATGGAGGAACCACCTAGTGGAGGATGCCAGCTGGGAAACAGAGGCAGTGATACAAAAGCATGGGCATAGTGTGCGGGAGCTCATGGACAGGAGCCCATGAAATATTTTGAGTCGAGGAGTATGATGCAGGAGCATCCACATCTCATCAAGCGAGCCAGCGCGTGGAAAGAGAAGAACAGCTGGACAGCGCTAGCACATACATTTTTTAATTACTTTGAAAAGATTGTTGCGTCGTCATTTGAATGAAAGCATTCATATGAAGCGCACTTGTATTGTAATGTGGATAGGAAGACATTTAATGGTTTTAATGCTGTTAGATAGGAATTAACTCTAGATTAGACAGTTTTGCTTTCGAGAGGGAAAACGGAATATAGGCACCCTCCTTTGTATCATTGTATCATTCATTCAACATTAGCACTGAGAACAGGGAGAACAAGGCAAAGAGCTTGTGAAGAATTCCCATGTACAGAGATTGAATTAATAGGAAAGATTTGATTCAATTTCATGGATGTGTTTGATCTCTGTGTGTTGTTGATATTATGCTGTTGCATACTTGCTTCTTTTTATGCTTATCTTCTATATGCTACATATGTGATTGCATATCAGGTTCGAAACCTGAGAGAATGAGAGAATAAGTTCCAATTGTTTCACTGTTTGAACCAGGAGATTCCGGCATAGAGTGCAGTCGAATTCCTCCGCATAGAGTGCGTCGAGGAGGTTAAATAGTGAAACTCTTATTCTCGTCAACCAAAATCGTGTTGGGTTATTCGAGCCATGCAGGTGAAGTGCAGGTCGGATTGAAGTCTCAGTAGCAAGCCTGAGAAAAGAAAGGCCGGGGTTGTTGTGACTGTGAAAGCACAGAACCTAGAAGACTTCAAGTACTATTGGGAGTGGTTGAAGGTTGAGCATAGGGAGTGTGCGCAAACACTCTGGAGGAGTCCGAGTTGGTAAAAGCTCAGGAGGGATAGTACCTTTGCTTCAATTGCACAGGACGAAGCTGGTGAAGCGGAGAACTCTTCAAGAGGAAGAGAATCGACGACTTCAATCTGTTGTGGAGAGTCACGAAATCCCGCAGACCGTCAAATCACGGAGGAGTTGCGATGGGGTTAACTCACAGGTGCACGAGAGAATCTGTTCATCATCGAATATCGGCATATCGGGGTTGGTAAGTGCAAGATTTGCATGCACGTCGAAATCGCGAGTTGCGATTTCCCGATTTAATCGGAGCCATCGATCATCGGAGGGACAGGTGGCACGAGATCCCGAGGAGTCAGGACTCGGCACTTCGGCGTTTTGAATTCGAAGGGAGCACGGAAAAACAGCGAATCCCCGAGTTGCGACGGGTCCCACGGAGACAGAGCGGAGGACGGCATGTGGCATCGCACATCGGTGTTCGGGGTTTTGAAAGGTGAGAAAATCATCACCTTTCATCTGTCGATCTCCCGACAAGGGAATCCCCGATACACAGAAGTGTTGACCGTTGACATCGGGGATCGGGATTCGGAGTTTCATATTGCACGGGAGGTGCACACAAGGTTCGCAAGTCCGCGAAACCCGATTTCCCGACTGGCGAAAGGGAGATCGCCGAGAAGAGCACTGTGGGTAAAAGACTTCCGAGGGAGTCAGAAGAGTTTGTTAACTCTTCGGGCCGTGTTGTTGAAGGTCCTGGCGAGAGCGATCGTGTCGTCGAGGGCAAGTTGCGTCACATTTGAACAATCGTAAAATTCCCATTCGCATAATAGGTCGCATTACATGCATCATCATTGATAACATTTGAACATTCGTAAAATTCACATTCATATATTAGATCGCATTACATGCATCATCATTGATAACATTTGAACATTCATAAAATTCAGATTCACATATTAGATCGCATTACATGCATCATCATTGATAACATTTAAACATTTCATATAAGTTCATAAATTTAAAGTTTACGTGTATCACTTAATAGTTTCACCGCGACTAGGAAATAAAGTGTATAGGCCTCAAGTAATCCTGGTAGTCTAATCCAAAAGGTGGTGTCGCATACACCCCACCTTCGAGACGCATGTTCTTGAAGTAGTCAAAATAGTGAGGGATAGTCTTGTCATAGTGTCTCGGCGTCTTCCCAAGTAGAAGATCCTGGACTACACTTGTCCCACTGGACTCCTTTTCCCTTCGGCCCGAAGAGCTGAAATGCTCTTCAAATCCCTTATCAGGACTTTACGTTTCCCCACATTCATAGCTTTTTAATACAGGGTACGAAAACTCGACGGTTACTCATTGTTTTTTTTTTTACAAAATTTTCTCATTTCGCGTGTATCGACCTTTCATTGTTTAACTTTCCTTGTTGCACATTCCTTCTCTTGATGGCTAACTGCCTATATATTCCAATACCTAGTCGATTACCTTGATCATGAGTTCCCCTGTAAATATTCTATCCTTCTTCACTACCTTCATTTCTTTGATACACAAACTTTATGCATATTTCACTTTATCAACTTTATATGTTTACATCTTCCTATATTTGGTCTTCTTCCAACACAACAACCATTGTTTAGAATTTTAAATTTTACCTTTCTAAATGGCACCATATCAATTGTATGATTTTGGAGATTGAAATTACTTGATCATGCATCATGTGATACAAATATCCAAGTTAAAAATCGTGTCTTGAGGTGGCCATATTTACCATCGCATAGAACATGGGTTCAAATCGGGTTTTATTTAATAATCAACACAAAATTTACCAATATTTGATGTAGTCAATGTATAAAAGATATTTGTTATTGTAAGTTTCCCAGCTAGCACTTTACAACTCACAAGCCCCTCTCAAATTCATTCATCTTAAACCATAACATCACTTCTGACTCACAATTTTCAATACATATGAACTCAAACAAACTCAGGAATTTATACTCATGTCTTGAGTGCTTCTATGAGTTGCTTCGATTTCCCTTTCACAACTTCCAAATTGGACTCCACATCTATCACTATTATATATAGATCATTTTTGTGTTGTGTCATATTCATACTAAATTAATGGTCAACACTTCAATCTCGCCCATCAGGTTTGACATGGATTTTCACTCCTCACATCATTTTGTATCCAATGCATTCTCGATTTACAGTTTTACCAACACTTCTATTTTCTCACTATACTATTTGGAAATTTTAACATAGTGCCTAAACTTATCCTCTTATGATACAAAAAATGTCAACAAGAGTGGTAATAATGTTTCACAATTTCAATGTATCTCCACCTAGAGAAAACACAATATTTATTAGCACATCTCGGGGATTTCATAATTCCCTTCAATTTCCTTATTTACTATTTCCAAGTTGGATTCCATATTTAATTGTTCATAGGAACCCCAATCTCACCGCTCAAGTTTAACTTTATTCTTCCACACTGTCCCCTAGTAACTCTTCACAAATTCATATGCATCAGTACATATTTAAATTTTCAATATCAATCTTTGCTTATCATAATCCTTCTCAATATTTTGTCCTTCAAGCTCTCCACAACAATGTCACAATAGCCGCAATGCTCCACCAATCTTCCATTATTTAGACTTTATCAGAACTTTCAATTCCCCGATTTATGATGAATGTCTTTCCTATGAGCACTGGCCTCTTCCAGCTATGCGACGGTCCATATGAACGCTCCCCATGCAATCGTAGCCTTATCCCTCTATCGGGGTTTCCAATTCTAATTTCCCGATGAGTTCTCCTTTGCCTTTAGCCTTCCTGGCTAGACTCTCGCAATATGACCACCCTCCATGACCGTGATCAACCTCCTATCGGGATTTCGACGTTTGCAATGTCACAATGTGCGTGTCCCCGAAACTCACGATATGCCAATTCCTGATGCGCTCCTTCACACGTTGGCCCTCCCGGCTCAGCTCTCGCTCCTATGGCCAACTCCCGTGACCGTAACCTTATCCCATCGGGGCTACAGGATTCATGATGTTGAAAATGCCTATGTTTACGGAAACAACAATATGCCGACCCCCGACTTCCTCTGTATCGTTGACAGTTGGCCTCCACTACGCCTCTGTCCTCCTTCTCTGCTGTGATGACAGTTGGCCCCCACTCATTGGGGTTTCGCGGATCGCGATTCCAAAATGCATAAATCACTTGTCCGCGGGATCCCCGATATCCCGATGGCTTCAACTCTGATGGCGCTAGATGATTGCCATGCGTCCCTCCGACGGATGGTTCTAAACTCCCGTCGGGATGTCACAGATCGTGATTCCCTGATGCAATGATTCTACACTCCTGAAATCCCCGATGGGTTAAATCCTGATGTCTTTCCAGAATGTTGACGTGTGTCCTGCCGAGATCAACGGCTAGGATCCTTTCTCGGGATTTCGAGAATCACATGGTCTCGATTCTCTACCTTAACAAAAACCACGATGACTATGATTTCCTGATGACTTCTTCGGGACTCTTCTTCTGCACACTAGGGCATAACCCCGACGCAACTTCTCAATATCTAACGGCTGACGGGATTTCATCCATCTTCTCTATAAGATCCCGACCGTTGATTTCTTCCTCCCTGAAGACCTTCTCAAAAATGGCTAAGTATCCTTCTCAGAACTTGATCTCCAACACCTATGCTTGCAATTCTTGTTCGAACACTCCATGGCACAAACTCCTCTGCTCTCCTTTAGCAATATCACAAAGGTGCTATACCTCCTGAGCTTTTCTACTTTGATTCTTTCAGAGGAACTTGCCCGCACTCCTTGCGCTCAACATTCAACAACTTCCCAGTGCTGAATCCTTTCAACTCTGTGCACTCCTGTAGCAGAAGTCTTAGATCTCCTTTGCTCAGATTCACAACTGAGACTTCTTCTTCAGCCTGCGCACTCCTTGCATGGCTTCAACAATCGACTTCCACTTCTGGGTGAATGAGAACAAAAGTTAAACTACTGAGCCTTCATCCCGTAGCTACGTTATCCTTGTGCTTTACTCGCCACTCCCAGTGCATATGCCACCAGTCTAGGCCTTAACATCATTAATTAACCTTAAGGTAGATTAACCTTCTACTTAAAAAATTTATTATACTAATTTAACTTAGCTTATCTTTACTTTAATTTTAAACTAACTTAATTTTATATATATATAAATTACTTATACTAAATTATTTAATTTACTTCATATTATTATTAACACTTTATATTATATCTATATAAAATAATTGAACGTATACCCAAGGGTTCGGGCACGCATGGTTTCCATGTGCTCGTCTGGCTTTCTCAAGCTCCCTCGTATCTATTCCCAAATTCTACACCTGTCAGCCTTTCAACTCTCTACATATCCTACCTCTGTCCCACTTTCTCTTCGCTGGGACTTTCCTCGCATCAGTCTTTGTCCACCATAGATCTGCCTCTGCTCTACTCAGAGGCTTTCAGAATCTCCTTTGCCATGGCTCACCTCCACACCATTGCTCTGAGCACTTTACCGGTTCATTTTGCAGAAACAAAGTATATTGATATGGCCCCTGATAAGTCTCCTTGAATTGTTGGGAACCACTCCCTTGTCTGTACATTTTGTGGAGCTCGCTCTCAGCTATAGTAAGAGGTACGATTCAGTCCGCATGTTGTGCACAGTTTCAGTACCTTCATGAAGAACGCAGGGTTATTCGTATCAGAAATTGTATAAACCTTGCGTACACGGTGGTAATGAATGGTGATTTCTTCTTTTGAAACAAAATGATTTGCTTGTAATTCCAGCCCTGTACGGATTTTGGGTATTTTGCTTTCAATTTATTTCATTTATCTTTATAAATTTATTCGTCTATGCATATGCATGTAGTTAGTTGTGCCTACATTGCCTTCCGTATTGCTCACAGCCCTTGCTCCTAACTGTGAAATTCCCCACTTAAATTTTGGGTCTCGGGGTTTCCTTATGCCCGATACCAAGAGCTTCTTGTCCTCACGGACTCCAGATCTCTGATATGGCGATGCGCCCCCTTCTAGCTTTAGCCCTCCCCTAGGCTATGCTTTGGTCCATGTGACCCTGTCTTATGTGACCATAGTCCTATTCCTTGTTGGGATTCGGGGTTTCGCGACTTTCGCTGCCACAAACCTCTGTCCTCACAAACTCCCGATTACCGATTCTCCGATATGGCACTTTATGTGCTAGCCCTCCAGGCTAGACATCCCTCTCATATGACCGTCGTTCCATGTGACCCCGGCCCTATCCTTCGTCGGAGTTTCGGGGTTCCAAATGTCGAACCTCACAAGTCCTTAGGACTCGCAATTTTCCGATCCCCGATATGCTCCTAGCACCTTATCCCTTAAGCTATGCTCGTGATCCACACGACCTCGCCTTGTGACCACAGCCTTATGACTGCCCATCGGGGTTTCGGTCCTTCTCGAGCAAGAATTTTCCTTACTTCAAATTCCGCGATGCCTTAGTGTTTACTTTTGGTCAACGAAGGTTTAAAAGTGGGTTAAAACTTTAAATATTGCGAGTGAACTATTAATGAAATCAGGATTCGAGGTTTCCCGTAACAAAGAATCACGAAACCCCGATCTTTGATTTCGCGACGTGATTAAGGCCTAATTAAAACATTGATTAATTAATCCTTTTTAACAAAGGTTTAAGTGTTAAGTTACTTACATCGTGTAATCTACTACGTGTCCACTGCTAACCCTTCTGTGGGCCCCGCTATCCCTTGACCCATCGATAAATCGCGTTTTGTGATTTCATAATGCATGGATACTTGGTTCATGGGATCCCCGATTTCCCGATGACTCAAATCCCGATGGATGATTCCTTATCGGGACTTCTCCGATAACGCCGATATCGTCCACGCATCCCCTAAATGAACGGTCCCGATTCCTCCGGGGTTTCGGAACTTGCGATGCCACAGTTTCCTTGTTCTCAGGAACTTTGATTTCTCGATCTGCGACTTTCGCCCGATTCCCGACACCTGTCCTATGTAAACGGACGGCTCTGATCTTCCCGGGGTTTCGAGACTTATGGTGTCTCGATTCCCTTGCCCTTGAGAATTTCGATTCTCCGATGGCCAATATCCTGACTCTCGCGCGATCTCTGCCACGTGTCCTCTAAAATGAGCAGTTCAGATCTTGTCGGGAAATCGCAGATCACGATTCCGTGTGACATGATTTTCATGTGCTCGAAAACTCTGATTCCCCGATTCCCGACTCTCTCCAGGGTTCTGACATGCGTCCAAAATGATGGACGGTTCAGATCAACTCTCGAGGTTAGCTACTTTACAAGGCTAGGAACCTTTACTTACCCATACCCCGATGACCAAAATCCCGATCTGGTGGTCACACGACACGTGTCCTCCTTGAGATCCTACGGCTATGACTCCTCCGTCGTTTCGGGGTTCTCCTGGTCACGGATCCATGACTCCTAAAGATTTTGAATACCGATGAACTCTCGACTCCTTGCCACCTGTCCCCAACAGATGGACGACTCTGATTGTATCGGGGTTTTCACTATGGGTTTCCCAACCCCTTGCTCATGGAACTCCCAATTTCGTGAACTCCGATATCCCGATGCCTTCACACATCTCGTCGAGATTTCTCCTCCCATATTCTTTGAGGACTTAACTCCCTCGCAACTCCTTCCAGATCCGTCGGTTGTCGGGTATCCTCCCAAGATCTGACGGTTCAGATCTGTTCTCCTTTCGGGATAATGATTAGTTGCATGAAACCCTACGCGGTGTGAAAATTGATCTCTTTGGCATGGTCAAAATTGTATTGGTCTACTGTTCAAGAGAGTTTACATTATTTAAGATTTTGTCGAGGCTGATACAGGTAGGTAATTTACGTACTTCCTGTGCAATACAAGTTTTCCGTATCTCTTTGCTGTTGCGCATTGGCAGTTCCTCATTTGGGTTAAGTTCGAGATAAAATAGGCCCTTTTAAGGTCTTACAAATGCCCTTTTGTATTTTATATAGTAATAATTCATGCAGTTATTAAATTTTTCCAACTTCAAGCCTTCGACAGAAGCTTCCCTCAATATTTCATCAATTTTCAGGTGTCAATACTACCCGAAACTTCATTGACAAATGTTGCTCAAATAAATTTAAGTTATCAACTCTCCTTTTCATGCTCAATAGCTTTATCAGGCCTCTTTAAGGGTAGCCATTTTGTGGGAAGTGATTCTTCATCTATCTGGTTCAACGCTGCTATTTTAAAGGGCGTTCCTTTGAATGTTCAGACTAATACCGCATTAGCCATTCATGATCCAGTTAATGGGTATTGTCTAAAACGGTTTCTTGTGATATATATGAGACCATTTGCTTGGATAATATAGGGGTGCTACCTTGAGTATATTTTCTCTTTAGAACACATTCCCAAAGGAAATTGGCTAGACGTCAAATAAAATAGTATATCCTTATACCATTCAGATGATGCTAAAGTTGAACTCTGTATGACGACATCAATTGTATTAGGAGGATAAATATTTACAAATTCAATTTTGGTCATGAACTTTCATATTCATGAAATTGGTGAGTATGGAAGCAATGGATTCCTCTAATATAATATGAAATTTTTATCAAAATTGGGACTAATAAGAACAGGGGTAGTAGTGATTGCATGTTTGATTTCTGTAAAAACCTTTTGAATTTCCGATGTTCATTCAAATTTTGTATCCTTCTTTAGTAAACTATTTATTGTCTTAACAATCGTGGCATAATCTAGAACAAATATTCATTCAAAACTTATCTTTCCAAAGAAATATTATACTCCTTTTCAAGACATAGGAGGATTTAAGTAATTTATTGCCTTACCCCTTTTTGGATCAATGTATATGCCTTCTTTACTCACAATATGGCCTAGTATTCTCCCTTATAATATAGAAATAAAAACGTTTTTGGATTCAAAGATATAATGTCATACATCTTACATAGTTCAAAAATTTGTATGATATGTTTGAATCGTCTTTCCCTTAGTTTTGAATGAACTGTCAAATCATCCCGGTAATATGCCATACACCATATCAGTCATGTTTGGTCAAGCTGAATGTTGCTCGACACAATCTATTAAGACACAAATGATGTGTGTTTCTTATAGGTTAAGCGTGGCTGGAGTTAATCGTTTGGGATTTTGGCCCTTAGGCCCAGATTTTGAACTAAGATGCTCTGATACCATATGTAATGCCCATATATTTCTAAACATCATTAAGTTTCCTAAACATTTTATGAAAGTAAACTGAAACAAAATTTCATAGCATGATATTGACTTTTATAACAGCGACTTCAGTAACTTAGATTTATCAATAAATACTAAATTCATGGCAGAATGAAATAAATACATAACTTAACAAGTACCTGGATCTGATGCTAATTTTTGTTGCCTCTTTGCCTTGCTTCTGCCTTTCTGCTCCCTGCTACACAGATCAACCCTGCCACAAACAGGAAAATAACTGCCCAGAACTATTGTCCTCCCTGCCAACTAGGAAAACTACCTAGCTCTAGGATATCTACGAATATCCTGGCCCTCTGTGCCCAAAACCTCCAGCAACCCAGTGCCTCCCCAGATAAAATCTCAACCAGGAGCTCTACTCCTTTCTCACAGCAAGCCAACATTCCACAAAATACAATAGTGCACAGAAAATCACTGCTCACAGCAAAACACAACCGTCCAGAGTCTCTCTGCTCACGACAAAACATAACCGTCCAGAGGCTCTCTACTCACGACAAAACACAATAGTGCAGAACTCTCTGCTCATCGCAGAATATAATAGTTCTCTGCCAATACAGTCGGCTCAACAATTCCAGTCCACAGCATCCATTCCCCCTCCCTGTCGAATGGTGCGCACATCCCCCTCTTCCCGTCCCTTATTCCTCCCTGCTAACTGATGCATTTACTTCAAAACCACCCTCATCCTCCGTCCTTCGTCCCTTCATTAATATTTTTATCATCTCGGGATTTCTGGGCTTCTCGCCCTACATACGCCACCCTCTACTGCACACGCAATTCCTGTTATCTCATTTTTATTTTTATTTTTGATCTCTTAAATTTATGTCACAAGTCATTAAATGTGATCTTCAATTAGATTATCATTACTTAGTTAATCCTCAATTATTTCTTTAATTAAATCTTACTTAATAATCTTTAATCATTTATTCAATTAGGGTCGTTACAAACAATGTTGCAATGTTTATGGTTTTTAAAATAACTCTTATATTGGTTGCTATTGGATGTTGGGTATGTGTGGTAATAAATTTCTTCTTGAGGTCAATTTATAAAGAGATATATAAAGATTGAAAGATTTATTCACAACTCTCTCAATTAGTCATGTCTATAAAGAACATAGAACTAAATCTCATATGCTTTCAAAAAAGAGATTGTTTCTAGAACCGAAATGAATCATCTAAAAAGTGGTGGAGGATAATTTCAGTGTCTCCGAACATGAACCGTCCTTGTAGGTTTGTCTCAAGTTATGATACTCTTAGCTATTTAGATCTTTAGAGGGACATGTTTCACCTACATGATATTGTTTCTAGATGATGCATGCTTCAATATCTTGATTTTGGTGGGGAATACTATTGATGGAGAAGAATATTATTCAATGAGATACATCATAGTATCAAACTATCTATTGGACATATGTTTATTATGTAAGAGAAAATATGAAATACATGATACTATCAATGTGTAGAAAATGACACATTTTAATGGTTTAAGTTTTTTGAGAAAGAAGTGGATTTTATGAAAATTAAAAGAATGTAATTTAACTTTTCACATAAATAAAATTATGATTTTTTTCTGTGGAAAAAAATGTCAATTTTAAAAGACAAAATAATTTTAATGCACACAAATTTATTTATGAATCTTTTCTAAGGAACTTTGCACATAAAACAATAAGTAAAACTATAATATTATATATTTTAATATGATTATGATTATGCATTTATTTTAATTCATTTTTAGTACTATAATATTATATAATCAATATGATTATGATTGTGCATTTACTTTAATTTTTTTAATTGAGTTATATTGAAAGAAAAATAAATTAATAATTAATTTTTTAATTGAAGGTATTATAAGGATGTAATCAACTCTAATCTAGAAGATCAAAATTACTTATCTGTTTTGACAAGTGTAAAGAAAAAAATAAACATTGTTAAGATAAGAACAAATTGTCACTATCTACATAGTGAAACTCGTCAATTCCTAAAACACCATGGGATGAAAGAGTGTCTCACATTTGTGACACTAAGAAGGTTGAATATGAAACACACCTTCTCTTAGATTTTTCATCCTAGATTAAATCTCATTTTCAAAATATTTGTGACACTACAAACCTTTCTAACCTCTTAACTCAACAAAACTATTGTCAAAATTCTAAAGAATAGCAAGTAATCATTTATTGTCTTAAGATATGATAGAGTCTTAGTGGATATTAATCATCATCATTATTGAAAGAAAAATAAATTAAGAAATAAAAATTTTAATTTGAAAAAAAAATGAAAAAAATTGTTTATTATCAAATGTTTTTATTAATGTATTTATAAATTATAAATTTTTAACATTTTATGTAAAAAATAAATTTTTAAATTAAATTTTATCTTAAATGCAATAATTTAATTATATTTATTTATATTATGAAAATAGGATAGTTAAAATTGTAAATAATTTGTATTTAAAGATTTATCAAATTTAAATTTATAATTTATCTTTAATTATTTATAAATTAATTGTCTTTATCAAAAGTAAAAGTTATAAATTAACATAAAGAAAAATGTGAAGTGTTACCTCTATATCTTTTTTTTAAATAATATTTATAGAAAATTGTTAAGTGTTACTTATATATCCTTTTTTAAAATAATATTTATAAAATAACATAAAGAAAATTGTTAAGTGTTACCTATATATTCTCTTTTTAAATAATCTTTATTATGACTTAACTAATATTTTTTTTTAAATATGTTTGTAAATAATTATATAGATATAATTTTTTTTTTAAATATATTTATAAATAATTATATATATATACATTATATGCTTTTAAATATGTATATAAATAATTATATAATGATTTTGATCGAATCATTATATTATTTATTTCAATATTTTTAGAGTGGAAAAAAATTAAAGGAATCATCTTGCAAAGTTATTTTAGTTGTAGGTTCTAGTTTGTAAAATTAAGATCCAAAACCTTTTGGAGTGGGCCATTTTGAGACATTAAACAAAGGTGTTTCCTTGATTGTATTCTACACTATGATATCTTTACAATGAGTAAATAGGAGACCTGGTATGAAAAATTTATGCATCTCACAACTTGACCACTTCAACCTCCGTTACTCACAACCATGGTATGAGAAGATGCCACTTCAATCTAGTTTACTCACATATATAGGGATATCCATGTATGTATGTTAAATACATACATACTATCTATTCCTATTCTTAGATGGCTATCTAGCTATGTTAAATACTAAGGCATTAAGAAAAGGACTTTCATTCTTTTGCATTGTATCTTGTTCTATAGTTGAAAAAAATAGTTGAGAATGGTATTGTGTGAGAATAACAAAGGAGAAGATATTTTGGAGCATTCATATATGTCACAAGTCCAAGCAAACTCCTAGGGGAGTGCCTCTTTCTTTGTAGGGGACTGCATCTTTCTTTGTACTTGCATCATTTCTATACCAGAAAAAATAGAGCACATCACCCTCACATTCTGGATGGGTTTTCTTTCTCCTTAATTGGTTTTCCAAGTTTATTTGTGGTTGTTTATGAAGAAAAATTAACATTAATCTTAAATACTGAATATTTAAGTAAAATTAACATTAATAATAAATAATTTTGTATTTTATTAATTTTCTTTATCAAAAATAAAATTGCAATATTATTTTAAGTGTTACCTATATGGGAAGTGGTATGATTGGGAAACTCTCTTTTTATATAAACTATAAAAAGATTCTTAATTAATTTTTTTTTTATCACTTAATTTTAGGTAATATTTTTTTAACTCTGTATAAATAATTATATAGATAGAAATTTTTATTTTTTAAATAAGATAGAGGGTGCAAGATTGGATGTTGGGGATACATTAAATATTCATATCTTCATTTAATCTTCATCATCCAATAATTTATATCTTTAAGGCGAGTAAATAGGAGAGTTGATATGCAAAAGTTATGAATTCCACAAATTCACCTACCATATTACCACCATGGTACCATGGTATGAGAGGATACCACTTCAACCCAAAAATCTATTCATACATGGATATCAAACTATGTTAAATACTGGACCACTAGGAGAAGGGGCTTCATTCTTTTGCATTGTATCTTGTTCCATAGTTGAGCAAAACATATGAGAGTGATATTATGTGAGAATAAGAAAGGAGAAGATATTTTGGAGCATCCATATAGGTCACACGTCCAAAGAAACTCCTCGGGAAGTTCCTCCTATACCAAAGAAAAGAGAGTTGAGTTTTCTGTATTGGGTTTGCCAAGCTTATTTGTGGATGGTTATGAAAGAAAATTAACATTAATAGTAAATATTTCAGTATTTTATTAATTGTTTTTATCAAAAATAAAATTACAATATTAAGCATGAAAAATTGTTAAGTGTTACATATATGGTAAGTAGCATGATTTGGAAACCCTCTTTTTAAATAAACTCTAGAAAGATTCTTGATAATTTCTTTGGTTATCACTTAATTTTATGTAATATTTTTTTAACTATGTTTATAAATAATTATATAGATAAAAAAAATTATTTTTGAAATAAGATAGAAGATGTAAGATTGGATGGTAAGAATACATTCAATAATTTTGGTTACCACATAAAGTTTTCATTTAGTAAACCTCTGAACTATAAATGTGTTGG
>ML779828.1:704095-724069 GCA_009831015.1 Picea engelmannii | reverse complement strand
GATCATTATATATTCACTTATTAATATTTTTTTAAATGAAGCTACATAATAGGATCATCTTAATTTTATTAGATATTAATTTATTGGTAAAATAGATATTTATATACAAGTAAAGTTAAATTTTTTTAATGCAAATTGTCATAAAAAAAAAAAATGATCTTAATATATTCACTTATTAATATTTTAAAAACCAAATTAAGATGCTATCAAATCCTCTTTTCAATAAAGTATGGAAAATAAGATGACTCTAAATTCTCATAAAATAAACTATAATAGTAGGATGACTCCAAAAAAAATTTTCTAATAAACCATAGAAAGTGGATGATTCATAAACCTCTTTTCAAATATACTAGAGAAAGGTGGTTGATTATTGTTTTTTTGTTATAAATTAATTTTAAATATATTAAAGAAAGGTATTATAATTTTTTTTGGTTATAAATTAATTGTACGTAATTTTTTTTAAAATGTTTATTGTTGATTATTGTTAATTTTTTTTAATATATTTATAAATAATTATATAAATAAACATTTGTATTTTAAAAATAAAATAGAATATAATTTTAAGTTAAAATTGTAAAACCATGCCAACAATATTTTCCATCATAACCAAAATATAAATAAACAAAATCATATATCTATATCTTTCCCAACACTCCATGATGGAGAGAATTAACTTTTTTATAGGATCACCTTAATTTGATTAGACAGTAATTTATTGGTAAAATACTATTTTTAAAACCATATTAAGATACTATCAAATCCTCTTTTAAATAAAGTATGGAAAATAAGATGACTCTAAATTCTCATAAAATAAACTATAAAAAGTAGGATGACTCTAATATTTTTTTTATAATAAACCATAGAAAGTGGATGATTCATAAACCTCTTTTTAAATATACTAGAGAAAGGTGATTGATTATTGTTTTTTTGGTTATAATTTAATTTTAATTATATTAAAGAAAGGTGTCTTTTTTTCTAATAAACCATAGAAAGTGGATGATTCTTAAACCTCTTTTTAAATATACTAGAGAAAGGTGATTGATTATTGTTTTTTTTTATAAATTAATTTTAAATATATTAAAGAAAGGTGTTGATATTTTTTTTTTGTTATAAATTAATTGTAGGCATTTTTTTTAATATGTTTATTGTTAGTTATTGTTAATTTTTTTTAATATATTTATAAATAATTATATAAATAAACATTTTTATTTTAAATATAAAATAGAGTATAGTTTTAAGTTAAAATTGTAAAACCATGCCACCAATATTTCCCATCATAACCAAAATATAAATAAACAAAATCATATATCTATATCTTTCCCAACACTCCATGATGGAGAGAATTAACTTTTTTATAGGTTTGAAACACTTTTTTTTACTTCCCCCCCTTTTTTTTAATAACAAAACATGATTTGTTTTTCTAAATCTAGCAAATTTTACAAAAATAATTATAAAATAAACTGAGAAGTATTTGAATCCATAAAATTTTTCCAAAGAAAAATAATACACTAATGCTCTCTCGTAATTAATTTTTAGCAAATAAAAAAAATAGTTATATAAACCAGTAAGTTTGGCATGTGCAATACCTTCGGTTTTATGAAGATTGATAGCCATAAGATAAGAGCCTGAATTTTTTAGTACGAATTCTCCAAGATCCCAAGTTTTGACAGTATACGTAAAAGAAAAGAAATATTTATTACAATAATATTGGGGGAAGTGAAGGCCGTAAGAAAAATTCAAATTTTTTGGTCATATCAGATAAATGAGATTTAAAATTTAAAATAAATAATTACTTTTTAAAACTTTAGATAAAAAGATGTATATTTTATGGTCAACCATGAACTAATAGAAAGTCAAGCCTAACTCAATGCTTATGGGCAAGTATAATAACTCATCCAAATATAGTTAACACTTTTACACCTTACATATATTTTGGTTGTTAGTTTAAAGGATATGGTATAATTTAGAAGATGAATCTCCTTTCATTTAGCATTAAAAGAAACATAAATCCAACTAAAATGAAATCGAAATTTATTTAATTATCTTTTAATTAGTTTTTTAAGTCGAAATTTATTTAATTATCTTTTAATTATTTTTTTAAGTGATAAAATTTAAATTAAAATTAAAGTAGATGATTAAAAAATATAATACAATGATAAATAATATAATATAAATTAGAACATGAGTATTTATTTATTTATTTGTTAGACTTAAAGAAATCTAAATCTAAATAAAATGAAATAATTTTTATTTAATTAATTTTTGTGAGTGATAAAAAATATAAATAAATTGAAATTAAAGTAGATAATAATTTTTACCCCCATTTTCTAGGTGTAACAAAGGAGATGATGTCTCAGGTTGCAGCCATGGAGTGTCGAGAGCCAGATGAGAAGACAAGCTCCTCCTCTTACCACGCATCAACATTGATCGACGACAACAATGTCCACCACAGTAGCTCAACCCACAGAGGAAAACATGTATTTCTCCATGGGGTAACAAGTCCGGTGTCATTTTAATAACTAAAGCATTTGAACATGTTGCAAACAATCCTTTTTTGACTTTGAAAACATTTTCTTAGAAATTATGTTGTTTTCCTCATTTCTCCTTGGTGGTTGACATGTTGTCCTAGTAAGTGGGTAACCCTAGAGAACAAGGCTTCTACTAGGAGGTCACCTTGAAGGGTCATCGTACCATTCCCGCACATACTTATCACTTTTCATACTTCTTCCCTTTTTTTTCCTCATCTTTTGGGTTTTCGGATGTATTGACACAATATGGGCTTGTACCTCATTTTGTGGGAAGAAGGGGCTCAAGGTCCATAGGATTGTAGATGGAAAAGTATAAAAGACAATAAATTATCCTCCAAATTCTCTCCTTAAGGTCACGAGAGAAATGAAATTCCTCTCCACAAAATTTGAGGATCTATAAAATAAAATACATAACTAAATCTCTCACTTGTTGAGGGAATGCATTTGTAGTGTCTTTTACTTTCCTTGCACATGACACTAAATGTGTTCCTAGCTTCAAGTGGCATTGTGGTACTCTTTAATTTCCCTCACATGTAGTACTAAAATTTCAGTCCTTAATCAATTAATGGAAAATAAAGGGCTTGGGAAAAGGTTGCATTGAAAATGAGGATGCAACACACCCTTTACAAATGCATCCATAAATGAAACGATATGAGCCCTTGTATGTCAAGAAACCCCATGCCAAAAATTCACACCCGCATCCACCTCATACTCTTATACATGAATTAGAGAGGGTATTCTTGGGAAATACTCCTTGAATTAGGGAATGATATACCTAGTAGCGTACCGTGAAAACCCTCCCTTACTTAAATTTGGCAAGTCGTATAATGTCTTTGAGAATTTATTTATTTTTAAAAGGTGGAATTTGATGCACATGTTTGGGTGTCTCTTTTATTACATATGGCTTACTTCACATGATAGATGTGACTTGTGGACCCTTGCATGGTGTACTTTCTTATCTTTGCAGGGTCTTTCCACGTGAAAGCTTGTTCATGGAGGCACAAGGTTGCTTGGGCCTTCATAGGGGCATGAAGCCCACAAGTTGGATTATGTGCTCCCTTTCATTACACACTTGGGAGGATGGAAATTTCCTTTTAAGGAACTTTAACACCATGATATGATCACATTGTGGCTCCTTGCACCTCAAAGTTGGCCTTTGGAGGCCTAAAACGTCACCTTCTATGCCCTAGACGTAACATTGAGGCTAGGTTTTTGATGGGGTTTCATATTTTGATGATGATGTGATGTGGTTTGATGGAGAGAGAGAAATATGACATGCAATAGAGCACTTTATGACAAGGCACATGGTTTTTCGAGGCCCAATTATCTTCATCATGATGCAAAACGTCTCATTTTGGAGGCCTGTGTCACCCTTCTAGGGCATGAAATCACCCCTAAAGGGGAAATTACTTTATGTATTTTGTATTTTAAAGGTGTAAAGGAAACGTTTTGAGATCTACCTCCTCAAATTATTAAAGTGGAAAAATTTACGTGGACAAATTGTTTAGAGTGATCTCATATAAATAGAGATCACTCTCATTTTTTTTATCATAAATGTCACTTGAGAATTACATACTCATTGGTTGAAATTTTCTCCCTACTTGAGCAATTTTCTCTATATATCTCTTGATTCTTTGTGGATGATTTTACTTTTCTATTGTAGGAAGAATCTAGGCGCTATGTCTTGATGCTTTTGTCTTTGCAATTGTGATGGGATATTCTTGATAAAGAAGGGTTTTTCATGCTATCTCTTGGAATTGGTAAGGATTTTTTGCATAAGTGTGTTGTTTCTTATTGTTTCAAGGATAATTTGGATAGATACTTGGAGGAGTATAAGGGCATACACCATCCATCAAGATCCATTCATTTTTCATTGAAAAGGCTATTTCACAAAGGTTACTACAAGGAGTAAAAAGTATTACACCCTTGTAGATTTATATTGCTAAGGTTAGTTTTTCGTAGGGAGTAAAAAGGATTACACCCTTAGAGAAGTAACAAAACATATCTCATACACACGATACTCCATTAACCCAATTGATAAGACACTAATATACATGCATTGGAGATTGTATATTCATGCATTGGTATATGTGAATTTTTGAGATATTGTAATTGTTTGAGTTGGATCTAATTCTAGATGCTATAAGATTTCTTATTCCCTAGGGGAATATTAATTCTCCAAGTGATTATAATTGTTTTTATAAATTTGTGCTACATCCAATAGGGTTGCAACAAACTCATATGTATCGCATTGTTTACTCACTATCTAAAATTCGCTTGCAAGTTGCCATAATTAATTTACTAGTTATTGGTTATCTTTTGGGAGGATTGTTTGTTGATTTTGGTGGATATAATTTTATGTTGTAAAAATTATTTTGTATATCGATTAGGATATTAAAAACATTTCTGATAACAATACATAACAACCCCCTAATCACCATCAAATTCTTTCTTTAATCATTGTAAGTTTGTCTAGTTTTTAATAGATTTGTTTCCAACATCTTGTACTTTATTTTTGGTAGTTAAATTTACAACTCTTACTATCATTTGTTTCAGAAATATATATATTTCCTTACTGTTGCAATTTGGGATAGGAAGGTTACATGTTTCATACCCATTCGTTTTGAGGCTTCTATTATCATCTATTGTCTTGTTCTTGGCAGGGATAGCAATTTTTTGTGGGTAAATCATATTTGGAAACCAATAAATCTCTCACAACAATCTTTGCCAAGATTATTATCCACTTTGAACCTTGAACTATAGGATCATCTCTCATATCTTCTCACTTTATGTCTCAATCCCCCTAGGGTCACCTAGGATTCCCCCCTTGTGGTGATTTCATCATTACTAAAGTGAGGGGAGTGTGTATCTAATATGAAAGTGGATAAATAATCCCATAGTTGTCACACCTTTGTGGTTTGGGTTGGGATTTTCCCAATCTACAATCTGTGAGATAACTGTGATAAATAATTAAAATTGAAATTGAAATTAAATGCAACACTCTTGAATATAATGCATCATAAACACCTTTAACATAGTATATATGCCAAGTGTACAAGTCTCATCATCATTGCACTCTCCAAGAATCCCTTTTCCCAAGATTAGGTAGAAAATATCTTCTAGAAGAGGTGGGTCCTTGGAATATGTTCTTCATCAACCACGTTTTCTAGAAAGTAAACAATAAGATAATCCTCCATCAAGTGCACCCTAGAAGTGATCCAGGTGGATCCGAAACCGCTCGAAAATACTCAAATGCTGAAAAGGAGGATCTAGGAATGACCCATAAGTCTCAGATGGGTCCCTAGGCTCATAAAATGCTTAAAAAACAAATTTCTCGGAATTGGATTAAGCCAATTTCATTGTGTCTGACTCATTCTCTTGATTCTGGCCATATCTCCACTTTATGACACTCTGAAGTTTTTCAAAAATAGTGAAAAAAAAGTCAAACAGTCAACATGCCATATTGATGACGTCAGTAGTATGGATGCTGACATCAGCATGACACGTGGAAGCCTGAGGACGTGACATGTGGCAGGCCATACAGATGATGATGTCATTCGTACGGATGATGACATCAGCATGACATGTGGTAGCCTGAGGACATGACATGTCGCAGACTGTACAGATCATGACATCATCTGTATGGATGATGACATCTGGCAACATAGGGAGGTGACAAGTGGCAGGCCGTATAGGTGATGACATCATCCGTATGAATGATGATGTCAGCATGACACGTGGAAACATGAGGAGGTGACACGTGGTAGGCTGTACAGGTGATGACATCATCCGTACGGATGATGACGTCAGCAGGGTGATGTGGTGTCAACCGGTGAGAGGCTGACACGTGGTCCAATCAGGAAGCGCCATGTGTCACCTTCTAGAAGCCCAGCAGTTTGGCAGATTTAGCCGAATCTGGCGGTTACTGCCAAATCTGGAGGAGGTTCACTATGTTTGGTGAACTGGTTAGTGGCTCTGCTTATTTAGTCAGACATGAAAAATGAGGTAGGGAGGAGTTGGCAGAAGATGCATTGGAATCTGTGCTAGGAGGTGTCCTAGGCAACCTTCTCAGAAATAGATCGACTTTATACTCAAAAGTTGCAAAATTTCGAGAGGATTCTGAATATGCTATATGTTTTGTCATGAGAGTAGCCAAATAGAAAAATGCCTCCAGATCCCATTTGAGCGAGCCAAGCATACTCAAGTTTATAGTTAATAGTTGCAGAATGACGTTTTCCAGCCACCTATGATGTTTGTTTCTGCCCAGAATCGCAGATCTCAAAGTTGGTTTTTGGGAGCTCTTATGTAAGCCTTTCTTTCTAATTTTTAAGCATTTGAGATTAATTAAAGAGTGGTCTCACTGTTGGAGTGGACCTGGAGATGTAGCCAGGAAGTCTAGTGAACTTCATTAACAAGTCTTTGTGTTGATCTATTATGTTTTCTCTTATTGCTTCTTACAAATTAATGGTTTATGCATAAATCAATGAGTTTAGTTAAGTAAATGGAAAACACATAACATTGCGGAGTGCACTGTCATTTTTAAAAGGTCTTGGAAATTAAAAACCATTAAAGTGCTAACAAGTGAATTGGTAGCTATAAGCGTTTTCAGATCAGGTGGTATCAGAGCAGGTTTGGCAGGTGGATGCTTACGAGAGCTAAACTCAAGTGTGGTGAAGGAAAACTTGCATGTTTTGATCATGAAATTCAAAGGAGAATTCATAAGCGTGAGATGGATTCACCAAGAAATTTGGGTCCTTTCAAATCTAAATATGACTTCTTCGAGGCATTCAAGTTGATGCAAGCCATGGTTGAGGAGCTTTACCATGAAAGAGGGGAATGAAGAATTCAAAGGGTTAGAGATGGAGGATCTTCAGTGAAAGCAGAAGGTGAAGGTGGTGAACTTCATAACCTTCTTCCCCTTCATCATCATCATCTTCTACAAGTGGAACAAGTGTACATTCTTCCAAGAATAAGCAATCTAAAACCACACATCATTTTTCTAAATTGTCATTATTAAAGTTAGATGTGAAATTTGAATTACCTACTTATGATGGTGAATTAAATGCAAAAAAATTAGATAAATGGGTTAGACAAATTGAAGTGTATTGTAGAATACAAAATATTACTAAGGATGAAACAAATATTGAACTTGATAGTCTGAAATTCGAGGGAACGACTCTCACATGCTAGGAAAGCAAAACTAAATATGATCTCAAGAAAAAGGGTAGAATTATGTCTTCTTGGAATGATTTTGTAAATGCATTAAGGAAACAATTCTATCCATTGGCATACATGCAACACGAAATGATGAGTTGGCAAAGTTTAAGGCAAGCTAAAGGTCAAAGTGTCCAAGACTACACTCAAGAATTTCATAATAAAGCATTGATATTGGATATCCCTTTATACACACAAGAAACACTCCTTAAGTATATTGGTGGTCTTCATTCTTATCTCAAGCACACTATCCTTATGTTAAATCCTTCTAACTTTGATGAAGTATGTGTACAAGTGATTCATATTGAATCAAGTAAAAAGAATGTTAATGATATTTTGTCTACAGATGCTTCACAGGGAAATGATTTAGGTAAAGGGAAATGGAAAGATAAGAAGGTCGCCACAGTGAAAAAGGAGAAGCTTATTTGTCATTATTGCATGAAGAAAGGCCATGATGAAGATCATTGTTGGAAATTGCATACTGAAATGCTACCAAAGAAGTATCAGAAGAAGGAGGAAAGGAGAACCCTTGCTATAGTCCCGTATAATTTGGGATCCGACTCAGGAGATGAAACTAAGGTTGTAGCTATGGGTATCTGAGCTGTAAATTTTGTTGCATGTAGTAGTTCTTCTGATTCAGGTGATGTAAATGATGAGTATAAAAGGGATAAATGATGAACTCTTCCACATAAGATTCATAAAAAATAATGTTAAAATTGAAACTCTTGTAGACAATGGGTCACAAGCCAATTTAATTAGTGAAGAAGTGGTAAATAACTTGGGACTTAAATCTAAACCACATCCTAGACCCTATCCTTTGGGTTGGATATGTGGCGATATTAAATTACAAGTAACCAAGCAATGCACAATTAAATTTGCAATCTCTTCAAAGTATCAAGATGAAGTAGAGCTTGACATAGTGTCGCTGGACATATGTGGAATTGTTCCAGGAAGCCCATATTTGTATGATAGAAAATCCATATTCTACAGGGAGGATAACAAATATTGCTTCAAGAAATATGGGAAAGAGTACATTGTTCGTACTCATCACATAAAAACTGACAAATATTTTGCAACTACAGGACAGTTAAAAAGGATGGTAAATGCAAGCAAAAGTTTAACACTTATGTCTGGAACAAAACATGAGGTTAGTGATGCTAAGCATGAGATTGTTCAGAATGTTTCTAACAATCATGAAGTGTCACAAGAGATACAATATGAGGTTCAATTGCATACTATGTTTACCTTTCCTGTTCAGAAGAGGAGGCATGTTTCTTCATTCTCATTTGCATATTTAGAATTATTGTTCAGTTTGTTGTTATTCAGTGGTGTATGGCTGCTAAATGCGACAAAGAATGTAGATGATTGTGCAGTAGATGAAATGATTATTTTGATAAACAATGCTATCTCAGTTTTGATGTTTGTGATGGTCAGACAGATGATAATTTTCAAAGTAGAAGAGATGGATGAAACAGGTCAAGTGGGGAGATCATGCCCTCACTTCATGTCTGAATGATAGCATGCTTTTTGTGGTCCAAAATCTTCTCAGTGGGGAGGTGTGATCCAGGTGGATCCAAAACTGCTCAAAAATACTCAAATGCAGAAAAGGAGGATCTAGGAATGACCCAAAAGTCTCAGAAGGGTCTCTAGGCTCAGAAAATGCTCAAAAATCAAAGTTCTTGGAATTGGATGAAACCAATTCCATTGCGTCTGACTCATTCTCCTGATTTCGTCCATATATTTACTTTCTCAAATGGAGCTCGTATGAAGAATTTACGACACTATGAAGTTTTCCGAAAACAGTGAAAAAAAAAGTCAAACAGTCATCAGGCCATACTGATGATGTCAGCAGTACGGATGCTGACGTCAACATGACACATGGCAGCCTAAGGACATGACACGTGACAGACCATACAGATGATGATGTCATCCATACAGATGATGACATCAACATGGCACGTGGTATCCTAAGGACATGACATGTGGCAGGACGTACATATGATGATGTCATCCATACAGACAATGATGTCAACAGGACACATGGTAGCATAGGGAGGTGACAAGTGGCAGGTCGTACAAGTGATGATATCATCCATACGGATGATGACATTAGCATGACACATGGTAGCATAGGGAGGTGACATGTGGCAGGTCATACAGGTGATGACGTCATCCGTACAGATGATGACGTTAGCAGGGTGACATGGCATCAGCCAATAAGAGGATGACACATGGCCCAATTAGGAGGCACAATGTGTCACTTTGTAGAAGCCCGATAGTTTGGCGGATTCAACCAAATCTTGCAATTTTCTGCCAAATCTAGCGGTTACCGCCAAATATTGTGATTACCGCCAAATCTGGAGGAGGTTCGCTAAGTTTGGCGAGCTGGTTAGTGGCTCTTCTTATTCAGATGGGCATGCAAAACGAGGCAGGGAGAATTTCACAGAGGTTGCATTGGAATCCGTGCCAAGAGGTGTCTGAGGCGACCTGCTAAGAAATAGATCGACTTTATACTCAAACGTTGTAGAATTTTGAGAGGATTCTGAATATGCTATATGTTTTGTCATCAGAGTAGCCGAACAAAAAAGTTCCTCCAGAGCCCATTTCAGCGAGCCAAACATACTTGAGTTTATAGTCAAAAGTTGCAGAATGACGTTTTCCAGCCACCTATGATGTCTGTTTCTACCCAAAATCGTATATCTGAAAGTTGGTTTTTGGGAGCTCTTATGTAAGCCTTTCTTTGTAATTTTTAAGCATTTGAGATTAATTAAAGAGCGGTCTCACAGTTGGAGTGGGCCCGAAGACGTAGCCAAGAAGTATGCTGAACTCCGTTAACAAGGCTTTGTGTTGATCTATTATGTTTTCTCTTATTGCTTCTTACAAATTAATGTTTTCTGCATAAATCAATGAGTTTAGTTAAGTAAATGACAAACACATAACATTGCGGAGTGCACTGCCAATTTTAAAAGGTCTTGGAAATTGAAAACCGTTAAAGTGCTAACAAGTGAATTGGTAGCTATAACCATTTTCAGATCAAGAAGAGAGTGACTTGGGACCACCTTTAAACCATCATCACATATTAAATATTCCATGTAATGAATGTGCCTTGGAATAAAGTGGACACTGCTATCTAGAAGAAAGTGCATTAATAATCCCTTTGAATAAGCTCGCATCATGAAGAAACCATCACAAGGAGTGAAACCTAGATAATTTTGCAAGGATCATGGGTGGAAGGGTAAAAAAAGCTTCAAATAACGCAATCAAATAGATTTCTTTAGAATAATTTTCCCAAGGGTGGTTAACTTCGTAAATGCAAGTGATAAAACTATGTGCACACGAAAGAAGGTGACGTAGAAAAGTGTGAAAAATAGTCAATTTCTCATCAATAAATATTCCAAATGTACCAATAGGAAGAGACAAGTTCAATACTCAAGTGATACATCCTAAATGTAAGCCATTTAGATGTTAAAAATATCCAAGGAGATTGGGGCACAGTCTCCTGTGAACCAACAAACTATCCCAAAACCCTAGGTCACCTTTCAAGGAAGTATCTCAACAAGTAATGCATACACAAGCTCCAAAGTAGTGTACCCTAATGAAGTGTTTTGTAGGGATAGGGTGCACCTCCTCACAGAGATCAACAACTCACCATAAAACATATATCAAGGACTAAGCCCATCAACCCTAGGAAGTCATTGCAATGTACTTAATAATTAAAACACCACCTCATGGAGAAATTATTAACACTTAAAACTTAGAGAGACCCCAAGTTGATGGGTTCCCACTCCATATAAATGAACCAAGAGGAAAAAAATTATGTCTTCCTAATCAAAACCCCTCAAGAAAACTCCAAAGTGAAAAATGGTAATGCCAACACCCTAATCCCAATGAAGCATCTCACCAAGCACCTATTATCATGCTAATATATCAACACGTATATGATACCATGAAAATAGATCCAATGGATGAGCCATGTCAACTCATAAAATAATGGATAAATGAATCTCCTCCAACCCAAAGTACCCAAGAAATCAAGTGAAAATGCTATCTCTAAGTCAATCCCAAATGTGCATGAACATATATTATGAAAACCATCTAGATGTGCGATAAATATCACACATGTTAACACTCCTATGAAATATGAGGGATAACAAGAAGTAAGGGAAAATTTACCAAAGGCCTATTAGAAATCCCTTCACATGGCCATTGATATGAAAAATTACATCGAACTCACTCTAGGACAAGGAACACCAAAAGGACTAATGGAACAAAAAGAATATTAGTGAGGCTAAGCAACATGAACTGAACCAATAGTCTAAGGAATGAAATAAATTTTATGTTAGAATTCAAAATCATATACACGTAAAGAAACTTAAGAAGATGAATATGTTCAACTTTCAAAGAACATGTGGTATAGATAAAAATTGCTAGAATGAATGCAAGTTCAACCCCAATAATTAGAATTTTTTTTTATAATGAAAGAAAAATTATGGTGATTATGATACTTTTTGAGTAAGAGATCGATACTAAGAATAAAATCAATATTAAAGTGTCTAATATTAAGAATCTTAGGGATGACACTCCATTGAGATAATGATTGATGATGGAAAGAATGCCTATATATGTTTTTGATGTGGGGATTTGGGGAACAATTAAAATAAATGCATTTTGTAATTCCTAGGTGGACATGTTACTAGATTTGTGGGATTTATATCCACATTTAAAAAAATTGTAAAATATTCAAGAACCAAGAATAGAAGACATGCCATATGAATCAAGTGGAACATGAGGAATAACACTAGTAGGTATTCATCACAACATGTGCAAGACCATAGTACAAACAAGACAAGATTTGATGTAAGTACGTTGTATTGGATGAGGATAAACAAGATGTTTTTGGTTGAAATCATCAAGATGTGTTACACTTTTGCTTGTTTTATGAGAAAAAAAAATGTATGTTCACAAGTTCTTCAACTTCTGGCATACAAAAGTATTTTTTTTATTTAGAATTTCACTTTATAGTAAAAACAAAACTTGTGAAGAATTTTGTTATCTTTTCAGTGACTATTTTTCAATTTTTTTTTTTTATCACGATTTGATATGTCAGTTTGACAATTGTTTAACATTATGTTTCTAAAACATGAAATGAATGATAATGAGTTACTTTTCCCTACAACAATGTATCTATTATTAAACTTATGTTTTTAATAAACAAACTATACTGCAACAATCTACAAAGACTCTATTTTATTATGACTATCATTTTGAATCTAACAGATGAATATTATAATTTCTAGAATTTTTTGAAGTTGCCCAAGTTGAAAACGTTGCAGATTTTAAACACATGTTTTTCTACACCTTGTATCTATCTTAATTTTTACTTAAAACTAAAATCTAAAGATACCCTTTTGAAAATAATAGATTAAGGATTATGAATATATTTTTTTCTAAATTTTTCACTGAATATTTTTAGAGATACCGATATTTCATTTCATCGAATTATAACATCTGCTAAAAATATTATGTAGTGATTTTTTTTTTAAAATTAAATAAAAGTAGAGAAAAATAAAGAAAATGAAAAAAAATTATAGGAATTGAAAGTAGATTCAATTTTGGAAATTCTAGTGTCATTTTTGAAACCAAATTCTCAGTATTTGCAGAAGTCCGCTACCTCCGAAGTTCAGGTAAGCTTGGGGAAATTCTCTGGTTTTTGTTTTCAGTCCCAATTTCATGTTTTTGGCCAAAATAATCTTTCAGCCAAAAAACTAATATTTCGGTCGAAAGACTAAAATCTAACAAAAATCGCCAAAATTGAACGGTTTCCAAGATTTTCGGCCGAAAAAAACTTCTTTTGGTCAAAAGAATGTTGAGCGAATTCTGTCGGTCAGAAAAAATGAAAGGACACATCGTATCATTTCATTTCATGCCAAATTGTATAAATAGGATTTTGACCGAACACATTTAACACAATTCATCGATTGGACAGACACATATGAGCTTGGGGATAGGGATTTCAAAACATTTATGTTACTGATTGCAGCTATATTTTTTTCTTTCTTTATTTATTTCCTCTGTTCGATAGGCTTAATTGGAGGATCAATATTGATACATTATGGTTTTCTAGAGAACCTAAACAAAGTTTTGAATCATCTTTTTGGTTTTTCTTGAATAAGGTAATTGATGTTTGTTTAAGTTTTTATTGGAATAACAATTTATGTGTTGAAAGATAAATGTCGAGCATTTTTTCAAGGTGAAGTCTTTGTGAACATATCTTTTACAGATAACTATAAAAGTCATGGGAAACAAAAGTTTTCACAAGAGAAAATTTGATCGCACTCGAGATGAAACTGTCCAAATTGAACAAAGGAAAGAGCTTTATTGGAGAAAGAAATGAGAACGTGCAAATATTGAAAAAATAAATGATGATAATGTGAATAAAGATTTTCAATAAGAAGAAATTAGACCATGTATGCATGCACATATGATGATCAAGCACACGTCACACAATGGGACTGTATTCAGAAAGTATAGAGTTCAAAGTATATAATTCAAATTTAGAATATTGTAAATAATATAATTGATTGGAATTACAATTTGATGTTTTTTGAAAAATATAAATAGATTTGTCTCATAATGTCGAAGAAGACGTTGAAACCGAAATTGAAGCAGAAGTCGTTGAAAAAAAAATTGAAGCAGAAGACATTGAAACTGAAATTGAAGCAGAAGATGAATCACCTATAGGTATGTACATAAATTTAGATAATACAAGATGAACACTCAAGTATATATAATTTAGTGAATTTGTGTTTGGGTTATATTTTTTAATATAAAATTTAAATTGAAATATGCAAGAGAATCTATCAACGTTGATGATGAAATATTAGAAAATGTTGATACTGAAAAATTTGGGAAGAAAAAAACTAAGCATTATATAAGATATCGAACTAAGAATATGTATAATACTTTTTTCAAAGATGAATCAGTAACAGTACAAGCTCAACTTTTACTTTGTCTAATGAAGTCAAAAAAATTAAAAGAAGCTACATCATTATTGGGTATTCAAAAGTCGACAAGGGATACAAATGTGAAACAAAATGTCTTTAACAATATAACTAGTGTATTAAAATCTTTTAGAAAATCTTGAAAATAAGATGTCTGTGTTGCATGTAGAGCGATACAAATAGTAGTTGTTTCATCTAGCAATATAAAAGATTGTTTGACACGACATATGGAAAAAACGATGGGAACGTCAAGAAAAACATTGCACAAACATAGAAAATTTTGATTGTAGATAGATGTAAATGATGAATTGGCTTGTTGGACAATGAGTTCTAGACAACCCTACAAAGATAGACTTGCAGAAAATGTTAAATAATTGGCCTATAATTGTTGGTTGGAAGAATCTCGTGTTTCATCACATACAAGGGATGTGTTGCGACAAAGAATAACATGAAAACAATATGAAGAACATCTAAAACATATATTCCCAATGACACAAATAGAGTTGTTCAATAAGTTCAAAGAAGAGCACAAAGAAGTTAAAATTTTCATCAATACATTTGTGCAACAAAAACCATGGTTTGTTAGACCGATCATTGTTCATGAAACTTGTTGTTGTCATTATCATGTTAAATTTAAGTTGTATTATGACACTTTTTTGGATTTTGGTAAAACTTTATGGCCAGGTTAACCTCCTCCTTCCACATTGCGTGTTTTTATATCTTAAATTCTCCGTGAAAGAGAAGACGATGATTTATTTTACAAAAAAAAAATTGTTTGTGGAAAGAAATGTGATCGTTGTGGAAATCTAAGTTTGTTTCATTCAATGTATCATATTGATATGAATGATCAATCATTTTCTAATATATGATTCAATTGTAAGAGATATGAATATATCAAGAACACAGCTCCACATTCTTCAAATGTTATTTCCAAAAGGATTGATTTGAAGGTAGATAAAATCTGCGTGATAGATTTTTTTGAAGAAGTTTGAGGAAGAAATATATAAATACACCAAGCATTCACATAGATATCGATGGCAAGATCTACAATTCAAACAATCCTGTGAAGCGTTTCCACTAGGGACAATTTTGTCTGTAGTTGATTTTGCAGAGAATTACACATTCATTGCACAAAAAGAAACATAGAGAGAATATTATCATTCTGATAAAGTCACGATATTTGTCCATGTTATATATAGACATGCTCAATGGAGTCTTGATAACATAGAAATCACCAACAACAATCAAGATGTTGTTAAAGAATATCACTTTTATATAAGTGATGATCGAGCACACGACGCACATTACGTACATAATTGTTTTGATAAGTTTTATGATTCATTGAAAGAACATGAAATCAGATTCGATCAACACTGGATATGGTCATATGGGTGTGTGGGTCAGTTCAAATCTTCATAATCATTTTATTGGTTATGCCTTCTTTATAAAAACAAATAACATTACACATTGTTGGAATTTTTTTGAGACTAGTCATGGGAAAGGAGAGCACAACAGTGCAGGGGCATGTATAAAATGAGCACTTCGAAGGTATCAGTTGAACCCTCATGGATATCGATCTAAATCCGCTAAACAAGTTGTTGAATGGTGAAAAATGGAGCTAAGCCATGAATATAATTCGTCAAGGGATGTGCACAGATGTGTCTATATATAAATGTTACATGTATTTACACAAGATATATAAATTTGAACGTTTTCAAATTTATATTTAATCTTCAATCATTTTGTTGAGAGATTTCAAGTTAACAAGTTCTTGTCTTTTGCAGATTTTTTTGGTATGTTGGAATCGAAGATATAAATATATCAATCCCATATGATGCCAGTACAATACCCGAGACACGAAAAATACATTCAGTTAAAATAAAACATTTTCAAAATGGGTTTGTGTTTGATAGAAGAAATGAGTCTTGTTTTTGTTCAATTTGCATAGAGGATATACAATCCATAAATATTAGCGAGAACAAAAATGCAGGATATGTTAAATCTTGGACACATACCAAACTTAATGTAAAAGGGAAAATGCCACTTGCAAGTTTAGAGGATATGGAATCAAATGAAACTATAGTGAGAGTTGATGGCAATAGAGTTTCTGATCTTGTTAGAGAAGGTAATTTTTATGTTTAAATTTTTTCAAATAACTTGTAGATGTACTTGTGTGATAATCTAAAACAAATTATTTGTTGTCCAATATATCCAATTATTTGCAGGAGATGTTTTTTCCATGGTTGCACCTATAGACAATACTGAAAATGTGAAATATTATTTGATGCGATGCATGGAACAAAATATGAGGCTATTAGAAGATTTTGATGATAACAGTTTTATATATGAAAGATGATCAATTGTATTGAAAGGATGTTTTTTTCAAGAAACCCATCAAACAGATACTCATGTTCACTTTCTAGACTACCAATCAGATGTCACAAGTTGTCAATATAGTCATTTGGTATGTGCAGCGCATATAAAGTTAATAGAAGTTCAATAAAAAAAAATGGAAAATGTCCAAAGTCGATCATGAATGAATAATTGAAGATGGAATAACATTACGATGTTTTTAAACAAGTGGCAGATGTACATTCCATAATTTTTTATTTTTCATTGAAAGTACATTCCAGAATGTGATGACTTGTTTTGACTATTTTCAACCATATTTCCAAATATGATATTTATAAAAACGGTACATGTGTATAAAAAACTTCGGATCATTCTTAAAAGACATAGATAAAATATGGTTCAACCATATTTTATCTTTGTTTTTCAACCATTACACCAATCAATATTATTTTATGAGCATTACACCAATCAAAATTGAGTTGTATACCTCTTGTGTAGCGAACATTTTATTGTAAATTAAAACATTGTTAAACACCATTTCCATTGAACACTTACTTTTTTGAATAGTATTATTTTCCATTTGATTTTAATAATATTGCATTAATTTTTAAAAAAGTTAAAACATATTTTATATTTTCTTATCGTGTTTCAAATTTTAACTCATTCTGATTTTTATATTATTTTACGAGTATTAAATATGAATTAAATTTGAATTGAACATAGAGATTTTATTTTGAATATTTTTTTTAATTATTGTTCTCAAAATTAAAGAAAAATTAAAAACATCTATTTCATTTTGAGATTTTATTTTATTACTTGGGTATATGAACTTTGAGGTGAATATCTCTTCTAGCTTTAGCATTTTCTTAATGAAGTTACATGAGAAATTTAAAGAAGATTTGATCATCTCTTCCATTTTAAGGTTTTATTTTACAATCCCATCATTTTGAGCATTTTATTTTATCATTATCACACAAACCAAAAAAGAGTTGAACATCTCTTATATCTCAAGATTTTATTGTATAAACATTACCTAATTAATTTGGATCTCTTCTATCTTGAGAATTTTATTTTTATTACTATTGTACCAATCAAAGAAGAGTTGAACATCTCTTCTATCCTAGATTTGAGAGCATTGACTTCTTTAAGTGGTAATTTTTTTTTTTTTAAATTAATATTCTAACAACTAAAAGCAATTTAAACATCTTTTTCACTTGTTGTAATAACACTTGACTAATAATATCATATATATACGAATATCTTCATTCTAATTATTAATTTGATTTACATTTAAAATTTGAAATTATTTAGAATCTTTATTTTAATAATTAAGTTGATTTCCAAGTAAATTTATTTAGAAACTTGTTAATCATTAAAATTAAATTGTAATTAATAGATGTATTCTCTAACAAAGTTAAGGAAATTAATACAACCTTGCATAAAGTCAAGTGAATTAAATTGTAATTAATAGATCTCTTCTCTAACAAACTTAAAGAAATTAATACAACTTTGCCTAAAGTCAGGTGAAAACCCTTAGAACTATGTGAGTTTATGTGAATAGTACTAAACCATAGCCTGCAAATCGTTTTCCTAATGTAATTCTCTTTCATACATGTTATATGAGTTGTACAAGGGGTATGTGTTGTTCTTTGGCATGTCTAAAACACAATGCTTGAATTCATACCTCATCCTTTGAATTCCACATTGGTTACCTTATTCCAAAATCAATTACAAGTTTTCTGAAAGAAAATTGGTAGATCATGAAAATTTGTTTTTTTTAGTGGAGTTCATACCATCATAGGTTTTGCATGTTTAAAGTGTTTTCTACTACCATATATTCTCAAATAAGTTTTTCAGGGTTTAACATGTTGTCTAAGTTGTCATATATTCTTAAATAGATATCCAATGTTACAATCTTGTATGTTTGACACTTCAATTTTTTCTTGTCTATCTATTGAGTTTGCAATATTCTTACATATATAAACAGTTCACATTATTGTATTATTGACTTTGCATATTCTTAAATAGATAAATAACAGTTCACATTCTTGTATTATTTCACTTAAAATTTTTCTTTTAAGTTATTTAGCAGATATCGTATGCTTATCTTTCCTTCAGGGTTTTTTATTAATTTTAACATCTCATATGCCTATCTTTCCTTTAGTTTTTCCTTTAGTTTTTTTTATTAGTTAAGTGCATCTAGATGTAACCAATTTATTTAACAGATCTCATTTGCATATCCTTCCTTTAGTTTTTTACTGTAACCAATTTATTTAACAGATCTCATATGCATATATTTCCTTTAGTTTTTTTTATTAGTTAAGTGCATCTATGTAACCAATTTATTTAACAGATCTCATATGCATATTTTTCCTTTAGTTTTTTTATTAGTTTAGTGCAGATCTATGATCTGATATGCCTATCTTTCCTTTAATTTTTTTTATTAGTTAAGTGCATCTATGTAACCAATTTATTTAACAGATTTCATATGTCTATCTTTTATTTAGTTTTTTTTATTCTACCACCAAAATTATTCTTCCACCAAAATTATTTGATATGTCAATAGAATCATATTTTTTATGATCCACAGTGAACACAAAATAAAACATTTAAATTAATACATAGCAGAAAAGTATTTAAGAGTTTGATCATATTTTTGATGATCCACAGTGAACATAAAATGAAACATTTAAATTAATACATAGAAGAAAAGTATTTAAGAGTTTGATCATACTTTTGGCAATCCACAGTGAACATAAAATGAAACATTCAAATTAATACATAGCAAAAAAATATTTAAGAGTTTGATCATATTTTTTATGATCCACGGTGAATATAAAATGAAACATTTAAATTAATACATAGCATACAAATATTTA
>ML779828.1:689097-704045 GCA_009831015.1 Picea engelmannii | reverse complement strand
ATATATATATATATATATATATATATATATATATATATATATATATATATATATATATATATATATATATATTATAATCAAAGTCTAAATAGTTACATGTAAAATACATAAGTTCCACATCCATTTTTGGATGATAACAAAAACTAATACATTTAACTCCAAAATTCTGAACTCTAAGCTATCGCTTTAAAACACTTCATACTTGCAAGTCAAAAATTCAAAAATTAAAAATTTACAATTCAAACATGTCAAATAATACAGAATTCAAAAATTCTAATTAAAACAAAATTGACATGCATACCAAAAGAGTTAAGTCTTATCCTCCAACATACTCTTTCCGACAAAATATATTGTAAACATATTTTCCACCAAATATAATTTATACATCTATAAGAATAACAAAAAATAATAAAATATAAATAACACATATTAGCATATATACTATAACTAAATATTAAATAAAACAATAAGAAATAATAACATACCCAACCACAGTTAAAAATATTTAAGATAGAACTACTTTCCAATCAAGAGTACATGATTTAAACAATTTGTAAATCTTATCTAAAATCTTAAAAAAATTTAAAGAAAAAAATTATGTTCCTTGTAAAAAAAAATGTGAGTTAGAGTTAGATAATAATCTGAAAATAAATATAGAACTGTGAGTGAAGAAAATTCACAAACCTCCATAATAATATATTATTCCAATGAAATACTTATCTCCTTGTGGATAAAGTCACAAATCCTTTAGGTGAAATTCTCCTTGTGGATAAGGTTCCAAATCCTTCAAGTGAAATTCTCATCCCAGGTGATGTTATTGTGTTCTTGGTAAACAAAATTGTGATTTAGAGTTAGATAATAATATGAACATAAATATAGAACTATGTATGAAGAAAATTCACAAATCTCTATATTAAATCATTCTTCCAATGAAATACTTATTTCAGTGTGGATAAAGTCCAAAATCCTTCAGGTGAAATTCTCCTTGTGGTTAAGGTACCAAATCGTTCATAAATTCTCGTCCTAGGTGATGTTATTTGATGATATTTACACAGAAATAAAATACTAATCTCCTCAGTATTTAAATAGTCCTCTCTTCTTCTACAGTGGTCATAGAATCAAATTCCACAATGCCCTTTCAAACTAAAGGACTCATAAATCTGCATATTAATTCATTCTTCCAAAAAAAAAAAATTATCTAAAAAAGGTTCACAAACATCCATTCTAAAAACCATTCTTCCGAAAAATGCCCATCTCCTCTTTCTGTGGTAGAATAGATGTTCTCATATAATCTTGCATGTACAAAGAAAACACAAATCTGCACATGGATATTAATTCATTCTTCAAAAACCATTTAAATGGGATGTATTCATATTAAATATAATGAAATGCTCTTTGAAATTATGTGTGAGCTATCTCACACATACAATATGTCTAAGCTTATTTGTGAATCTAATTGAATATTGATTTTTGTGACTAGTAACCAATTTAGTTAAGAGTTTGGCAATAAAAATACCCTGGAAGGAAGGAATTCAATTTTTTGTATGTAGAAAACACAAATTTTCATACTACGCCATTCTTGGATAAGAAAGTAGGGAATGCAATCGAAGAAAATTTAGAAACTCTCACTTTTCTGATGTGGGATAGAGTTTGTTCTCAAATATTTAAATGTTCAAGTTCAAAATTAGGTATTCATCATGATCTAACATTAAATGAATTTGAATGTACACCATTTAAGACAATGATAAACTTATCTAGGGGTTCTAAATATTACAAAATAATTGATCAACGTGTTGAATAGGAAAGAATAAACTAAAAATTTGAGAAAACAAAAATTTGATAAAAGTCAAAAACATACATTTATGAATCATCCTGAATGAACACATCCTTCCCAAATCTATGTGCTTCCTCCTCAATCTCATTCTCCCTCCCAAACATACTCTCAGGTACTCTCTTCTCCACATTAGCCTATATAAAACATTTCAAATTTGAAATTTTAAAAAATTAAATTTAAATGATTAGAACACATTAAATTTAAATGGTTTTAAGACATTAAATGATACCTGTGAACTTCCACCCTCTTCAAACTCTCCCAATGAGAATTGAGACAAGCCTACCCAAGTAGTAGGAGATGGAACAGGGATCTGTGAACAACACAACTAAGAACTAAATTTAGTATTCAATGTTTTCACAATTATAGAAAATTATAAATGTTGTTGATCTCTTATTCAAAATAGTGGAAATAGAACAAGTATTAGAAAACACATACCTGATTCAACCCATCCAAATTTAAACTTGTCGAATCAGGTCCCATACCTACTGGAGATTCATTTAACATATCTCCAAACTGCAATTAATGGCAATAACAACTCAATTATTTCTATATATACAATGATATCTAAATCTAGAATTAGAAGTAAACTATCAGAAAATGCGTCAAAATTTTCCTAACTAGAACACATACCAATCTGTTTTTCGGGTCATCATTCAGAATGACCTTCTTCCAACCATCCCGACAATATTTTCCATACTCCAAAACATCTTCTGCTGACATTGTAGCTAAATCTGCATCTGTTTTATAAACAGATGTGGCCTGAAAATTTTCTTCTGCTCGTTGACGGTTCATGCCAACATAAACACCATAAAAAATTGCTTTCAAATTTTCTTCGATTGCACTCCTCACCTCTTTTCCAACCTCTCATGTAGCGTGCAACTTTGAAAGTAAAGAAAATGCCCCTGTTGGAAGAGGTACTAAAGGTTGTGGAGGCCTCAACACTTCCATACTTCTATATGCCCCTTTGCAATCATATGTACATCCTTTACTAGTCCCATAATATTTGGATGGTAGGCTAGTATAATCAGGGTGCATATGCAAGAAAAACTCTGCAAAAAATGTCTTGTAAAATAGTGTTGAATCTCATCGTTCCATGACAATTTCTCATATACTGCCAAAAATCTGTTATACAGATTTCCTGCAATGTCAGGGTGCTTAAAATATTGCACCTTCAACATCTTCCACTTTGGGTCCTCTTTGAAATTAAACATGGAAATGACGTTTTCTTTTTAAACTATATTTTTTACTACCTCCCATTTATCAGGACCCATCACCTCTGACTTTCACCACCTCATTAGATCGAAAAAACTGTCAGTGGTTGACCCCATCTTATTATATGCATCCATAAAGTTTTCCAATGAATGAAAAACAATTTGCAAACATTGTTTTCTCTCTTGAGGGAGTTCCAATACCACCAAATCATTTTCCAACATATTTTTAACACATGAGCATCACTCAAGCATCATTGCTTTAGTATTCCCTTCCCAGGGAATTTCATCACCAACATTTGAAGGATAGGTGGACGTAAGCGTGTAATCTTTTGTTTATTGATAACACAGTTTCATAAATCCACTTTCACCCTCTGTATCGATATTTGAATCTTCGTGACAACCACTCTCATTGTCGGCCCTTGCTCTGAATTGATTTTCGACACACACATTTGATAGTAACTTCAAGATTTAACCTCACATAAATTTAAATACAAAAAAATTCAACAAAAATAAACAAAATTTAAGAAACTTACCAAAAATATTCTCTTGTCCAGAGGTATTCCCTACATTCTCAGGTGTAGGAGTATCTATGCACAACCCATATAACAAGGCTTCATCCATAGCATTGGTTTGAGAAGCTTCTGTAGTTGTTCTATTTATAGACTCGTTTGAAAATCTCCTTTGACGAGATTGTTGTTGCTCACTCAGAGTCTCAGTCGAAGAAGGAGTTCTTGTTCTTCCTTCTTGAGAATACCTAGAGAATTTGCGAGGAATGTTTGAAGAATCCTGTGTCAAAATATATTCTCAATATCTATCCATAATGCAGAGTTTATCAATAAAAGAATAGAGATGTACACAAGTTCAAGCAATTAAAAACATAGAGATAAATCGAAGTTTTAATCAATCAAGCCACAAAGGTACTCGCTCATTAGAAGGCACAAAGACTAGACATTCATCAATGAATCAATCAACTCAAATATTGATCCAGGTGGATATCGATGACCACCCACCTTTTTCGACTGGCCCAAAATAGTTTTCTCGCAATTTTGACAATTTACTATTTTTAGCAGGTTTTAACTTTCGGGGCCATTTTGAGCGCCTAAATGAAGTTTTTTAGAGATCGAGGTTCTCAATTATATACAAAAATATAATTGAGCCCTCAAAATGAATCTCGTCGACAATACCTTTCCAACGAGCTATCATACACCTAAAACAGAGATCGTATGCAAAAGTTAGGACCCTGGGAAGTTGATGTGCTAACTTACCCAAACAGGACCCACATGACCTTTGGGGATTCATTTCCCAGGATTAGGTTTTTGGATGTCTAGGGTTTTTGACATTCCTGTTTATTATAAAAATTCCTTCAGAGCCTCATTGTAATCATCTTCTTGTGAATTTGAGTAGCCATCACATCTCTTCTTAGAGATAAGCTGTCACCATTCTAGCGAGTCTTTCACTCTATATTTTTACAGTCTCTGTACATTTCTTTCATTAATAGAAATTGTGTATTACTGTATCTCTCTTTTTATGGTTTCATATATGATATATTTCTATTATATTATTGGATATACGTGATATCTCTGTGCATTTCTTTATTATATCTCCACTCTCATTTCGTGCCAAAAATAATCTGGATCAGTGGTATCAGAGTAGGCTTCTCTTGATCATTTTTTCAGTGCATGTCTCTGACGATGTCCAAGTATAGAAATTTGGGTCTTCAGATTTCTCTCTTGAATGCAATCGCTCTCGCACACCCAAGAAACTCTCAATGGTGGAAGAAAAGAAAAACGACGGAGCAGACGATCATATCAATTTGTTGCTTGAACAAGCTCTCACATGATAGAGGGATGAAATGATGGAGAATTTTGTCCACATCCTTAAATGCCTACCGATAGAATTAGGCACATATTCATCAAGAGACCACTTTTGAGGCACCTCACCTTTCAAGGTACAAATTAATTTTGATATTCCTATATTTGAAGGACAGATAGATGCAGAAGCCATAGAAAAATGGTTAACTCTGCTAGAAGGTTATTTCTCTGTTTGCAATTTTTTTGACAAAGAAAAGATCACCATCGCACTCATTAAAGCTCTCCCTCATGTCAAACATTGGTGGGAAACTTACTGGGAGAAAAGTTCAATAGAGGAGTCTGGAGTATATGGGGTCGATCCCACCTGGGATTTTTTTGTGGATGCGGTAAAGGAAAATAATTATTCTATTGGAAACTATGAGGACCAGTACATGAGATGGACCACACTGCGGCAAGAGAGGGGAAAAGCAGTTTCATAGTTCACCAATACCTTCCATACCTTGTGCACCAAGCTGGGTATCAAACACTCCGAGCGACATTTGGTTATGAAATACCATGGGGATCTACATAGATACATCCAGATTGAAATGGATTTTCTAAACATTTCATCACTCGGTGCTACTTATCGATATGTTATTAAATTTGAGTAGAAATTTAAGCACCAGAACAAATGAGAATTTGGGTCTAGAAATCCGCAACAACCAAAGTATGAAAAAGGCGGCCCTAACGAAAAGTATCTCGAAAACCAGTCCAAGACACAGGAAAAGAAGGGTCATGAGAAGATAAATAAGGACACCGAAAAATGGTGTGATTTCCACAAAAGCCCCTGGCACAACACCGATGAATGTCGCTCAAAACAGTCTTTGGTGGCTGAGATCAAAGACAAGGAGTAAAACCTTGATTTAGAATATCATTATGAAAATACTGTTAAAGGATAAATCATTGATGCCAACCCCACTTCTATTGTTGCGACCGCATCAATTCAACCAGAAAAACCATCAAATCCTGAAGAGGCGGAGCGCCTTTTTCATTCACAAATGTGGGTGAAGGGGACCCTACTGCATTTTATTGTTGATAGTGGAAGTCAGAGAAACCTCATCCTGATAGAGGCCATAAAATTGTTTGGATTTTCGACAACACCACACCCGCAGCTATACAACATTGGGTGGCTTCGGCAAGGATGACATCTTCGTGTCAACCAATAGTGTCGATTGTCATACGACATCCAACCCTTCAAGGATGAGGTATTACATGATGTTTCTCCACTGGATTTCTGTGTTGTTTTCTTGGGGCAACCGTATATGTGGAGATGCCATGTTGTTTATGAGTCTCGACCCCGTAGTGTCATTGTTACTTTGTGGGGTTATCTCTATAGAATACTAGAGGTAGATCCAACGATTGTTCTACCTAAAAAGTGTCGCAAGGTAGTATCTCATACTACAAAATTCATCTTTTTCACAATCTATTCAAAAGGGGAACAAAAGGACACTTCAACCAGTACATCCTCGCCCCTTGTACCTTCTATCCAACAAAAGCAGGTCGACAAGGTTGCAGCAAAGTGCAAAGATTCATTTTGCACACCTTCCTCTCATGTAGCTTGACTTGTTGAACAACCTCAGCTTCAACAGTTTCATGACAAACTTCAGCAAACTAAGCAATGCAATGTCTCCAGCAATACAAGCAGCTCACCAAGATGCAGAACCAACAAATGCTTCTCCCTCTACCTCAGGAACTCAAGGAAATGGATACCATTTCTTCCTAAGGAGGGAGGATTGATCTAGGTGGATATCGATGGCCACCCACCTTTTTCGACTGATTCAAAACAATTTTCTGACAATTTTGGCAATTTACTATTTTTTAGCAATTTTTAACTTCCGGGGCCATTTTGAAGGCCTAAATGAATTTTTTTATAGATATAGGTTCTTAATGAAATAAAAAATCATAATATATCCCCCAAAATGAATCTCCTCGATGATACCTTTCCAATGAGCTATCATACGCCTAAAATGGAGATCGTATGCAAAAGTTACGACCCCGGGAAGTTGATGTACTAACTTACCCAAACGAGACCCACATGAATTTTGCCACTTCATCTCCTAGGGTTAGGTTTTTGGATGTCTAGGGTTTTTGGCATTCCTGTTTATTGTAAAAAGGCCTTCAGAGCCTCATTGTAATCATCTTCTTGCGAATGCGAGTAACCTTCACATCTCTTCTCAGAGATAAGATGCCACCATTCTAGTGAGTCTTTCACTCTGTATTTTTACAGTCTTTGTACATTTCTTTCAATAATATAAATCATGTTATAGTGTATCTATGTGTTTATGGTTGCATCTCTGATATATTTATGTTATATTATTGGATATATGCGATATCTCTATGAATTTCTTTATTATATCTCTGCTCTCATTTTGTGTCGAAAATTTTCTAGATAAAATATAAGTAAGGGGTCCATAGACATGATGGAAAATTTGTATATTTCACTTATCATCCATGCATAGAAAAGAAGGTCATTTGAATATATAGGTCTTTAAACACCAAAGTGATGATCATCGATTTGGCTCCTGGACGACTGCTCAGGTATGAATTGTTCACTAATGGGATAAGTGAAAGAATATAAAACCATAATATTTTCATGATAATCAATAATACCCACACATAGAAGTCATTGAAATCGGAATTTGGGTTCCCCAAGGGAAATCAATTCAAAAAAACAACAAGCAAGGGGATTCATTAAAATTTTCCTATGGTTGGATCCACTAAGAAAAACGTATTAGAAAATTTCTTTAAGATCCCTTAAAAGTTCCCTATGGTTGGATCCACTAAGACCACATATAGTTCAATGCATTCGAATCCCCAAAACAAAGAGTTTAATCTTCATAACCTCACACACTCACTAATAACATAAGAAATCTTTAGTAAGTGGTGCACAACAACTTATTATGACTTTAATATTGGCACATAAGAAATCTTTCTTTACTAAGTGGTGCATTCTTATCTAGTCACAGATTGGATAATGTTATATTATATAACATATGAACTATGAAAATGTTATATTATATAGTTGGATCGCTTGAGAGATTTAAGGACAAATTGTTGGATAGTTATGGATATGGTTGAACTAAATACATAACTGTGAAATACTTTATGGTAACCTAAAGTTACATAAAGGGACCTAATTGTGTACTATAAACTAAGGGATTTCTACATTGAGTTGATAACTACTCAAAAATAACTCAATAGCATGTCCATATTCTTTGCTAAAGTTACATAAAAGGACCTAATTGTGTACTATAAACTAAGGGATTTCTACATTGAGTTGATAACTACCCAGAAATAACTCAATAGCATGTGCATATTCTTTGAACATGGTTCAATCCCCTAAGACCACATATATATTCCTTATAACATTTATTTATGAATCATTAAAAGTTCCCTATGGTTGGATCCACTAAAAAATGTATAATTTCTTTAAGATCCCTTAAAAATTCCCTATGGTTGGATCCACAAAGATCACATATAATGCAATGTATTAGAATCCCCCCAAAAAATAGTTTATATTCATAACCTCACACACCCACTAATAAAACGAAAAATATTTAGTATGTGGTACACAACAACTTGTTATGCCTTTAATCTTGGCACATAAGAGATATTGCTTTACTAAGTGGTGCACTCTTGCTTGATCACAGATCGGATAATGTTATATTATAAAACATATGAACTGTGCAAATGTTATATTATATAGTTGGATCACATGAGAGATTTAAGGACAAATTGTTGGATAGTTGTGTATATGGTTGAACTAAATACATAACTATGAAATACTCTGTGGTTACCTAAAGTTACATAAAGGGACCTAATTGTGTACTATAAATTAAGGGATTTATACATTGAGTGGATAACTACCCAAAAATAACTCAATAGCACATTATGCGTATTCTTTGAACACGGTTCAATCCACTAAGACCACACATATATTCCTTATAACATTTATTTATGAATCATTAAAATTTCCCTATGGTTGGATCCACTAAAAAAATGTATAAGAACATTTCTTTAAGATCCCTTAAAAATTCCCTATGGTTGGATCCACAAAGATCACATATAATGTAATGCATTAGAATCCCCAAAACAAAGAGTTTATATTCATAACCTCACGCACCCACTAATAACATAAGAAATGTTTAGTAATTGGTGCACAACAACTTGTTATGCCTTTAATATTAGCACATAATAAATCTTGTTTTACTAAGTGGTGCACTCTTATCTGATCAGATATTGGATAATGTTATATTATATAACATATGAACTGTGCAAATGTTATATTATATAGTTGGATCACTTGAGAGATTTAAGGACAAATTGTTGGATAGTTGTGGATATGGTTGAACTAAATACATAACTGTGAAATACTTTATGGTCACCTAAAGTTACATAAAGGGACCTAATTGTGTACTATAAACTAAGGGATTTCTACATTGAGTGGATAACTACCAAAAACTATAATTTTGTCAACGTTGTACTAATTTTGCTCCTATTGTAGCAACTACTATAGACATATTTTTATATTTCAAGCCTTTTGTTAGGTCTGTGAAATATTGTGATATGTATTAGGTCCTTTATGGTGATGTTTCTTTACAGTTATTGTCAGAGTCTAATTTTGTTCAGTTTGGGCACTATTTAGGGTAGTGGTGGCCTTATAGCAGTCATGCTTAGGCCCTGGTCTCACTGTTTATAGTTAGAATAGCTAGTCTATGTTATGTCTATTTTCTGTAACTCGGTCTATTTGCTTAGCAGTTGTATGGATTTCATATGGAACTGGGCCTTTGTTACTAGTTGTATATCTACTTATACTACTCCTTGAGGTACCACATGGACATGGTCAAATATGGCCATGTCCATGTACGTTGACATGCCCAAATTCGGGCTTGTCTCTATACACGAACAAGGCCATATTTGTCCCTGTACATGGACAGGGCCGAAGAAGGCCATGTCAACATTCTAAACTCAAATTTTTAACTAAAAATTTAAATTTTCTAAAAATTAAACATTTAAACATATTTGAAATTCGACCCTGTTTAAAAATTGAAGATTCAGCCCTGCTTAAAAATTGAAAATTCGGCCCTATTTAAAAATTGAAAATTCTTCTCTGTTTAAAAATTGAAAATTCGGCTTTGTTAAAAATTGAAAATTCAGCCCTATTTAAACATTATTAAACATGTTTAAAAATTTAAAATTTAAACTTATTTAAACTTAAGGGACAAACCTATACTCGACCGTGTCCATGTACAGGTATAGGCCTGAATTCAGGCCTATCACTGTACATGGACATGGTCGAATAAGGCCTTGTCAAAAATTGAAAATTAACTTCTATATTATTTAAATAGAAATTTAAAAATTAAACCTAAAATAGAAATTTAAAATTTGAATTCTAAAATTCCAAAATAACTTTAACTTCTAAATTCTAAATTCTGCATGGACAGGGTTGGTTTAGTTTTATTTGTCAAATTATGCAATTTCTACTTTGTTCTTTGCTTAACAATTATTTTATTTCCTATCTTGTTTTTACAGCAGATTGAGGTTTTATTTGAGGAGATTAAAGATTGTTTTGGTTTCTTTCTTCACAGTAAAAATTGGCCTGAGTACATGGACATAGGGTACCTAAAGAGAGTTAAAGGTATATTGTAAATTGACAGGGCCATATTCGGCCCTGTCCATGTACAGGTACAGGCCCGAATTCAGGCTTATACATATACATGGACAGGGTCGAAAGAAATCTAAATAAAAAACTTAAATCCTAATTTAAAAAAATAAATTCTAGTTCTAATCTAAATTCTAATCTAATTTCGGCTTTGTTATAAACTTTAAAATTTATACACATTTAAACATTATGGACAGGGCCATATTCGACCCTATCCATGTATAGGTATAGGCCCGAATTCGGGCCTGTACTTGTACCTGGACAGGGTCGAATATGGCTCTGTGAAAAAACTAAAAAAAAAATCTAAATCCTAACTAAAAATCTAAATTCTAATCTAATTTAAATTCTAATCTAAAATCTAATTCTAATATAAACATACATGAATGTTGCCCACTGCTCCAACGTCCAAAACATTGTTGCTACTCTAATGTCCACCACCCATCCACTCGCAACAAACGTCCCCATCAAACACCACCAACAACAACAAATGCCAAATTCTCTCCGCGAAACCTCTCCCCACAACAAGATATGAACTCGCAAAAACTATGGAAGGAGCGATGTAAGGGTAATATATAAACATTTGTTCAGCCAAAAGATGTTTTAGCCAAAATATCTTTCGACCGAAATATATTTCGGCCCAAAGATATTTCAGCCTAAAAGATGTTGCTAGATAAAAAAATATATGTTTGGCTAAAATTGTACATGGAAATCGAGGGCGTCGTCAGGGTGCCATTCGATTTGACGTTCAAAGGTTTGGCTGAAAGTGTTTTTGGCTGAAAAATAGTGCTTTCGACCGAAAAAAAGAATTAGTTTGGCCGAAAAAATGATTTTCAGAATTTTTGAGACCTGATTGTCACAAAAGTGTAACCCACCTTCATGATTCCACCTGTAGTGTCCCCAAGGCCGAGCCCCGATGTAAACTATGATATGAAAGAGATTCTAAATATGTGTTATAGGTTGGTGAGCCAAGTTTGGTATAAGCCAGTAGGCTTATGTGATTGATTAGGCCAGAGAGCCTAAGGGTTGAAGGCCAAGGTCCTGGATTTTGTATCTGTATGTATGCAACACATTAATAAAATATAAACACCGCCAGGTGCAGACCGACCACGATGAATGAGTGATGGGGGACTGAGCGTCCATAGAGTGGGCAAGGGATTAGGGGCTGAAAGGTGGGAAAGGGGCTGAGTGATGAGCCTAGGGGCTTAAGCCTGGGAAATAATATTTTAATATTATTTTAAAAAGAGACCTGTGCATTTCCGTTTATCCTATGTTCTTGGCAAGGGAAGGAACGTGCAAGGGGGATGTACGCTGTGGTACGCATGCAGTTCCTAGGGTGACAAGTTTCAACCCTAGTGCATGCAAATAAAACAGAGGAAGTAAGCCGTGAGGGGATCTTCTCTCCATGGGAACTCGAACCTCTGAGAGTGGGAACCAGTACGACCTCTGCCAGATACCCTGGTTCATCCCTGAAGCCGAAAAGCCTGTGTTGGTGCTGCAAAAATAGGGGTATGCCCTCTGTTCTGGGAGACGAGAAGATGGTGTCCATCTGAAAAGCCAGTTGACTCTTTACCCATTCAAACCAGGGAGTCTGTGTAATGTCCTGCGGGGATTCTTGTCACGCATTTCCAGAACCATCACCTTGAGATCATCCTGCAATTGCTGAACGGGTTTGGGGAAGCCTGTGTATGTTTTCCTCGTGGGTTGTTGTGACCACGCAGCATTGGATTGTGTGAGGCTTGTTGGCCTGTGAGTGACTCCTCTAGGTGAGAGAGTGCGTAGAGGAAGGAGAGAGCTCCTGGAAGGAACCCTGTAGCTACTACAGAACCCAGAGACTTTCGGTCCGGTCTGTTCCTATAACCCAAGGTAAGGGAGACTGGCAGCCGAAGGACTGTCCAGGTGACAGAGAAGGTGCACTCTCTTCGGGTGGAACAAGGATGTGGGGAATGAGGGTCTGTGGGCAATAAGCGTGGGAGATTCCTGGGAGAGAGTTCCTTCCTGGTGGTTGTGAGTGATTGTTTTCCCTGTAACCTCAGCCTGAGTCTGGATTCCTTTCCTTGGGGTGGAGCTCAGTCCCAGCTCGGGGGTGACCCACTGTTGAGTTGAGGAGCAGTGCGGTCTACGGCTGGGAGGTTCGTGGAAGGCCTGCATTTGGTTGGTGGATTCCACCATTGATAAAGATAAGTATCTGAATTATGCCTTATCACATTTCCACATGACTGTGCTGTATATATTATCATGTTTTTCGCTGTGTAAATGAATTATTGTTGAATTCTATGGCTTGTTTAATTGTAAGCAGTAACTTATATATTTTACTCTAAGAATTACATGTGTTTAATTGTTTAAATGCATTTTCTTATAATGTCTATACGAATTATGTAAAAGTCCGTGTACAAAATGGTAACTGAGAGGTTTGAAAACCTGGGTAGTGTAAAAAGGGTACGCTACAAAGTGGTATCAGAGCCAAGGTTTCGACACTGAGCCTAGATGGGCCAGTTGAGTGGTCTTTGGACCGAGGGTGAGAGGATAAATTGTGTTTGGAGAACCAATTTCAGACCCTGGTATGACTCAGAGTGTATAGGAGTTAAACTCGGGAGGATCGTGAGTCGTAAGATCACTGTGGGATTACCCGTCAACCATCCGAGTTGACAGAAGTTGCACAGGGTTTAAGTCCTCATGGGTAGAGGAGAAGTCCCGGAGAGGCATCGGGATATTAGAGTCATCGGGATTTTTCCCATTGGGGAATTGGAAGACCCATGCACATGACAATGGGAAACGCAATATCCCGATACACGATTTCCCGATGGGTACAAGGACAGAGATGGGACCACCAGAGTTAGAGTGGAGGATAGATGTCACCCCACATCGGGGTTCGAAACTTCGTAAGTTTCGGGAACAAGTGCAGTGAGGTTTCGATATTGTGAAACGCGATTTCCCGATTGTCAAAGGAGTGTGGGCCATATCCGGGGGGTTAAGGTCAAAGCTCATCGGGAAATCGGGGATTTCGTGGTCAAGAGTTTTGGCACATTTTGATTCACGAAACCCTGAACCCTGATAAGGGAAAAGGCCGGGGTCACGAGTCAGCAGTCACATGGTGTAGAGCCCATGGCAGGTGCTAACGCGAGGAACGCATCGGAAGTCGGAGGATCGGGAGTTCCGAGTACGTGAGCATCGTGACATCACAAACCCCGAAACCCCGACGAGAGCTATGAGTAGAGGTCACATGGACCTGGGCTTAACCGTGAAGGGTTAAGGCAAAAAGGCGCATCGAAAAATCGGGATTTCAGGAAATCTGATGACATGAAACACGCTTCTCATAAAACCGTGAATTCCGATATCACGATGTAATTATTTAACTCTTAACCATTCTTATCGGTGATTATATTAATTCCAAACTTTACTTAAGGATTAAATGTATCGGGAAATCGGGAAACATGATGACAAGATTATTTGATTTTATAAAAACGCGAATCCCGATATTGCGATGTGATTAACTTAACCTTTAAACCTTTTAATTCTGAATTAAGTAATTTAAGTTTTCAAATTTAATTAAAGATCAACGCTAATTAATTATCCTTCTAAACAAGGCTTAAAGTTAAAATTTCTTTGAATGACCTTTAATACGTCATTGTCCGATTTAGTAAGTTTCTATTATATGTGTGAGGTGACCAAGACTATGGAAAACTCATGCAAACCACATGGTTGAACAAGTCATATAGTATCGGTCACGTGGACCAAGGCCTAGCCATGAGGGCTAGTGCACAAAGGGGCGCATCGGGTTTTGAGGACTGAAATCTCGATAGGAAGGTAAGGCCACGGTCGCGAAGGTATGGTCATATGCGACAAGAGCTAAGCTCAGGAGGGCTCGCGCGTGAAGAAGCTCATCGCAAATCGGGAATCGGGGATTCAAAGCACTAGAACATTGTCGGTTTCAAAACCCCGATAAAGGTAACCCCGATAGAAGGAAGGGAAACCTTTAAGATTTTCTTATGGGAGGAAAATTTTCCCGATAGGGAAACAGGAGAATTTCAAAGTTCTTCATGGACCGAGATTCTGAAGTTCTGAAACCCGAAAAACATAGAGCCAGACAGAGCTTAGAAAACTTGTGAAGTTGAAATGTCTTCTGTTTTTGTTCATAATAGTTATAAACGTTGTGGATTATTGATGAAATTTAATGGCCTGACAATTTTGAATTGGATTGCACAGTACGTGTTCAGAATACAATAGAGGCCAAAACTCCAGTTAATCAATGTCGAGCATGGAGTGGGGAAGAGTGCAAATTATCCCTGAAATGGAAGACGAACGAGAAGGAAAGGATGTTAACCTGGGAGTCGAAGGGTCGAACTCCAATGGGCATGGAAAGGAGATGGATAAGGAAGGACATATAATGAAAA
>ML779828.1:613430-663278 GCA_009831015.1 Picea engelmannii | reverse complement strand
TTGCTAGAGACTCATTCTTTGGCAATAGACATAATCAGCACCATTTCATAGGCTTTCCACCTCTCACTAGAGTGGACAAGCTTGGAGTTATTTCACCCACATTCTTCATCTTTCATTGTAAGGAGAGCAATCAGTTGAGGGCCGCAAGAGCCTTCCATTGGAGAGGGAAGGGACCCAAGTCCTCTTTCTCCATTGCGTGTCTTTGGATTTCATCAATAAGATCAGCTTATACATTGGTGATATTGGTCCATTTATATTTGTTTTTCATTTCTTTATATGCTCATAGTTTCATTTGGTTTTTGTTTAATTCTTGTTTCTAACTTTGTAGTTTCTTTTTCTAACCTTTCCTTTCACAGCTGTCATGCCTAGCAGAGCCCAACTGGGCATGTAAGTACTCTCAATTTTCTCATCAAGTGACGAATAGAGTGCAAACACTCTCCACAACCATTTTGGAAACCAAAACAAAATGTGATAGAAAAATTGTATTTCTCAGATAGACCTTTCCACCGAGCTATTGTGCACCTAAAACAAAGATCGTATGCAAAATTTATGACTCCAGGAAGTTTATGTACCAACTTACCCCGTCGGGGACCACATGACTTTTGGCGTTTCATCTCCTAGGGTTATTTTTTTGGATGTATAGGGTTTTCTATTACTTATTGATGCTAAAAAACATACCGAGAGGCCTCATTTTTTATGCAGGACCATCACCAACGTCAAGCGAGCGTAGAGCACACACCAATGCATTTTGGCATGTGATAAAATTGTTTGAATGTTTTTGAAGTGGATGCGCCAAACATAAATGAAACAATTAAGGAAGGGTGTACTTCCATATTGTAACAGACCTTGAGCGTCCTGCTCTCGTCTGTATTAGGTGAAGGCATTCATGTTTATGAATGTAAGTAGGTAGAATTGAATTCCTAGATTTGACAGTTTTAGGAACCAGAGGGAAACGGGATATAGACACCCTCACTTGTATTATTGTAATGATTAGCAGCATTATTATGATTATGAGAGAGCAGAGAGCATAGAAGAGAAGAAAATTGTGTAGAAGAACCCATGTAAAAAAGTTCCGAGCTAATATATGAAATTTGATTCAGAATCATGGCGTTTAAATACTTTTTGTGCATGCATGATTGAGTTTTATGCTCATGTTTGTTTACTCTCTGTTATGATTTTTCTTTGATGCGCGAATGATGATTTTGTATTTGATGTCTGAAATCTAAAGAGAGGGAGAGTGAAGAATGAGTTTCAATTGTTTCCTTGTCTGGGCAAGAGTTTTCCTGCAAGGAGTGCAGTGAAGTTGTCCGCAAGGTGTGTGTTGACAAGAGTCCAGAGTTTCATCTCCAAAAGCTCAGAAGAGATAACGTTGTTCTCATTCTCGCATAAGTGCAAGTCAAGCACAGGAGGCATACAGGGTGTGCGTAGGCTGAGTTGATTCTTAGGGTTTGCAACCTGAGGGAAGGAGTGAAGGACTGTTGCTACAAAGTGAGTGAGCAGAGTCTAAAATTTCAAATACTTGAAAGTATTCAAGAATTGTTGCAAGGAGTGCATGCAGGAGTCTTCTTGAAGACTCGAGTCGTGGAGGAAGCTCAAAGGAATTTGTGCCTTTAAACGTTGGAAGAAGGTGCGGCAACGTTGGCTTGCTAGTGGACCGATTTTGTGAAGGCATACTTGCCCATTTCATAGAAAACATTAAGGAGGCATTTGATGGTCAAAATCCTTTGTGGAGGATTCGCAAAGTCCTGAAAGCCATCAAATCTCACAGAGGAGCAAGGGATTTATGGCAGCATTCGTCCAGTGCAAGATCAGGAAAATCGGACAGTAGGATCTGAACCAACGAGTGTCGTTGGATCACTCGCGAAATCGCATCTTGAGGTTTTGGGAGGTGAAGGGTCGAAACCTTTGTAGCGATACTCGCGAAAGGCGAAGTCCCGAAATAGCAGGAAAATCTGAGCCACCCGATTGGGAGGACACGTGTCATGAAATCACCCATATCGGGGTTTCGGGCATCGAAGGTCTGAAAGAGAAGCTTTTCAACTTCGCGAGCGAAAAATATGTGAATTGAATCAGGACCGTCCATTAGGAGGAGGGCAGGTGGCAGAGATCTAGGGATCTCGTGAATTCGAGGTCTTGTAAAGTGAAAGCTCAAAATTTGGGTGCTGTAAGTTGCGAGAAGCGAAGTGAAGAAGTGTCGAGGTTGCACATAAGAGACACGTGGCAGAACCACACGGTGGGCCCGAGAAATAATCATCCGGACACACGTCACGCATTTTGAGGAGTGAACAACCTATTGACCTCTCACATCTCGGGGACTCGGGAGATAAAGGGATGAAGGTTCGAGTGTTCAGCTCGCGAAGTCGTGAGTAGTGAGAATGAGAGGAGAAAGGTCAAATCTCGCCTCTCGAGGGTTCGGAAAAGAAGGTGCCAAGGTTGAACCTTTAAACTCATGAAGGTGTGAGAGGCGAAAGGCACTAGTGCTTAGCTTAGTCGGTGGTCGTGCAAGGAGGGTGCTAACAAAGGGAGAGTTGTACCCATTTCGCGATCTCGGTTACCACGGGATCGCAGAGGAAGAGTCGAAGGTCACGACTCATGAACTCGCGAGATCGCGAACCATGAGAAAGAACCTATCAATCAATTAGAAATAGGATTCCAGAAAAGAATCCGAAAGAGCCGATCCAGCTCGAAGGGCCTATAGAATGATCCTGTGAGCCGATCCTTGACCCGAGGGCCGATAGGTCTACGTCAAGTGGTATCAGAGTGCAGTAAGATTTCTTTTCTTTCTGTAGCAGGGAAAAGGAAGATTCACCATGTTAACGAGAAGAAGAGATAGACTAACACCCTATCTGCCAGAGGATAGGGAAATGCCAAGAAGAAGGGTTAGGAAGATGCCTGATCCAGCCATGGAAAGAGAGATGCGTGACCTATGCGCAAGACTCGAGGATATGGAGACAACACAGAGGTGCACAACTGGTGCTAGGGATCTTAGTGATAGTGAAAGTGAAGATGAAGCTAGACATGAAAGAGAAGAAGTCACAGCAAAAGATGCAGCAAATTAACGCCTGATTAGGGTTGTTGAAAGGATGGGTGCTAAGGTAAAAATCTACATTCCAGTATACGAAGGAAATCTGGATGTTGAAGAGCTTCTAGATTGGATTAGAGCTCTGGACACATATTTTGACTATGAATATGTCGAGGAGGACAAAAAGGTCAAACATGCTGTCACAAGATTGAAAGGAAATGCAAAATTGTGGTGGGACGAGCTACAAGCTAATAGACGCTGGAAAGGCAAGCAGAAGATCAAGAGTTGGGATAGGATGATTGCAAAGATGATGTCGAAATTCATTCCCAGGGATTACCAGATTACTCCATTTCAGAGAATGCAAAATTTGAGACAGAAGCTAATGACAGTGAAGGAATACACTGAATAATTCTACAGGTTGAACATCAGGGCAGGTCATCGCGAAAGTGATGATGAAAAAGTTGCCAGGTACATGAATGGTCTGAGATACGACATTCAAGATGAGATGAGCATGATGACCATCCAAATGGTGGAAGATGATTATCAAATGGCTCTAAAGGTGAAAGAGAAGCTGAGACGAAAACAAGGTCAAAGAGGCCGAGGCAGAAATCAATCCAGAGGCAAATCAATTGCCCAAGATAGAAATTAGAAACCCAAGGAAGAGTGGAAGAAACCTCAGACTCAAACTGAGAGAGGTGCAAACTCACAGAGAGGGAAACATACCGAACAGAAAGGTCAGTATGCTGATGCCAACATTTTTCCTCATACCAGAGGTAGAGGAAGAGGAAGAGGTGGAGTAGTTAAATGCTTCACATGTGGAAAGAATGGACACAAATCTTATGAGTGTCCAGAAAAAAAGAAATAAGGTGGTGAAACTCACATTTCCAAAGCACAGAGGTGAAATGTTGAGGCAGAGGATGCTAAAGGCGAAAGATCACTGATGATGCAAAAATTTCTTTTGACACCAGAGAAGGAAGTGGAGAGTTCGGTCCAAAGGAACAGACTTTTTTGGATTTCTTGAAAAACCAAGGATAGAGTATGCAAGGTCATTATGGAAAGTGGTTTCACAAATAATCTCGTTTCTATAGAGATGGTAGAAAAGCTGGAGCTGGAGACCATTGAACATCCAAGCCCATACAGAGTTTCATGGCTACAAAAAGGACATCAGGTAAATGTCACTAAATAATGTTTAGTTGAGTTTAAAATAGGAGGGTATAAAGATGAAATACTCTGTGATGTTATTCCCATGGATGTTTGTCATCTATTACTGGGTAGAGCATGGCAATATGACAGAAATGTGATTCATGATGGGAGAAAGAACACTTAAACCCTAGAGAAGAATGGGAGAACTCACATGTTGTTGTTGATTAAAGATAAAGAGGTGAAACCTGAAGTAAGCAACATTGTACTTCTCATGAGTGGGAAGGAACTTCTTACAAAGGTTAAGAAGAAGGAGGAACCACAATTCATTGTGGTCAGGAAGCCAAAAATTGTTTTAACCGATACAAGGGTAGATGATTTACTGGAAGAGGTTAAGAAACTGTTGGAAGAATTTGATGACATAGTAGTTCGTTCATTGCAACTAATCAGAAGTGTGAGCCATCATATTGATCTCATACTTGGAGCTAGTTTACCAAACAAGGCAGCGTACAGATTGACGCCGCAGGAGAATGAAGCAGTCAAAAGACAGGTCTAGGATTTAATGGACAAAGGGTTGGTTAGAGAAAGCTTGAGTCCATGTGATGTTCCAACAGTACTCATTCCGAAGAAAGATGGAGGTAGGAGGATGTGTACTGACTCGAGGGAAATCAACACGATAACCATCAGGTATAGATTCCCATTGCCAAGAATGGATGATCTGATGGATTTCTTGAGTGGAGCCAAAAAAATTTGAAGATTGATTTGAAAAGTGGATATCACCAGATTCGTATGAGAGAAGATGATGAATGGAAGACAACCTTCAAGACTAACAAAGGGTTGTAAGAATGGCTTGTTATGCCATTTGGTCTAACAAACACGCCAAGTACTTTCATGAGATTGATGAATGAAGTCCTAAAGGAGTTCATTGGAAAATTTGTCATTGTGTATCTTGATGACATACTGATTTTCAGTAAAACAAAGGTAGAGGATCTAAAACATTTGGCTACAGTGATGCAGAGGTTACAGTAAGAGAAGTTGCTGATAAATATGAAGAAATCTTCATTCATGAGGACATAGCTCATTTATTTGGGTTTTGTTATTTCTGCAGATAAGTTGAGGGTGGATCCAAATAAGGTGGAGGTAATTAAGAATTGGCCATCATCGAAGAGTATATTTGAGGTTCGAAGTTTTCATGGATTGGCTAGTTTCTATCGAAAGTTCATTAGAAATTCCAGTGGAATTAGTGCACCAATGGTGGACACAGTGAAGAAGAGACACAAGTATTTTCACTAGACAGAAGAGGCTGAGAAAAGATTCAATTTGTTGAAGAAGAAAATCACGGAACAACCAATTCTGGTGTTGCCAGATTTTACAAAGACATTTAAGGTAAAATGTGATGCAAGTGGATTTGCAATAGGGGCAGTCTTGAGCCAAGAAGACAGGCCGAGAGCATACTTCAGTGAGAAGCTGAGTGAAGTGAAAGTGAAATACTCCACGTATGACAAGGAGTTTTATGCCATTATCCAAGCATTGAAGAAGTGGAGGCATTACTTAATTCCTAAAGAGTTTGTCTTGTATAGTGATAATCATGCATTGCAATTTGTGACTCGACAGGAGAAGTTCAATCAAAGACATGCAAAATGGGTTGAATACATGTAGAACTTTAATTTTGTAACTAAGCATATTTCTGGAACTGCTAATAAAGTTGTTGATGCTTTGAGTAGGAAATGTTTGCTATTGCAGGAGTTCACATTCAAAACACTGGGTTTTGATGATCTCAGGGACATGTACAAAGATGATCCATATTTTAAAGAGGCGTATGAAGCAGCTGAGAATCCAATTCTCAGGGACAGAAGCCAATGGGAATAATACATGATCCAGGAAGGATTATTGTTTAAAGGTAATCAACTTTGTATTCCAAAATGCTCCATGAGGGAGAATTTGCTAAAGGAGAAACATAGTGGAGGATTGGTCGGCATTTCGGTCATGAAAAGACGTTCTCAAAGCTAGTTGAGTCATATTTTTGGCCAGGAATGCGAACAGACATCAAAAGATTCATGGGCAGATGTAGAATTTGTCGACATTCAAAAGGAAAGAGGTAGAATGCAGGTTTTTATCAACCATTACCCATACCTGACAGGCTGTGGGATGAAATCAACATGGACTTCATATTGGGGTTGCCAAGAACACAAAGAGGGTTTGACTCAATCTTTGTGGTAGTGGATAGATTTTCCAAAATGGCACATTTCATTCCATGTTAGAAAACCAGTGACGCAACTCACATTGCGAATCTATTTTTTAAAGAAGTTATTCGACTTCACGACTTACCAAGGAGCATAGTTTCGGATCAAGACACCAAGTTCGTGGGACACTTCTGGAGGACCTTATGGAAGAAGTTGGGAACAAACTTGTCGTTTAGTTCAGCTTATCATCCTCAGGCGGATGGATAGACACAAGTTATGAGCCAAAGTTTGGGAGACTTCTTGAGGAGATTGGTGACAGAACACCACAGTCAGTGGGACAATATTCCGCCACAGGCGGAATTTTCTTACAATGATTCAATCAACAAAAGCATAGGGGAGAGTCCATTCCAGATTGTTTATGGGATGCATCCAAGAGGAGTTTCATAATTGAGAGATTTAGAACAAGATTCAACTAGGAGTGCTAGTGCAGAGCATTTTGCTGAAACAATGAAGGAACTTCACAGCCAGGTGAAGGAGCGATTGAAAAATCCGAGCCAAGAGTATAAGTGCAGAGCAGATCAATGCAGGAGACAACTTCAATTTGAGGTTGGTGATTTGATTCTGGCACATTTGAGAAAGGAAAGGTTCCCAAAGGGAACATATAATAAACTGAAGATGAAGAAAATCAGACCATGTAAGGTCTTGAAGAAATTTGGGGCGAATGCATATGAGATTGAATTACCCGATGGGATCGAAATTTCTCTGATATTCAATGTCTCAGGTTTGTACCCTTACAAAGCTGACGAAGTAGAAGAAGATAATGAACAACTAGAGGTTCAGTGGACTAAACAGATGCCAGTTGCAGAGAAACCACAGATGGAAAGCATACTGGACAAAAGAGTTAGCAAGAGGACCAGGAGAAAAGAATACTTTGAATACTTGGTCAAGTGGAAAGGACATCAATTTTAAGATGCCAGCTGGGAGAATGAAGTAGAGATTCAAAAGCATGGGCAGAATGTACGAGAGCTCATGGACAGAAGCCCATGAAAATTTTCAAGCGAGGAGTATGATGTAGGAGCATCGCCAACATCAAGCGAGTGTAGGGCACACACCAACGCATTTTAGCATGTGATAAAATTGTTTGAATTTTTTTGAAGTGGATGTGCCAAACATAAATGAAACAATTAAGGAAGGATGTACTTCCATATTGTAACATACCTTGAGCGTCCCGCTCTCATCTGTATTAGGTGAAAGCATTTATGTTTATCAATGTAAGTAGGTAGAATTGAATTCCTAGATTTGACACTTTTAGGAACCGCAGGGAAACGGGATATAGACACCCTCACTTGTATTATTGTAATGATTAGCAACATTATTATGATTATGAGAGAGTAGAGAGCATAGGAGAGCATAAAAATGTGTAGAAAAACCCATGAACAAAAGTTTTGAGCTAATATATGAAATTTGATTTAGAATCATGGCGTTCAAATACTTTTTGTGCATGCATAATTGAGTGTTATGCTCGTGTTTGTTTACTCTCTATTATGCATTTGATTTGATGCATGAATGATGATTTCGTATTTGATGTCTGAAATCTAAAGAGAGGGAGAGTGAAGAATGAGTTTCAATTGTTTCTCTATCTAAGCAATAGTTTTCCTGCAAGGAGTGCAATGAAGTTGTCTGCAAGGCATGCGTTGACAAGAGTCCAGAGTTTCATCTCTAAAAGCTCAGAAGAGATAACGTTGTTCTCATTCTTGCAGAAGTGCAGGTCAAGCACAGGAGGCATGCAGGTTGTGCACAGGCCGAGTTGATTCTCAGGGTTTGCAACCTGAGGGAAAGAGTGAAGGACTGTTGCTGCAAAGTGAGTGTGCAGAGTCTAAAATTTCAAATACTTAAAGTATTCAAGAATTGCCGCAAGGAGTGCGTGCAGGAGTCTTCTTGAAGACTCGAGTCATGGAGGAAGCTCAAAGGAATTTGTGCCTTTAAACGTTGGAAGAAGGAGCAACAACATTGGCTTGCTGGTGGACCAATTTTGTGAAGGCATACTTGCCCATTTCTTAGAAAACATTAAGGAGGCATTTGATGGTCAGAATCCTCCGTGGAGGATTCACGAAGTTCCAAAAGCCATTAGATCTCGTAGAGGAGAAGGGTAGTTACGAGAGCATAATGAGATCAAGGTATAAGCAGTTGGGAATCGAATCTGTTGAGCCTTTGCAAGATCGACCTCATCAAACCTGATGTTCACCCATACGGGAAAAAAAGAGACTATGGGGTAGTATATCCCTTCAAACTATTCCTCAAGGAATCCCTCGGGTGATAGAAGAACGATATGATGGATTCTTTTGCGTATATCGTTCAACAAATGCCAACAAGCAATGCATCTTCCTCGAGTGGAGGTGCCACGCCCTTCACAGTAAATATAAATTTTGATTTTCCTATATTTAAAGGTCGGAGAGATGTGTAAGTTGTAGACAAATGGTTAAACCTTTGTGAAGGGTATTTTTCTGTCCATAATGTTTCCGATAGAGAAAATATTACATTTGCGCTCCTTAAGGTCGTCCCCCATGTCAAATATTGGTGGGATACTTTCTGTGAGAAAAAGGGAACAAAGGAATCTCCATTATTTGCAGTCACACCCACCTAGAATCCTTTTAGGGATGTTATTAAGGAACAATACTTCTTTGTTTAAAGTTATGATGACTTATATATAATAAGGACCACACTACGGAAAGAAAGGAAGAAACCAGTGATAGAGTTCACCAATGTCTTCCATACCTTGTGCACCAAGATGGGTATCAAAGATTCTAAGCGACATCTAGTGCTCAAGTACAACAATGGTTTGCATAGATACATCTAGATAGAAATGGATTTTATGTACATCTCATCCTTGGGGTGTGTCCTATCGATATGTTGTCAAAATCAAGGAGAATCTTAAAAAAAAGATGCATTTGTTTGGGTCTGTGAACACCTAATAGTAGAAGCAAGGCAAGACATCCCAAAACTGCAGAAAAAATGATAGATAAAGGATGGACATCCTCAGGAAAACCATTCTATGTCGCAAAAAAATAAGGACAATGGGAATACAAAGAAATACACTGAGAAGTGGTGCGAGTTCCATAAGAGCCTCTAGAAAAACACCGTTGAATGTCGCTCAAAAAATTCATTGATGGCCAAGATGAAAGCCTCTGAATCATATGTGGGTTCCAACTTTGAGTCAAAACTAGAAAAGGGGAGATGAATCATTGATGCAGAACCTAGTGCCATCCTTACTACCACGAAGATCTATCCCGATGAACCTGATAAACTAGAGGAAGGTGAGCACCTCTTTCATTCAAAGAAGTGGGTGAAGGGTACTCTGATGCAATTAATCATTGAAAGAGGTAGCTAGAAGAAAATCATCTCAGCCAAGGTTATCTAGTTGTTGGCTCTGCCAAAAACATCGCACCCACATTTGTACACCTTTGGATGGATCCTCCAAGGGAGCAATATATGCATCAACCAATAGTGTCACCTTCCCTATGACATCAAACCCTTTAAAGATGAGATGTAATGTGATTTCTCTCCCCTTGAAGTTTGTGATGTTCTTTTGTGCCAACCTTATTTATGGAAACATCATGTTTTATATGATTCTATGCCTCATAGTATTATTATTACATTGGACAAGAAATTGTATAGGATACTCGAGGTAGTCCCACCTACTTCCATTTCCTTTAGCTCTGCCAAGCAATGAAAAACGTTCATCTCTCATAACAGGAAGTTTTTATTCTTCGTGATTCATGCTCAAAGTGAGAGGAAGGTTTCATCTACATCCATGGCCTCCACGTTAGGTCTCTCCAAGTAGCATAAGCAATTGGATAAGGTCGTGGAATAATATAAATACATCTTCTCCTCATCCACTAGGATACCTCTGCACTGCTAGGTCAAGCATTCAATTGATCTGACCCCCGATGTGTTAAAAAACAGGATCCACGAGAAATAAAATAAAACAAATGTGGAAATAAAATACAAAAGATACACAATACAATAGAGACACATATATACTTGGTTCACCCATTGTGGGCTACGTCCAAAAAAGAAATTGCTAGTTCTTTCCTTTATTATTATCCAACAAATGAAGGGATACAACCTACAACACTCTCGCTATAACTTAATCTTCTTTCTCTTTTAATATCATCACTCAGAATACAATATTCACAATGATATATAGCTGCAATACATTTCCCTCATAAAAGAGGGTTTCCTTCTAGGGAAAAAAACTCTAACATAACTTATACAGTCATATATGTGACCTTATAATGAACAGTTCATATGTACTATGAAATTACAATATAAATTCACAGGGAAAATTTTCCTTTGGGGGCTTCGCCCTCGAACCCCCATCGGGAGCCTTCTTTCCCCCAGATCCCGCAAGGGGGATGACCCCCCCTGAACTCCCCCACATGGGGGACTGTATATTTTTTTAGGGTGTAAAGTCTTCATGGGGTACAAACATGACTGAAAACAAAGACCTCTAAATCATGAATATAATTAGGCTCCACAACCATCAATCTCCCACTTGGAGAGTGATCTCAACAACTCCACCACTGTTGTATCTGTTGGACTATGATCCTTCTTGGACCTAGAAAATTTATCATCTTCATATTCATGCTTGAAGACCAACTGAAACTGAGCAGGAACTCATTTTATCCCTAGTTAATCCCTTTCTTAACATGTCTGCAAGATTTTGTCTAGTGTGTATCTTTTCCAACTTCAAATGTCCATCATCCAAGATGGATCGTATGAAATGGTCCCTGATTTGTATATGCTTACTCTTCAAATGGAAGGTTGATTTATTTGCAATATGAATGGCACTCTCACTGTCACAGTATAACCTACTATTCTCTTTCATCTTTCCCTATTCCTCCATAAACCTTTGTAACCAAACCATATCTTTACTAGCCTTTGCAGCAGTAACATACTCTCTTTTTGTTGTTGAAAGTGCAACAACCTTTTGTATTTTCGAAATCCAAATTATTGTTGTTCCACCTACATTAAAAACATACCCTGTGGTGCTCCTGCTATCTTTATCACATGCCATATCAGAATCAACATATCCTTGTAGAACATCGCATGAACCTCCAAAACATAATGCATGAGTAGAAGTACCTCTCAAATACCTGAGAATACACTTTACTGCCTCCCAATGTTCTTTACCTGGATTGTTCATATACCTTCTCACAACTCCCACTGCATGTGCAATATCTAGTCTTGTGCAAACCATCACATACATCAAGCTTCCAACTGTTGATGAAGAAGGGACCCTGGACATGTATTATATCTCCTCTTGTGTCTTGGGACACATTTCCTTAGTTAATTTTAAATGGATAGCCAAAGGTGTACTAACTAGTTTTTCATTCTGCATTCTAAACCTCTCCAACACCTTCTCTATGTACTCACCCTGAGACAATGTCAATTTGTGTTCTTTCCTATCTCTTGTTATTCTCATACAAAGGATTTTCTTCGGAACACCCAAATCCTTCATTGAAAATGAATTAGATAATTTCTTCTTGATCACATTTATATCCTTCATATTAGACCCTACAACAAGCATCTCATTTACATACAATAGAAATATAATATAGCTTCCATTTTATATCCTTTTAAAATAAACATAGTGATCCTAATGACAAGATCTATTATAACCTTGTTATGTCATAAACCTGTCAAACTTCAAATACCACTACCTTGGAGCTTTATTTAGGCCATACTATCTCTTCTTCAACCTACATACCTCATTTTACTTCCCTTTGACCTCATACCCCTGTGGTTGCTGCATATAAATCTCTTCCTCCAAATCCCCATGGAGAAAAGTTATGTTTACATCTAACTGTTCAAGATGAAAATCTTCTATTGCCAAAAGACTTAAAATAGTCCTAATTCAATTCATATTAACAAGAAGAGAAAATATTTCATCAAAATACATACCTTTCTTTTGTGCAAACCCATTTAAAACAAGTCTAGCCTTGTACCTCTCTTTTCCTCCATCTTCTTCCTTCAACTTGTAAACCCATTTATTCTACAATGTTCTTTTTCCTACAAGAAACTAAAACAAGTCCCAAGTTTGGTTATTTACCAAGGAATCCATTTCCTCTTTCATTCCTTTATCCCACTTATTTTTGGTGTTTACTTACATTTCCTCTTCATAACATATTGATTCACCAGAATCAATCAACAATAAATAATACAATGAAGGACAGTAACGTTCAGGGGGTCTATTTAACCTGGTAGATCTTCTAACAACACTTGCAAGAGTTTGAGGTACTTCATGCTCCTGTTGTTGTACATTTTTATTTTCTATTACCTTTGGAATTTATTTTTCAGTGATTTCGTCAAGCACTATGTATTTTGGTTTTTTTTTTTCTTGTATCTTTCCCTGCAAATGATTTGTGTACATGACCTTCTCACTAAATATGACATCACTACTCCTAATGATTTTGTGATTTTCATAATCCCATAAGAGATAACAAAAATCATTAACACCGTATCCAATAAAGGTACACTTTTTGAATTTTTCCTCAAGCTTTCTTCTATTTTCTTTATCAATATGGACAAATTATTCACAACCGAAAGTCTTCAAAAATAATAGTTTACCTTTTTACCTGCCCATGCCTCCTTTGGAATTGCACCATCCAAAGAGATTGAAGGTCCTCTATTTATTAAGTAAACAACAATATCTACAACATTTTCCCAAAAATTTAAGGGAAAACCAACATGCAATCTCATACTCCTTGAATGCTCCATGAATTTCCTGATCATCCTTTCTGACACACAATTTTCTTGTGGTGTTCTTGGAACTATCTTCTCTCTATGAATCCTATGGTATGAACAACAATCATCAAAATTATTGCTGCAATATTCACCTCCATTGTCTTATATGAGACACTTCAACCTTTTTCCTATCTCATTCTCAACTAAAGCTTTCCATTTTTTAAAAGTATAAAAAACATCAGATTTTTTTTGAATGAAATAAACCCAAGTTTTTCTAGTTGCATCATCAATAAAAGTAACATAATAATGAGAGACACCAAGAGATAATACCTGAGTTGGTACCCATACATATGTATGCACAATCTATAACCTTTCACTCTTCTTTTCCTTCTCGATTCTTAGAAATATAAATCTCTTTTGTTTTCCATAAACACAATTCTCATAGAAATCCAAATCAATTTGTTTAAGATCTAACAACAAATTTATTTTATGAAGTATATGCATCCCCTTCTCACTCATGTGTCCAACTTACGATGCCACAATGTTGTATCCACTCTTGTAGAAGCTAAAGATATAGAAGAGTCAGTCTTACTAGTACATAAATAGGATAGCCCCCTTGGACCCCGCAGGGGGGGTAACCCCCCCTGCACTACCCTGCGTGGAGGAGTGTACATTGTTCCGAGGTGTAAAGTCTACATGGGGTATAAACACAACTGAAAACAAATACCTCTGAATAAAGAAGATAATTAGGCTCCAAAACAAACACGACACACCGCTACCTAATGGGATTGTCTATCTACACTTTATGTTAGAAAATGAGTAAATAAAGTGCCAGATACAAGGGATGCTCGAAAAGGGGCACATACAACCAAGTTCATCACCTTGTGGAATCCCAATCGTGCTTGTGAATAAGAAAGACATGACTTGATGACTTTGCATTGACTACCATACCCTAAATAAAATCATAGTCAGGAACTAGTATCCAATTCCCCTAATTGATGATCTCCTTGAACAACTCAAGGGGGAGAAATACTTCAGTAATATTGATCTGAAGTTCGAGTATCACTACATCCCAATAGAGCAGACCAATGTATGGAAGAATGCCTTCAAGTCCAAAGAAGATCTTTTTGAATGGATGGTTATGCCCTTTGGCTTAACGAATTCCCCAACAACTTTCACAAGGATGATGGCTGATAGCATGTGACCTTTCACCAATTCTTTTCTGGTGGTGTATTTGGATGGCATCCTCATCTTCAACAAGAGTTGGGAAGAACACTTGCAACATATTCAACAGGTTCTGCACACTCTGCGACACCACAAGATATATGAAAATTTGGAAAAATGATCCTTTGGCATGAACAAAGTCTAATACCTAGGCTGCATTGTTGATGAGCATGGGGTGCATGTCAATATAGACAAGATCCAGGTCATTTGTGACTGTCCAACCCTGACCACACTCATTAAGCTTTGAATCTTCTTAGCCCTTGCCAATTTCTATTGTAAGTTTGTGTTGGGATTCTCCCACATTGCATGGGCCTTTAGCCAAGTGAATAGGGGTGGTGGCAAGGAAAATTTCGTGTGAGGGCAGTCACAACAAAAAGTGTTTTATGATTTGAAGAAACACTTATGCTCAACCCTGATGCTCTCATTACCTGACTTGCAACAAAGTTTTGAGATTGAGATAGATGCTTCAGACTATGTTGTGGATACAATTCTCACTCAACATGAACATCCCATGGTGCATCATAGTGAAACACGATCATATATCGTCCATAAGTACCCAAATTATGAAAAGGAATTGCACTCCATTGTACAAGTGTGTCGCTAGTGGAGGAATTATATTATCAAGAAGGAGGCAATCATCCACACTACTCATAAGCCTCTTCAATTCATGTAGACATAAGGAAAAATGTAGAATGACTGCCATAAGAAGTGGTATGCATACTTGCAATAGTTCCATGTCAACATTAAGTATAATATAGGGAGCACCAACTATGTCGTTGACTACCTCAGTCGACCTCAAGTTGTAGCACTAACCATGGTGCTACACTCCTATGGATATTAGAACTTCAGACAACCCCAACTCTATGAGAGAGATCTTGACTTCACCACTACCTACCATATGCTAGGTAAAAACACAATTGTCACTGATTTACATCTTTAGGATGGGTTGTTGTCCCATCTAGGCCATCTTTGTGTCCCATAAAGTGAGCAAGCGAAACTAATTTGGGAAGATCACTACAATCCTGTGGCGTGACACTTCGACATAGAAAAGACAGTGGAAGTGTTGTAACAACAATTCTATTGGTAGAAACTTCGACAAGATATTAGCAAGTATATCAGGTCATGCACGACCTACATCATTTCCAAACCAACCATTAAGAAATAAGGCATGCCCACCCTTCTTCCTACTCCTGACAGGCCCTGGGAATCCATATCGATGGACTACATGTTGGGCCTTTCTTCAACCATGTAGGGAAATGATTGTGTTTTTGGGGTTGTTGATTGATTTTACAAGATAGTGATTTTGGGAGCCTATAAGAAGAGCATCACAGTGGAGGCCACTGCCAAAATATTCTTTGAATAAGTGCAGGTACCTTTTTGGATACCAAAAATGATTGTCTCAGATCGGGACAACCAACACCTTAGCACATTCTGGTCGAGCCTCTCATCACGGTTGGACACCAAGCTCACCAAATCCACTACCTTCCACCCCTAAATAGATGGAAAAACTGAGTTCGTTAATAGGATGATCATTCATATCTTGCGCATGTACAATTCGAAGCATCCACATGCATGAGATGAGAGTCTTCCCTATGTTCAACATAGTTACAACAGATTCATACATAACTCAACTGGCCACAACCTCTTTCAGGTGGAGTTGGGATTTCAACCATAATTAGGTCCCATAGATGTTGCATTACCCCTTGCCTCCACACAGGAAGAATCATCCCATGCTCAAACTGAAGTTGAAAAATCCACCCAGTTCATTGAATGATTCTAGCACAACCGCCAACATGTTCAAGATATTTTGTAGAAGCCCAATGACAAGTACAAGCAGTGCATTGATAAACATCGGGTGGCATAGAAGTTTCAGGTGGGAGATAAAGTTTGGTTGCACTTGAATAAATAATGCCTTACAGGACCCCATCGGAAGCTTCATCCACTCCGCTATGAACCTTACACCATCACCAAGGTTGTGGGTGACAACGATTTTAATCTCAACATTCTCCTATTCCTTGGCTTGCACCCAATGTTTAATGTGGACCTCCTTTGACCATACTTTCAACCATTATTGGACACCTTAGAGATAACAAAACAATTGATATCAACAAAGATCAACCCTAACTGGATAGAATAAACATCCAAGGATCATATTGTGGAGACATTGTTCAAGGGCACACACCAATAGAAGATTCAACTTTATCGTGTTGTCAAAGCAAGGCAACTATTGCACCAAGATAAGTGGCTCACCCGAGGCCAAATTCAATAGAAATTTCCTCATTTGATGGGGAAATTCAACGCAATTGAGACCATTTAAGGGGGGAGGATTGATCAATGTGGATATCGGTGGTCACCAACCTCTTCCAACTTTCTCACATACAATTTTCATTTTGGTAGGTTTTTTCTAGATTTTTCAGGTCATAAACTTCTAGGGTTGTTTTGAGGCCCTAAACAACGTTTTTTGGTCTCGCCACATTCACACTATAGACAGAGTCAGAGTGTGACAACAACATGTGTACATGTGTATTCTTGGGATGGACATTTCCAATGGGTTATCATGTGCCTAAAACATAGATCGTATGCAAAAGTTACAACCTTGGGAAGTTGATGTACCAACTTACCCCATCGTCGCACACATGACTTTTGGCGCTTCATCTCCTACGGTCAGGTTTCGGGATGTCTAGGATTTTCTTATTACTTATTGATGCTAAAAAAAGGCAGGGAGGCCTCATTGTAATGTTCTTAGGTGAATGCCCATAGCCGCCAATTACATTTTCAGAGATTAGGTACCACCATTCGAGCAAGATTGCTTCATTTTGCATTTTACAGTTTCAACAATTTTCTTTATTGAATAGAAGTTAAGTTTCACTATATCTATGTTATTGCTCACTATATCTATGTGTTAATGTTATAGATCTGTGTTTCATTTTGTTCATCTGAAACACCCATTATATTATACTCATATCCATAATTGGTATAGATTCATATTAAAATGATTTATGTTAATTCTTTTTTATTATTATTATGGTTATATTTTATAAATTTATTGTATTGTTTTTATTGTTGGTTTTTTTATTATTAATATGATTAATTTAGAAAAAAAAAAATTATGTAACAATTCAATTTTAAGTGATTCTATAATTTATTACTTGAAGAGTAAATAGTCTTGAAAAATTTACCCATGGGCATGAGGGGTAACAACACCAATGCCAAGTATTAATAGAAAATAAGAAAAATACAATTTTATCAAAAATCAAATTCTATAATTTTAATAATGAATTAAATGCACTTGCTTATCATAAAAACTATTTTAATGAAATACATTACATTCTCAATTATTTTCTAATCAATAATGATAATGAATTATTAAAATGTGAAAAATCATAATTTTAATATAAATCAAAATAATAATAATAATATATTAAAATTATTATTTTTATATAAAAATAATTATATATATTTTAAAGAAGTCTAATATGTATATTTATGTATACTTTAACAATCAAATTGTTAAAGAAATAGGATTATTATTATTATGTTAATATAAAATTTATTATTATTGTGAAATTTCAAAATTCATAATTAATTAATTTAAAAAACAAAAAATTGTAGTTAATTAATTTTAAAAAACTATACTCGGAATAAATCATCACCAATAGGTTCAACTTTGTGAAGAATATCTATATGCTATTCAATTTCAATTTTTTATACAATATTATGTGGTCCTCAATTTTAAACTTTTACACCATTGTTGGTTTGAAGCTATACTATGAATAAATCATCACCAATACGTTCAACGTTGTGAAGAGTATTTATATGCTATTCAATTTTAATTTAATTTTTTATACAATATTAGGTGGTCCTCAAATTTTAAACTTTTACACCAATGATGGTTTGAAGCTTATGATATAATTTAGATGACGAATCTCCATTCATTTACAATCCAAAGAAATATAAATATGTTCTCAATTCAATGTATAAACCCCTCTTGGTAACTATATGGACTTGAATAACAAGTCTTCTTTTTAAGAAAAAGAATCGAGGAAAATAAAGTATCTTTTTTAATTTAATTATTTTAGATAAAATAGTATACATATAAATTGAGGAAAATAAATTCAATGTATAAACCCCTCTTGGTAACTATATGGACTTGAATAACAAGTCTTCTTTTTAAGAAAAAGAATCATGGAAAATAAAGTATTTTTTTAATTTAATTATTTTAGATAAAATAGTATACATATAAATTGAGGAAAATAAAGTATCTTTTTAATTTAATTATCTTAGATAAAATAGTATACATATAAATTGAAATTGAAGTAAGTAAGTAATGATAGGTAATTTAATCTAAAATTGAAATTTTTATATGGATTTAAATAATAAATTTTATTGTAAGAAAAAGAAAAAATAATTAAAAAAAAAGATTATGGAATAAAAAATTGCATGTAAAGCAAAAAGTGCAAACTTTAGTTTTTTTTAGGCAGAAAGGCAATGACATAACAATTAACCTTGCAACTTGACGACGAACTCAACATGTGCATTCAGGCAACAGACAACCACGAGACAACCAACAATCCCGCACGATAACACATCATGCTACGAGACGAACATGTGAACAAGGACCATACAACAACTACCCGCCTGACACCACGAGACAACGCCTAAAAACTAAAGGACAACCCCCACAATCCCGACACAACGGCTTGACGACCAACAAAAAGGAACCTCTATGATGTGCATAACCCAATCGTGCTAAGGCGTTACAACCAAGTACCTTCATCAAAATCAAGGAACGATCTGGGGGAGCACAAACTCTTGGCATGTTATCGATCGCATCTAACAATTAAGGCGCACAATGAATCCCCTCATCAGGAATCATGCCGTCACCAAGCGATAGGCGTGTCAATGACCCTGGTACTTACATGTTGTTTTGCCAAACAACGTTTACCCTCAAAAACACCGTAAGGTAAAATATTAAGCAACTCAGTTCTGCTGATCGATGCATTGACATAAAATTTACCCAATTCAACCAAAAATATAAAGTTTCAGCGAACAGTCAAATGCAGACCACATGAGGTTCCCTGAGCCCAATTATTAAGCCTGTTGGGCAGCGATTATGTTGGTTGACGTGTTGATAGAAATTGTTGTCTATCAACATGATAGCGCTGTCACACAACTACACAGCAACAATTCGCTGTCATGGGAATTAATCATATAAGGGATGGTCAGGATTTAACATTATATAAGGTTCGTTGTCTTTTGTACAACAGAACAAGGTTTAACAAGACGCAGACACAGAAAACACTCAGGCCATTAAAACTAACACCGACATTCCTCAATACAAACGCAGACATAAATCGTTGGGATTCCCTGCATTAAAAAAGCAGCTACAACAACAATGAATTCGCTATCCATTAAATACCCGGAATTGCGGTCTCAAAGAAGGATAAATCATTATCCAAAAAACTGGTGAAATCGTTGTCTTTATACCTACGAATTCGTTGTCTACTAACGTGTGCATTTGCTGCTAAAAATAAAGAAAATCACGATTATGTACCTTCTATAGAATCGTTGACCACATTACTGTTAAATCGCATTCATAAGAAAAAAGATAACTCGCTTGCAGATGATTACACCGAAAGGCAGTTTATGTGATTACTTTTTTACATTTACTAAATCAGATTAAAAAATTACTTGCTCACCACCAGATTGCCACGTTCAGTGATTAAGAGATAATCTGTTAAACTGGCCACAATTTACTAAATTATTGTTACTGGGCGGATACTTATGGCCGCATGGGTGTTAGATGTCAATTAAAAAAATTTATGGCCGCGTGGATTAATTTACGCGCAGTCATTTTTTTACCACTACGAATGTTTATGGCTGCTAGATATTACAAGTTATTGGCGGCGCCGCGCATACCCAGGGGGTTTGAGCTCGAAGCTACAGTATGGCGCTTTAGAATGTATCTCGAAATAAATGATGAATCACCACAGCCACTAGAAATATGATTATGATGAATCATCACAGCTACAATAATAAATATGCAGGTTATGAAAATATGTTCGATTAAACTACTAAAGAAAAGTACGTTTTTGAACTCGGGTTCTATAGGTAGTAAGAGATTTATAAAATGAATTCATTTTATTTTCGATTTTATTGAGGGAGACAAAGATCAAATTTTGAACTGCAAATCGAAAACACATTTACATTTATTTTATCTTTATAAAAGTTTAATAAATTTGATTTATAACAGGGTAATAAATTTATACTTATTTTATTAAAATTAGGTTTAATTTAGTTTAATAAATTAATGAAGTCGTCCTCCCAAATCAATGAATGTGATTTACTCTACATAACTTCCTTGTATTTTTGAATGCATCCATTAACTTGTTTACTTTTTTACATTTACCTAATCATATTAAGGAATTACTGTATCATTATATGATTGCCATGTTTAAATGATTAACCTTTGGAATTACCACGTTTGTATTTCCTCAACTGTCCATTCATTTTCTACCTGTACACATAGCCTTTCCTTAAGTGTCCGTTCATTTTCTAGCTTTCCTCACCTGTACGACCGTTTCATTTTCTTATTGCGCGTTTCATTTTCTGCCTGTCCACACTTTTCATATTGCGCGTTTCATTTTCTGCCTGCCCACGCTTTTCATTTTCTGAATTGTGGCTTAGAGTTCAGGTAAGGAGCGCTCCAGATCTCAGTGAGGAAAACCGCTGAAATATGTTTTAGAGTGCTCTCTGGATTGTTGAGTATGAGGAGCTCTGGAATTCTGTGGATTCGGCTTCTGTATTGTATGGTCATTGTTGCAGGCTGTGCTGCAGAAGCTCCTCAGACGTATGTTGTTTGTGTGTCCAAGTCCCATATGCCCTCTGCTTTCGATACTCACGAGCAATGGTACGCATCGACTGTCAAATCCTTGCAAGGACTTGAAGAAGAAGAAAGGAAGATTATGTACAATTATGATCAGGTATTCCATGGATTTGCGACGAAGCTCAGTCGTGCACAGGCCGAGGCGCTGGAGAGCATGGAAGGGATTCTAGGTGTTTATCCACAGATCGTGTACTAGCTCCACACCACACATAGCCCCACGTTTTTGGGAATAGACGGTAACGACGGATCAACCTGGCTTGTATCGGAATTAGAATTAAACTTTCTCTTAAACTTTAATAGAGTATTAGAACTAGCATAGCGGACTCGCGGCTAGAGAACACCGAAAAGTATCGGCCACTGATAATTGAGATTTTTTATTGTGAGAGGAGTGTTATCAATGGCCAATACCTTTCGGCGTTTTCCAGCCGCGAGTCGGCTGTGCGAGGAATGTTATCTACTAACGTGTGCATTTGCTGCTAAAAATAAAGAAAATCATGATTATGTACCCTCTATAGAATCGTTGACCACATTACTGTTAAATCGTATCCGTAAGAAAAAAGATAACTCGCTTGCAGATGATAAATAAAAATAGCTGTCATACAGGGTAATGCAAGGTCGTTGACTCAGGCAATTTCATAAAAATTAAATAGCTAGCATAATTAAAGTATCAAGACACTGACTAATACTGACCGTATTTTAAAGAAAATAAACTAGATTAAAGAAACATATCGCGGTCATAATGATATATATAAAGAAGATTATTCTTTTTTCGCAGGTAATCACCATTCCTGCAGGTAAAACGCCATCCAAAAACACTGTCAACGCAGCCATCAATTCGCTGAGTGAAAATTGCTTGGTTTTAATCTCCAATCACTGCGTTAAATCAGTGGAAGTTTGTTGGGTTTTATCACTAGACAGACGCTAAGTTTATTAATGAAAAATCGCAGTTCAATATCAGTTAAAAACAGCATAGAAATTGCACTCAGCTTAATTTGTAAAATTACCATTGAACAATTGCAAACTACAAATTACAAATTAATTTCAAACTTCGGAATCTATTAAAATAATCAATTTACAAATTGGTAGTACAAATTGTTAATTCAACAATTCTTCCGCCCATTTCCGACGATTATGGAATGATTTGAATGCGCCCTATCCCAAGTCTTCTCCCACCGACTTATTTTAATTTTAACGTCGTTACTGGTTGCAATTATATGTTTCGTGGTTGCATTTAGCGTTTCTCTTTTCTAGAAGACTGCGTACACAAAACCTCCATTTTTTTAATAAAGTTTTACCTCAAGTAAATTGCACCTTTTAAAAATAAAGGTTAAGTAAATAGTATAGTTGTTATCATAGTCAATGGAACAGTAACAAATAGTAGCATAAGATTGGCCATCAAGCCATGAATTCCTGAGGGAAAAATTCAAGGTTTGCCGTATTGAATCACAGAGGGTGATTGCCATCAAACACAATAAAACGAAGAGGATAATAAGAGGATCGCAGAAAGAAAAGATAACAATCACAGAGGTATTCAATCGCAAAAGTCCCAAGACAAACCATTAACCAGGAACAATCAACAGGGTTAAACTGCTGGCAGGAACATCCTTCGCTCCTTATCCACGCACAGAAAAGAAGGGCATTGAGATCCATAGGTCTATTAACGCCAAAGCGATGACCATAGATCAGGCTCTTGGCCGACTGCTCAGGCATGGACTGATGAGCTAGGGACGAAGGCAAAAATAAACCGCAATCATCGCAATCAATAAACCATGGGACAATCAAGACATACAGGGATCGAAGGACATGGAAAAACAACATCGAGCTAAAGGCTATGGGGAAAATTTCATTCATCAACTAGAATAATAAGACAATCATTTTTCATACCCAATTAAACATGTAGAACTAAAAGCATAAATCATACTAACAATCTACCATGCAGCAATAAAGGAAGTGTATCGTTCCCCAATCGCCCTCTCTGAGTTGATGTCCCGCGCGCTCTGTGCAGATCCCTCTTTTCGACCGATGAGACTTCACCAGTACCTCTCAGCCAACGCTAGGGTACTCTTTTTTCCCCTTAGCCCCTTGATCTGCAAAGGGGTTATGCACACTTACCAGAGAATCAACTAGCTCCCAGCTCGTCTCGCAAGACTGAACTACCACTCCGTATTGAACTGGGTATCCCAACTCCCACAAACTAAGTCAGTCAAGTAAAAATTTCTGCAGTGTAACGTTACACATAGCAGAAGAGATCCTTCATCCTTCTCCTCCCTCCATTATATAGAGTTTCGAAGTCCTTTACTTTCCCAAAATCCCATTTAATTTAAAGTTTAAAAATTTAATCTATAAAAATCCTCCCCGTACAAGTGTCACCCATCCCTTTCATTCCTCCATAAATTAATTTCATTTATTAATTAATTACCCCTATTTCCTTCACCGACCTAAATGCACTCCTAGCATCGCTCCTAGGTGTCCCCATATCCCTTTACAAGTTGTAATGACTTTCCCCCTTATTAATTTACTAGTTGAGTTTAAAATTAGAAAGTTCTTAAATGCTAGATACCTTACTAAGTTAGGCTATCTCTTTTTTCTTTGTGTTTCTCCTTTTTTTTTATGTTTCCCGTTTTTTCCTAGTTTTCTAATTATTTTAGATTTCCATCTTTCCCATTTTTATTTAAACTGAAAAAGACATGTGGAGAAACGTACCATTTTTCCCCTTTACTTTTTAATGAATAATTTTTTAATTAACATAATATAGTAAAACAATTATTTTCCCTTTTTAAATTCTTATCCCAAAAGATTTTTATAAATCAATTTAATTGCTTACCCCCTTCTTGTCACAAGATTAATGGAGATNTATATATATATATATATATATATATATATATATATATATATATTTGTAAATAAAATAGATAAAATTTTATCACTAGTATAATTTAGACCTAGACTTTATTTTCCTAGGCTGAGTGACATTTTATTAGGGTAAAAGTTTTCAATCTTCCTTAACAAGTTATTCGTCCTAAAACCATCTAGGTTTATCCAATTATTAAATAACAATGCGACGTGCCCTTCAGGACGCAATAGGTGCTCCAACGGTGTCACTCGCCTCTTTATGTTTCTCTTGCACGGCGTGTCCTTCAAGATGCACTATGTGCTCCAAGGGTGCCACTCACCTCTTTCCATTTTTCTTGCACGACGTGCCCTTTAGGATGCACCACATGCTCCAAGGGTGCCACTCGACTCTTGACTGACTTGGTAGACATAAAACACCCATGGAGTCAATACTCCGCCAAGTGATCTTGTGGGAGACTAAGGGCCTCTAAGGAATAAGACCCCTGCCTTATTGCGTGCCCCTTAAAATCATCGTGAGCGGCTGTCGCATTCTTCCCTCATGGCATCATGGGTATTCTCGAACTAGGTAGTCACTAACTTCTAGTTCGGGCCACGACAGGAGTGCTAGTAGGATATGGCAAGGCTACTGTCCACACCTCTCCCTCAACGTCTTTGGTAGTCATGTGTGACCCCTCTACTCCGCATGTGAATCTGGTCGACAAGATATCGTCAGCATGCATCATCAACGAATCATGTCAGAAATATATACATAATCATATCATCTAATCAGATGCACAAATGTCATATATACAACAATCAAAGCCCAATAGTCAACTCCCGAACTCGATCTAGAGTCCAAGGGGTTCCATCGATGCCTCTGCATCCTTGAGGTCCCAAAATTCTGCACACTTAGGAAAACCAAGTCAATAGCACCTATCTATGTCAGTGCAACAAAATAACATGTCATCAATTCATAACACCTCATAATCATAATCAAATGCCCAAAAGTATAATAATATGGATTACTTGCGAGCAAGTGTCCTCAAAGAATAAGTTCGATTAGTGTGTGCAAGAGCGAGATGGTACAAAAATTGTAGATATAAATTGAAATCAAAGTAAGTAATGATAGGGAATTGAATTTAAAATTGACTTTTTATAGATATATATAGAATAGAAAAGAAGATTTTAAGAATTTGTAAATTTAATCACACTTTTTTAATTAAAAATAAATAGAAAGTTTACAATTAAGTTTTTTTTCCTATATAATGATAATGATTAATGTATAACACTTGTAGCCTAGAGCCACTTGAAACACCCATTATCTTAATCCTCATATCCATAGTTGATATAGATTCATATTAAAATGATTTATATTCATTTTTTTTATTATTATAGTTGTATTTTATAAATTTATTATATTATGTTTATTGTTTTTTTTATTATTAATATGATTAATTTAGAAAAAACACTTTTATACACATTAATTTTGTTTCAATTTAATAGATATGACACTTTTATTGATGTATCTTGTTATTTGTACATAGTTACTTTTAATGTAAAAAATCAATTTTAAGTGATGCTATAATTTATTATTTGAAGAGTAAAACATCTTGAAAAACAATACCTAGAAAAGAATTTAATAGATGTGACACTTTGTTATTTGTACATAGTTACTCTTAATGCAAAAAATCAATTTTAAGTGATGTTATAATTTATTATTTGAAGAGTAAAACATCTTAAAAAGAATACCTAGAAAAGAATTTAATAGATGTGACACTTTTATTATTGTATCTTGTTATTTGTACCTAGTTATTCTGATCGTTATGCGTCGACGTAGCGTTCTTCCCCTTCCCATCCGCAGGTTTACGACAATCAATTTTAAGTGATGTTATAATTTATTATTTGAAGAGTAAAACATCTTAAAAAGAGTACTTAGAAAAGAATTTAATAGATGTGACACTTTTATTATTGTATCTTGTTATTTGTACCTAGTTATTCTTAATGTAACAAATCAATTTTAAGTGATGTTATAATTTATTATTTTACGAGTAAAACATCTTGAAAAAGAATGCTTAAAAAAATAAATTTAGATAAAATTTTGTGTAATGTGTTCAGTTTGAATGGATTAAAATTTAATTGATAAAGTAAAATAAAGTAATTTAAATGTAATATAGCTTAAGGTGACTTGATGTACCCATTATTTTAATCGTCAAATTCACATTTGATACATGTTAATATTAAAATGATTTATATTAAAAAAATTTAAGTTATATTTTTAAAATTTATTGTATTATTTTTATTATTGTTGTTTTTATTAGTAGTATGGTTAATTGAAAAAAAAAAAAAAATCAAATTTTCATTTTGTTTTAAATTGATTTATTAAGGTTATAAAAGTAACACTTTGATTTATGCAGATATTGTTATTGTAATAAATCAAGTGATGTTATTATTTATTAATTCGAGAGTAAATCATCTTGAAAAAGAATACCAAAAAAATAAGTTTGAATAAAATTTTGTGTAATGTAGTCAGTTTAAATGGATTGAAATTTAATTAAAAAAATAAAATAAAGTAATTTGAATAAAATATAACCTAATGCTATTTTATGTATCTATTATTTTAATCCTCATTATAATAGAGTTGGTATATATTAATATTAAATTTATTTATGGTAATTTTTTTAAGTTATATTTATAAAATTTATTATATTATTTTTATTGTTGTGTTTTTCTTAAAAACAAATCTTTTTTATAGATTTTTATTTTGTTTTAATTTAACTATTAGTTTTATAAATGTCTTATGTAATAAATAAAAAATTAATTTTAAGTGATTTTATTATTTATTACTTGGAGAGTAAATCATTTTGAAAAAGGAGTACTGGAAAAAATAAATTAGGATAAAATTTTGAGGGTGCTTAATGGTTAAGAACATGTGTTTCCTCTTAAGAGGTCACAAGTTCAAATCCAGAGGGGGTAGGGTATGTATACCTCTATAGACTTTACCAGTCAAATCTTTGGGCGAAGGAGGGTCCCTTGTCCCACAAACAAGGGGCTCTCATACACCAATTTGGTGTGGCTTAGCCCTGACCTTAAAAATAGATTATTATTATTATTATTAATTTGAACAATAAAAAATATCAATTTGACCAAAAAGAATACATGGTTTAGACTTCTATATTTTAATGTATTGAATTTATTCTTACATTAAAAATAACAATTCCATAACAAGCTTAGATTCATATTAAACCCTGATTTATCAAGTATATATAGAGATCCTATTTCTTAAAATGTATTTTATTATTATTATTATTATTTCATTTCATTTATTTATTATTTTTGTTTTTCTTAACTTTATTTATTATTTCATTTTATTTTTTATTATATTATTGTTGTTGTTGTTTTTCATAGTTGCATGAACGGCTAGAGGCATTTTCAACGGAGCTTGGGAACTAGTAGGGAAACACAAAGTCACCAATTGACTCAGAACAATTTTGGGAACTTGGGAGTTTTTTAGGAACTTCAACATCAAGAAAATGGGAGCTTGGGAACTAGTTTCCTAAATAGAGAGGTTTAATTTAAAATTATGTGAAATTAAAATGTAAATATTTTTATTCCATTATTACAAATACATAATTTATTCCAAATATTTTCATTATATTTATTTAAAATACCATTATAAAGCAAAGACTAAACTAGACTAAATATTATTCTAAAAATTATTAAAGTAAAAAAAATTAATACTACTCACTTTATAGATGTGGATATGAAAAAAATTTAATACATGTGTGTTTAGCCCAGAATAAACATAAAAGTAGAATAAATCAATACCCTACCCATGACAATCTTTTGCTCGAGTTTGTTGTTGCTATCAACAAACTATATCATTGAGTTTTATTGTATTTCCATATTATAAGAGTAGCACTATTTATCTTTTTCTAATCAAAATAAGAATAATGCTTCAAATTTACAAAGATGTTTGAAATTTATGTATGTAAAGTTTAATTTTAAAAGATGTTAAAATTTTATATATGTATTTTCAATTTTGTTTCTCATTTTCTAATCAAATCTTTATGAATGTTAAACTTTCAATATTTTGTTAAATATTTCATATAATTATTAATACAGATTAAATTAGTAATTTTGATATTGTAGTTATTGCTTGTTGCGGTAGGAACATCGTTGTCCTAGATTAGGGTTGTCTTCTATTGACCTTCAATTTTATCATTATCTTGATACATTGTAATCTAAAATAATTTTTACATTTTTTAATATATGTTATTATCGCTGCCCGAATTTGGGGGAAACTTCTACACTAGTATCTAGGTTCCTAGGATTCCCACATTCCGTTTTTAAATTAATTAAGAGGGTCACACCAACTCTTCATTAAGATGCATCACAATATCCAAAGTATCATGGATACTAAATTGTAAAGGACCTCACTACTCTCAATACAATAAAACTTTCAAAGAAATACAATAATGAAAAAAAAAAAACCCAACTTTTTTAAAGAAAATAATATATTTATATTTTTTTAATATTACATTAACTCGTTCAAACAAATTTATGTGATGAACTAAATCTCCCAGTTTGACTCTGGGAAACAAAATCCCACCTAAAACTTCAAAATCTTATCTATAAATTAAACTTAGGTGCATCATCTCAAACATTCTATTTCTCTGCAAGTTCCATAAACAAGTGATACATGATGCTTCTATTTCAACAAGTTCCATAAACAAGTGACACATGATGCTTAGCCAAGGATGATTTGCCATCATAATGTGACCTTGCAACCCGTTGAATGCCCATTGTGACTCATTTGTTTTGCGGGCAAATCATCTTGGCACAACATCCTCCTGCGCTTCTCATGCCGGAGCATACATGGATTCATTGTGGATTCAGTATTAGTAATGGGGGCAACAACCAAAGAAGGATTGATATTGCTCTGAACAGTAACAAGCCATGTCTCATCTTTAAACAAGTGAAAGATTCAACGAAGGCCCAGCTCATTACATACCCTACAGAGCCATAGGTAAGAGGCTATTTCTTCGCATCATAGCTAACGCCACATTTGATGGGATAGATTTGTTACTAACTTGCTTTCTTTCATGTGAGTAGACGGACATGTGGTAAATAATATATTTGATTCATTGTGGATTCAATATTAGGATTGGGGACATCAACCAAAGAAGGATCAACATTGTTCTGAGCAGTAACATGTGTTGGGCCTTACTTTAAACAGGCGAAAGATGCAATGAAGCCCCAGGTCATTACATACCCTACAGAGCAATAGGTAAGAGGCTATTTCTACGCATCATAGCTAACGCTGCGTTTAATGTGCTAGATTTGCTACTAACTTGATTTCTTTTAATGTGAGAAGACGAAGAGGTTGCAAAAAACATATTTGACCTATAACTAGCATAGCCACAAATTCGTGGTCGGCAAATGCTGAAAGGACGGCTTGCAAAAACTGAACCATCGGGAAAGAGAAACGACCCAGAGGTGGACGGAAGGAGTCAGAAGGAGTTGGCTGGAAGGAGATAGTGTGTCCATAACGTGGTTGGTGAAGGTCAAAGGTTTAGGTTGGCCTAGAAAATGAAACCCTAATCACTCATACGTGGCAATCAGTTAGCCACCATAGTAAATTTTAAATATGATTAAGTAAAAGTGAAAAAATAAACATGTAAACTGATGTCTTTACAATAGTGAGGAAGTTAGTGGTTGAAATCACAACCATTGATTTATTGGGTCTACTAAGAATATTCCATCAATATTTAATCTTGTCCATAGAAAACTCATTAATCACTAAAAACCTATTAAATGTGCCCATGGTCAATAGATGTACACCTTTCGACCGAGTATAACAATAAATGGTAGTGGCATTATACATTTGCTTCCAACCATGCCAACCATGCCAGATTTAGCATCTTGGTGAACGACCTGCAACCTGCACACACCTCAATTTCTTCTTATTGCATGCCGAGCATTCTCTTCATTTGAGAGCCTAATTGGAAAACGGTGGCCTCAACTTCTCTACGATGTTTTATATTTTCTTCCTTAGCTTTGCAAGGCTGAATAGTTTAATGGAGGATCCAGGTTAATTTTCTCTAGGTTACAAAATTCCCTCCTTGTTTCTTGGAATCCGAGTGGATTTACGTTGTTATTTGTTACCATGTTTCATTTTATCTTTAATTGGGTGTATTTTATGGTGGTTTCGGTAGGCATAGTCACTGGTCTACCATTCAAGCACGAGTTTGAAAATGCAGGGTAAGCAATTACAGTAAGGGATGTTCATGGGTGAAGTTCTCAAGATTTTAGACTGGTGAGTGATGTTACTATTTCTCAACAGTATCATTCAAACAGTTACATGACATGACAAACTGTTGAAGGATTTGCACTTGATGGAAATGATGGCTAGGATGCAGGCTTTTACCTTATTAAAAAAGCTTCAGGCACTTGTTATTTTTTTAATCTTGGTAATTATCTTCACAGTTGCTAAGGCACCCTCTTCTTAGGTTACCTGTATGTTTTACAGCGTGTCCATATTATTAACAATGGGATGCCAAACAATTAGTACTTATAAAGAGAGAGTGAGTCTGAGATAAAAGTGCCCTGATTAAAAAAAAATAAGATGTAAGCTTTGAGTGTCAATAATTACTAGCACAGCCGCTAACTCGTGGCTGACAATGCCGAAAGGTTGACTGAGAACATGTGCCATAAAACGTTTGTGGTAATTCGTAATCCGTCTATGGTAATATGAAATTTAATGTGATTAGGTAAATGTTAAAAAGTAAACATGATAACGGATGTCTTGATAAATGCAAGAAAGTTATGAACAATAAATCCTACCCATTGATTTTGGAGGACGACTAAGAATATGCCACCATCTTCAATGCATAGCCATCAGATTAGGGTTTAAGGTTAAATAAAGTTAAAATATCATTAATTGTGCCCATTGCCAATAGGTGTATGCCTTTCGGCGTAATAATTATGGGTTAAAACTTAAAATCATAAATATGTTTATATCTAAGTTAATTTTTTTAATAAAAAGATAGAGTGTGTTATTAATATTTATTTAGGATGTGTTTTTTTCTATTTAAAGAATAAAGTAATGTTTGGGAGAGGTAGAAGCAATGTTGAAAAGTTTTTGGGTTTCAAAATATTTTTCAAAATATCTTTCTAGTTGCCAATGGATGTTGGGTATATATTTTGTTGAGACTAATTTATAAAGAGTTATAAATATTGAAAGATTTATTCACAAGTTTTTCATCTAGTCATGTTTATAGGGAACATGGCACTGGAGCTAAAGAGGGATTGTTGCTGGAATCTGGGAAATGAATCATCTAAGAAGTGGTGGAGGGTAATTCAGTATCTAAGAACATGTATTTTTCTTATATAATTGTTTGAAGTTATGATACTTTTAGCTATTTGAATCTTTGGAGGGACAAGTTTCACCTAGATGATACTCTTTCTAGATGATGCATGTTACAATATCTTGATTTTGATGGAGAAAGATATTTTATAGGACTTTTTCTGAAAGTTTTTGTAAGAAAAGTATGAGCTATATGATTATTACATAAAACAAACTATGAGCTACATCATAATATCAGACTATCTATTAAACATATCATTATTATATAAGACAAATTTTGAAATACATAATAATATCAGTGTGTACAAAGACGGCATGGGTATTGGTATAAGAAAATGTCACACCATAAACCCCAACCTATAACACCCACAAAAAACTAGACCAACAAAAAACCAGAGAGAAAAACTACAATCCACAAACCCAACCACAAGAAGTTAGAACAAACGCTGACCAACACAAATCGAAGCCACTCCAGATGCCCTCCAGGGAGAGAGCAAGCCACTGGCGATCACGAAAACCTTCTGGAGCATACCCAATGATTGTAACTAGGGGTCTGCAGCCCGCAATCACCAGATCCAATAAAAATAAAGGAAAATACGAGGAGCATGACCACCAAAAGGCGACTACAAATGAAACCCACCTCGGGGAGCCCTACATCAAAACACCAAACCAGATCGGATCCCAAGAAACAGATTCGCAACACTGCACTCGAGACTGACAATCACAAGCCATATCCAACGGACCAGAGATCACGAAGGACACTCGACAAAAACAAAAAAAACAGTCCTGCTTCATGCCGCGACAAAGTTTATCTGACACTCCGGCTAGGGTTATATTGAAAGAAAAATAAATTAACAAATAAGAATTTTAATTTGGAAAAATGTGAAAAAATAATTGATTATCAATTATTTTTATTAATGTATTTATAAATTATCAATTTTTTAAATTATAATTAAAAATTAAATGTTTAAATTTAATTATATTTTAAATGTAATATTTTAATTATATTTATTTTATAATATAAAATAAGAGATTATTAATTACGAAATTAGAGATATCTATTATTAAAAGATGAGATATTTTTGGTGGACACATAAGATCTTTACTTACTACCTTGTGAGTTGGTGAGATACTAGGAATTGTGAAATGATAAAGGTATGGACTCCTTCCTATTTATATTTTCGTGACCACAAGGAATTGTGAAATGATGAAGGTCGTGGACGAAGAATCGAGAGAGCAGAACGAGGAACATCCAGACTTGTTAGAACGGCGGACACTAAAACATAGAAAAGGACGAGGAACATCCAGACTTTATTAGAACGGCGGACACTAAAACATAGAAAGTTGCCGTCGAGATATGGACTTGTTATTTTTCACAGCAAGGTTAACCCTTCTTTGGTGAGAGAGTTAGCTGTTACTTTTTTTTTTTTTATAGGTTTGTAGTTACATTTTTTAATAACAAAATATGATTTATTTTTTTAAATTTATTTAACTTTTCAATAACAATAATAATTAACAATAATAATAAATAATTAATAAAATTAACTTAAAAACATTTAAATTTATTAAAAAAACAATAAAATAATACTCTCTCATAATTAATTTATGAAAAAAATAATAAAAATAATAAGAATAGTTATATAAATAATTTGATTAACACTTTAACACATACATATATGTTGTTAGTTTGAAGGATATATGATAAGCTAAATCTGCATTCATTTATTCTCTGCATTCAAAGAAACATAAATCCATGTAACTTCCCATTATAAACAATAATATAGAAAAAAGAATATAGATATCTGTACTATTCAAATTTACAAGTTGCTGATGCAAGTGAATCCATTGATGAAGAAACCATTGATTCAGTTAACCTTAAGTAGCACCGCTGGAATACTAATCAGTGCGGAGCTGTCATTGATCACTGGGTTGGCCCCCGGCTGTAGAAAGTCGGGTTAGTGACTCCATTCATTCCAATACACACGGAGAAGAGCAAGGTGAAACTCCTGCCTTTGCCTCTGGAGTCTCTGCCTTTGTTGCTTTTTGTGCTTCTGCTGGCGCGGGATCTATATCTATCCATTTGTATTTAATTATTTTTATAAATCTATGTAAATGAAATCCATTTGTATTTAATTATTTTTAAGTGAAAACAATTTAAATTTAAATTTAAATAGATATTAATAAAGCATATAATAATGATAAAGCATATAATATAATTGTATTCATTTACTTGTTAGATTTAAAGAAATATGAATCTAAATTAAACTAAATTTGTTTATTTAATTAATCTTTGTAAGTGATAAAAAATATAAATAAATTGAAATTAAAATAAACAATGATAAATAATTAAAATTGAAATTGAAATTATGTGGAGAATTATTCAACATAAGCTCATTATAACCATCTTTAAAGTAGTATATTTCCATAAGTACAAGTTTCATGATGAGGACACTCTTCAAGAATCCCTTTACACAAGAATAAATACAAAATATCTTCTACAAGAGCTGGGACCTTTGATATATGCTTCATTAACCACTTTTGATAGATAGTAAACAATAAAAATACTCCATAAGTGCAGCCTAGAAGAGAGTGCCTTGGGACCACATTGAAACCATCATTACATATTAAATATTCCATGTAATGAATGTGCTCTTGAATAAAGTGGCCATTGTAGTATAGAATAATGTGCATTGATAAGCCCTTTGAGTAAGTCCACATCATGAAGAAGCCATCACAAGGAATGCACCATGGATAATTCTGCAAGGAACATTGGTGGGAGTGCCAAAATACCTCCAAATAAAACCATTACCTAGAATTCTCTAGAGCAATGTTCCCAAGGGTGGTCAACTTCATAAATGAAAATGCTAAAACTATGTGCACAAGAAGGAAGGTGACCTAGAAAATTATCCAAAGTACTTAATCTCTCATCAATAAATGTGTCAAATGTACCAAGAGGAAGGGAGAAATTCAATACTCAAGTGATCCATCATAAATGCAAGCTAATTAGATGCTAAAAATAGCCAAGGAGACTGGGGCATCCTCTCTTATGAACCAACAAACTATCTCAAAACCCTAGGCCACCTTCAAGGAAGTATATGAACAAGTATTGCATGCACAAGCTCCAAAATAGTGTACCCTAACGAAGTGTTCCCTAGGGAGAGGGTGCACCTCCTCATGGAGATCAACAACTCACCATAAAACATATATCAACAACGAATCCCATTAACCCTAGGAAATCAAGGAAATGTAGTTAATAATTAAAACACCACCTCATGGAGCAATTAATAACACTTAAAACTTAGGGATACCCTAAGTTGATGAGTCCCTGCTCCATATAAATGAACCAACGGTAAAAAAAAGAATGTCATGCTAATTAAAACCCCTCAAGAAAACTCCAAAGTAAGAAATGACAATGCCGACACCCTAATCCCAAGGAAGCATCTCGCCAAACACCTATTAGCATGTTGATATATCAACACACATATGAAACCATTAAGACAGAACAAATATATGAGCCATGAAAACTCATAAAATAATGGAGAAATGAATCTCCTCCAAACCGAAGTACCCAAGTGAAAACACTATCTCCAAGTCAAACCCAAAAGTTCATGAAGACAAATTCTACCTTCATATGAAATATGACGATTAACAAGAAGTAAGGGAAAATTGAAGAAAGTCCTATTAAAAATCCCTTCACATGGCCATCGATATGGAAAATTACGTCAAACTTGTTGGAGGACAAGGAACACCAAAATGACCAATGGATCAAAAACAATATCAATGATGATAAACAACATGAATTAAACCAATAGTGTAAGGAATGAAATAAATCTAATGTTAACATTTAAAATCATATACACATGAAGAACCCGAAGAAGATGAATATGTTCAACTTTCAAAGAACATGTGGTACAAATAAAAATTGCTAGAATGAATGCAAGTTCAACCTCAACAATTAAAAATGATTTTTATAATGAAATGGAAATTAGGGTTATTATGATACTTTTTTAGTATGATATCAATACTAAGAATAACATCAAGATTATAGTTTCCATTGATCAGAATATCATGGAGGAAGCTCCATTGAGGTAATGATCAATGGTGGAAAGAAGGTCTCTGATGTGTTTGATGTGGGGATTTGGGGAGCAATTTAAACAAATGCATTTTGACATTCCTAGATAGACATGTTACTAGCTTTGTGGGATTAATACCTACATTACCAAAATTTGTACAGTATTCAAGAACCAAGCATAGAAGACATGCTATATGAATCAAGTGGCACGTGAGGAAGAGCACTAGGAGGTTTTTATGAGAGCAAGTTCAGGACCATAACAAAAAAAAACTAGGATTTTAGTTAAAGTTGTATTGGATGAGGATAAACAAAATGTTTCTGTAACAATGGAGTAAATTAGAGAAGAATTTGGAGGATGTTTTGTAACGTCACCAAAAACCCAATTATTTTTTTTTTTTAAATTGATAGCTATTATTGTATCAAGGAATATATATTCAACATTATTGTTGCGCTAATTATATTAAATTTATATTAAGATCGTATACTACTCATTAATTATGCTAGATGTTTTTATCATGAAAGATTGAAGGTTCAAATAGTCGATTATGAGACTTCATTTCTCATCCTATCAATGCTCATCATTATCCTATTGCAACCACTATTTTAATAGACATATATATTTCCACATGTATATTAATTTGTCTACTTCATTAAATTAATAATGATTTAACATGTTCTAATTAACATAACGATCTTTATGGTTATTAAACAAGATGTTCATACTTCCTGTATCTATACATTTGTTGGATGTATCAAAACTTTTTCCTCAATCTCTTAAAATCCAAACTTTATCTATGCATTCAAATTGTCTATACTTACTTCATAACTTTCCATCTAATGTATGCTTTGTTCTTATAATATATTAATGTATGATTTGTTCTTATAATATATACTTCTTAAAAAAGACTCATGCTATATTATCCATAAACTATACTAAACATAAACTCATGATTTGTTCTTACTTAGAATACTTGTGAAATTTAAATAAGAAAATTTCTCATGGGATTCCAATTCATTTGAATTTTCCATCTTTCCCACGATTCAATCCCATAGTCAAATGTCGCTGCAAATATTAATGACCGCAACAAATTTATTAAAGAGTTGAATGAGATGGATCGAACCCATACTTCACTCGCTCGAACATCTATTTCTCATTGTAGATTGATGGGATACGGTTCGACCTTAACACCTACCACCTTACCTATACTGTAGGATTTATTAAACTCTTCCTGGGTTTGTGTGCATACCCTACTCTCTTCCTCACGAGTCCATTCCAAATGACCAAGAATTGAGCTAAGCTTCGTTCCTGTCCCTCTGAAGACTTTTGTCTCTACTTCCATTCATGTATTTTTCACAATGAGGCTGAGGATTTTTCTTCTCCTAGGTTTGCTTTATTTATCACAATAATGGTGTTTATATTTTCAGTCACGATTTGTTTTACTCATAAATCCGTTTTCGTTTTCGTTCTAACCCTATCTATTTAAGGTTACTGTTGTTGAGATGAAGTTATGACGTCTTGTAAATATTCAACAAGTAAAGAGTTAGAAGGATGATATTGTTTCCCGGGTTTCATATCACAGAGTCGTTGCATGGTAGGTGAACTATCTAGTTAATAGACTTGTATTCCTTTTAAATAGTTCACGGATTCAAATACTGTTTGTTTAGTAATACAAAATATTTGTTATCTTGTACATAGGATGATAACAATGGTCCGAAGGAAGAATACAAAACCATTTTGTGAGTTTATTGGAAAACCACCCACATGTAATGTATCTCCTTTTATATTTTAGAAATGCTTATTTAGATTATCATACCTTCGATATTCATTATATATGTGGTGATAAACTCTGATTTGTTGCATATATTTACGAGTTAAGCTCAAGCTTGTGCCAACCATAAATAAATGGATAAGATTCCCTCATAGATTTCTCCATTTCCCAAGTGACTTTATCAGGATTAAAGTGCCTCTAGTGCACTTTAACCTAGGCGATGTCTCTGTTCCACAATATTGTTTCCTTCCTGTCGATAATGGGTCGTGGTTCCACCTAGAACTCACATTTTGGTTCCACTTGGAGCACATTCCAATTAACAATATGAGTTATATCATGCACATATATCTTTAGTAGTGAAACATGAAATACATTATATGATTTCGTATTGGTTGGTAGTGCAAGATGGTAGTTACCGGTCCTACTTTGGAAAACACTTCAAAAGGTAGACAATACCATGGTGACAACTTAGAACTTTTCCCAAGTTTAGATGAACCATTTCTCGGCTTCACTTTTAAACACACATGATCTCCAACATTGAATTCAATATGCATCCTTTTTAAATATGCATATCTCTTTTATCTATCTTGTGCACTTTTTAAGTTTCATTTTGTTTTTTGAATGATGTTTTCCATTTATTTTAACATGTCTAGTCTTAAAAAGATTCTTCCAACTAGATTATCCCAATGAAACACCTTCTACCATATAACACTTAAAAATGACTCATTTTTAAAGAATTATTATAACCATTATTGTAAACAAACTCAATTAGGTGAATATAATTCTCCCACTTATTTGGGAAATCCATAACATATAGTCGCATCATACCCTCAACAATGCAGTTAGTCGTTTCGATCTAACCATTTGTTTGTGGATGATAAGCGGTCATAAAAATCATATGTGTATCCAAACCACTGAATAACGTCTTCCATAAGTTTGAAGTAAACTTTGTATCTCTATCTGAAATGATTGTTTTAAGTAACCCATGCATCCTGAAAATCTCTTTCATAAAAATTTCTGCAATATTTATAGCTTTGTGAGTAGATTTTACAGGAATGAAGTGTGCAAATTTCATAAGTTTATTTATTACCACCATTATAGAGTCATTTTGCTTCTTATTCATAGGTAATCATGTGATGAAATTCATACTGATTACTTCCCATTTCCACTCAAGAATGGGTATAGGTTGCAGTAGACTCCTTGGGCGACTGTGCTCAACCTTAACTTGCTGACACTCAAGATATTTAGCCAAATATTATGCTACTTATGATTTCATTCTTGGCCAAAAATATTCTTTCTTTAGGGTGGTGATGATCTTTTGATAATCTGAGTGTCCAGAATAAGGCTTCTTATGTACTTCCATTAATATTAATTTTTTCACTTCTGTATTTTTGGAACATAAGTTATGTTTTTGTACATAACTAAACCTTATTGATTACGACTGAACTTTGTTTTTTCCTCATTTGACTTACTATTTTGTTATTTTTCTTCAATTTTTATATAATTCCCATATTTTTCTGTTGCTACCACAATTTTCTGTTTCAAATGAGATTGTATATTGTTGTTGAAATCACATGTCCTAAATATTGTATTTTATCCTGATAGAATTCACACTTACTAAACTCTTCATACAATTGATGCTCTCTTAGTGTTTGAAAAACAATCTCAAGTGTTCATCATGTTCTTCTTTGGTTTTTGAATAAATCAAAATGTCATCTATGAATACAATCACAAACTTATCCAAATATTTCCTTAAGACATTGTTCATTAAACACATGAATGTTGCAGGTGCATTTGTTAGACCAAAAGGTAACACTACGAAATCATAGTGTCCATATTGTTGAAATATTCTAACTTTGAAGAATAATATAATTAAATTTGAGTTATTATTTAATAGATCAAATCCCCATTTGTATATTAATCAAGTCGAGTCTTGTATAAGATCAAATCCCCTTTTGTGGATTGGTCAAACTATATTTTGTATGGTGGTATTTGTAAAGTTGACCTCTAGTATTTATAATGTGGTTTTAACCACTTATAGGAGAAGTTGGGCCCACTAAGTGAAGTGACATAACCCTAGCACCTCCTCAACTACTATTTATATGTGAGGATGGTGCCTCACTTATACACACTCGCACTCACTCATCTAGTGTGTATATCTTGAAGGAAGTTGCAACTGTAGGAGGAAGGAGAAGAGAGGCGGATGTTAAGTCTTAGTGTATTCTTGGTGTTTTGGTCGTAGTCTTGCCATTGTATTGGAAATCTATTATTGAGGAAGTTTTGTTGGATTTTCTCCCCCATGAGGGTTTCCCAAGATAAAATGTTGTGTACCTTGTGATTGTGTTTCTTTCAGTGATCCTCTTTTTGATGTTTTGGAAATTCATTAAATTTGGAAATAAACTAACAACAACAGTGAAAAATTACCATGGTTAGAGTTTGAATGAATAAAGAATCTTTCACTGGGTATCTAAAGCTTCATTGTTGTCATACAAGAAAATTAGGGGTTTTTACTTAAGACAAATTTTTGACCAAAAACTATCTCAGGAAGTGAACCCTACCCTAACGCATCTTTTGGTAGCTTGAACAAAATTTTTCAGTGGTCAGATTATCTGGAAAGTCAAACCCTAGTTTTGACTAGTACCAGAAAACCAGGAAACCAGAACCAATACGAGAAGTACCAGTACAGAATATCGCAGGTCAAGTTTCAAGGGGTAACACTTGGAATTTTCTTAAACAAACAGCTCCATAAAACTCACCTCGGCCCAACGCATCTCCTGGTAAGATCAGTTTCAAGTTTTGAGTAATTTCATTTTTTGGTCATTTTCTTAGCTCCAAGTCAATATGTCTAAAAGCACCAATCTTGTTGATAATTTAGAAGCTGTGGAACATTTCCATACCTGGAAGTACAAATTGAACTCATTCTTGAAGAGAATGACCTTGCAAAATTCATAAAAGAAAATGGATCGGAACCCAAAGAAGATGTAGCCAAATAGAAGTAAAATAAAGACATTATTAAGGATAAAAGAATGATTGTAGATTCCATTAAAGACCACTTGATCCCTCAAATGTCTTCTAAGAATACTCCAAAATACATGTTTGATTCCCTAACCAAAACGTATGAAGAAAAGAACATCAACCAGAAGATGAACTTGAGGACACAACTCAAGAATACAAAGATGCAAAAGGAGAAACAACTCAAGACTATTTATCTAGGGTTTCTCAATTCAAGGAACAATTAGAATCAATTGGAGACAACTTAGATGAAGATGAAATCATTATGAAAACTCTAAATGGTCTCACAATACCTTGGGATGCCTTCATCCAAACTATTTGTGCAAGAAAATAAAAACTCTTATCTGACGGTTTATGGGAAGAATGGGTTCAAGAAGAAGCAAGAGTGGCTAACCAAGAATCCATTCTATTAAAAAATGAATATCAATCCCTAGATTCTCATTCTAAGGGTGGAAATAAAAATTCTCATTTTCAAAAGGAGACCCACTTTCATAAATAATTGCACTCTCCAAAGAGATTCCAGAAATATCATAGAGGTCAAAGAAAGGGAAAAGATTTATCCTCCTATCAATGTTATCATTGTGATAAGATGGGAAATATTGATAAGAACTATTCTTCCAGAATAGAAGAATACAAGATGAGAAATAAAAAAATACATCATGCCCATGCAACTAAAGATGATGAGCCATCCAAGAAGTTAACTAAAGAATATATTGAAGTTATGTTTTGTTTTCCACCCTTTCAGGCTATATGTTACCTGGAGAGGATACTTGGCTCATATATAGTGGTTCCTCTAAGAACATGACATGTCAGAAAGACATTCTCTCTAGGCTTAAAGAAAATGAATTCCCCCAGAGAGTTTCACTTGGAGATGATTATCAGGACCCTATCAAAAGAATGGGAGAATCCACCTACAAACTTGATTCAGAAACTTCGATGAGAATGAATGATGTACTCTATGTACCAGGTTTGAAAAATAACTTACTTTCTATCTCATCCCTAAATAATAAAGGTTTCAGGGTTTCACTCATGGACGGTTAAGTTATTATGTGGTCTAAACGAAAAGCTATTGAAGATGCATTTTTTATTGAAACAGAAGAAAGTGGCTTGTACAAGTTAAAAGGTCACTCAGATGTAGCCTTGACTCACTCTACTGAAAGTCCTTGTGAATTTTTGCATAGAAGGATATCTCACATCAACTACAAATCCTTACCATATGTGAGCATGGTAGTTACATGTTTACCAGAATTAAAGGTTGATCATGAAGGTGTATGCAAGGGATGTGCACAAGCAAAGAACATAAAGAATCCTTCTCCAAAGAGAGACAATAAAGCAGAAGGAATCTTGGAACTTGTCCACTCAGATGTATGAATTCCAATGCCATCAACCTCTCTAAGTGGGTATGTATAATATGTATCATTTATTGATGATTACTCTTGTAAGACTTGGGTTTATTTATTGAAATCAAAATATGAAGTACTTTCAAAGTTCAAGGAATTCAAAGCCTTGGTAGAAAACCTCTCCAAAAGGAAAATCAAGGTACTCATGTTAGAGAATGGAGGAGAGTACACATCAAATGAATTTGGAAGATTTTGTAGAGATGTTGGTATTAAGAAGGATCTCACCACTCCCTATAATCCTCAACAAAATGGTGTATTAGAAATAAAGAATAGAACGATTATGGAAGAAGTAAAGACTATTATTCATGATCAAGATATTCCAATGCACTTATGGAATGAAGCAACAAGAACAAAAATACATGCCAAAAATATATTATCCCATAGTGCACTTGGATTCAAAACTACCGAAGAAATGTTCACTAGAAAGAAGCCAGAAGTAAGCGATCTCAAACTATTTGGTTTTCCAGTATTTTCACACATTCCAAAAAAAAAGAGAACTAAGTTGGATCCTTCAAGAAAGAAGGGAATACTTGTTGGATATTGTGATGTCTCCAAGGCATTTATAATTTACATACTAGGTTACCATAATATTGAGATCAATGAAGATGTAACCTTTGATGAAGATGTGTCACTCAAAAGATCAAGAAAATTTCATCTTGAAGAAGTATATGAAGAAGAACCTGTAGCTCCCATAGTTGTAGAACTAGTGAAGGACATTATAGTTACCCCTGATGATGAGATTCTATAAGATAATGATATGCTAGAATCTCAAGATCCTCCCGATATGAAAATCTCTCACAAGAGAAAGCCAACTTGGGAAAGAGAACTTATTCAAGATGTAGAGAAGTATGGTGCCCCAAAAGGAACCATGAGACAAAGCATGAAACCTAAGCCATTCTCCCACTATATGGCATTGATGTGTGATCTCTTAGAAATGAGCCTACTTTCTTTGAAGAATCTGTTGAGAAGAAAGAATGATAGAATAATACCAGTCAATTATAAAGAATGTTGTATGGGAAGTAGTTCCCACACAAAAGAACAAAGATGTGGTATCTTCCAAGTGGATATACAAAGTAAAACATTTAACGGATGAAAGTATTGAAAAACATAAGGAAAGATTTGTGGCTCGTGGATTTTCTCAAAAGGAAGGCATTGACTATGAAGAAACATTGGATTATGTAGCCAGATACACTTTTACCAAAAGCATCATAGCTCTTGTAGCCAAAATGAAGTGGAAGTTGCACCAGATGGATGTGATAAAATCTTTCTTAAATGTTGTTATTGATGAATAAGTGTTTATAGAACAACCACAATGGTTTGAAGTTGAAGATAGAAAGACTCATGTTTGCAGGTTGAAGAAATCCCTATACGGGTTGAAGCAAGATCCTAGATCTTGGTATGGTGGAATTGATTGTTTCCTGATGAGCTTGGGATTTACCAAAAGTAAAGTTGATCATAACCTTTACTTCAATGTTATGAATGATGAGCTATTTATATTTCTACTATATCTGGATGATTTATTCTTGATTGAAGAAGAAAATATCATCACAGATTGCAAGAAGAAGCTGACCGGAGAGTTTGAGATGAAAAACCTAGGCCCGATGCATTATTTATTAGGTCTTGAACTTTGGTAGAGCCCAGAGAAGATCTTCCTTAACCAATGGAAATATGTAGTTGAAATATTGAAGAGATTTGACATGTTAGAATTTAAAGCCATGAACACACCCATGGAAACAAATTTGAAACTCCTGGTTAATACTTCATCAAAGTTGGTCGATGCTACTCTATAAAAACATATTATTGGATCATTGATGTATCTGACAAATACGAGACCATATATATTCTTTGTTGTGAACAGCTTGAGTCAGTATATGGTGGATTTTAGACATGTTCTCCTTGTAGCTGCAAAGCATGTGATGAGATACCTTAAGGTATGTTGGATTATGGCCTCTATTATAATGTATATCATGACTTCATACTATATGGTTATAATAATTTAGATTGGGATGGAAGTGATTCAGATAGAAAGAGAACTTCAAGATGTTGTTTCAGTTTAGGGTCAACCATGACTTGATGGAAAAGAAGGAAGCAATCCAATATTTCTCTCAACACAACATAAGCGAAGTACATTGCAACAAGTTTTGCCCGTTGTGAAGCCATATGGATTCAGAAGTTGTTGACAGGTCTGTTCGATATATATATGGAAGTGACTGTGATTCTTTGTGATAACCAGAGCTATATAAAGATGACAGAGAACTTAGTGTTCCACGATATGTCGAAGTACATAGAGATACAACATCACTACATTAGTGATATCGTGTAGAGGGGATCTTCAAAGATCCAATATGTTGGCATAGATGAGAAGGTTGCAGATGTGTTGGCCAAGCCTCCGTCTCGTGTGAATTTTGACTACTTTTGAGACAAGCTTGGTGTTGTTTGAAAGGACCTCCCTTGGAAGGGGGAGTGATGTTGATGATACTATGGTGTCCTGACCAACAACGGGTAGCTCCGTTAGGATTTTATATCCTAGGGGATTGATCATCCTTGGGAAGATCCCGAAGGTCCTCTAAGGACATTATGTAAGAGTACCTGTGCATGTATATGCTAGCTGTGGTCAGTAGTGATATCTCCATTAGTATTTTATATACTAGGGAATATTATGATTCATGGGAAGATACCGAAGGTCCAGTAAGGACAGTATGTCAGAGTACCATGTGGTATCCTTTTAGGATTCTATATCCTAGGGAATCTTATGATTCCTGGGCAGTTCCTGAAGGTCTAGTAAGGATGGTCTGTTAGAGTACCAAAAATGTCATTGTTGATACACTTGCCTCATTTTGTTGCCACATGTTGATGATGTTGTTGTTCCAGCTTCGTGTTGTTGATGATGTTGTTTGAACTTCACGCTTTTGATGATGATGATGATGTTAATTCAGCTCCATGATGTAAACGATGATGATATTGATGATGAGAAAAAATTTCGATGATTTATAGATGTACCAATCAATGTTCTATATGTTCATGATGATCTTTCCCTCTCCTTCTCTTGATGATGTTGTATTGGGTCATTTCAGTAGAATACCCTTTTCGTTAAGGGGGAGTTTTCAAATATTGTAACTTCAAAGAATATTCTAATAAAATTTGAGTTATAATTTAATAGATCAAATCCCCTTTTGTGGATTAATCAAGTCGAGTCTTGTATAATATAAAATCCACTTTTGTGGATTGGTCAAACTATATTTTGTATGGTGGTATTTGTAAATTTGTCCCCTAGTATTTATAACGTGGTCTTAACCAATTCTAGGACAAGTCAGCCCCACTAAGTGAAGTGACATAACCTAAGTTCCTCCTCAACTATTATTTATATGTGAGTATGGTGTCTCAATTATACACACTCACACTCACTAATATAGTGTGCATTTATTGAAGGAAATTGTAGTTGCAGGAGGAAGGAGAAGAGAGGAGCATCCTCAGTCTTAATTTATTCTTGGTGTTTTGGTCTTAGTATTGGCATTCTATTGGCAATCTATTATTGAGGAATTTTTTATGGGCTTTCTCCCCCATGAGGGTTTCCCATGATAAAATGCTGTGTACCTTGTGATTTTGTTTCTTTCAATGATGTTCTCTATGTTGTTGTTTTGGAAATGCATTAAATTTGAAAATAACCTAACAACAATAAAAGATTAACACATACCTGGTTCGAAAAGAAGTCTTATGAATATATTCATCTTTAATTCTAACCTAGTGGTATCCTGACCATAGGTCTATTTTTGAAAGTATTTTACCCTCTCTAACTTGGTCAAACAATTCATCAATACATGGTAAATGATACTTATTTTTTATGGTCATTTTATTTAATTTCCTATAATCAATACACAATATAAGTGTTCCATCCTTATTTTTAACAAACATGATGAGTGCTCCCCGTGGAGACACACTTGGTCTAATGTACTGTTTATCCATTAAATCTTGAAGATGCATTTTCATTTTAGGCAACTCAGGAACACTCATTTTGTAAGGTGATTTAGATATCGGTGCAGATCTGGGTACTAGATCTATTGCAAAATCTATGTCCCTTCTAGGAGGTATTCCTTGTATTTATTCCGAAAATACATCCTAAAAATTGCACAATATATGATCAATGGTTAGAAAATTTTTAACCACCTCATATTTTTTTTCATTTATATGAACAACATATATTTCACAACCTTTTATTGCATTTAATTTCAACTGTAAAGAATAAATATGCCTTACTAACACACCACGAGGTATTCCCTTAATGGTTTTTCCTTGTCCAAGTTCACTTAAACAATCAAAAGTTTTGTTTCAATAATTTATAATAGTTGAATGTTTTTCAAGACAGTACATGCCTATAAGTAAATCATAAGAACCTAATGGAAATATGTTTAAATCTACGTTAGTTTCCATACCATCCATGGTTACCATGCATTCTTTGACCAATTCCACAACCTTTCATTTTGTCCCAGTAGCTAAATGTTCTAACCATGATTCTATATGCTTAAGATTATTTAGTTTACAATATTCTACTATAGTAGGGGAAACATAACTTAAAATTGCACAAGGATGTATTAAAATAGATACATATTGTTTATTTATCATATCTTCAATTTCTACCATGGCAGATCGATGATCAACTTGTCGATTCTCCAGGGCTACATTAATTTTATCCATACATCATTCCATTCCATGTCATTAACTGTCATTGCTTCTTGAATATTGTACAGTACCATAATTTTGTTTTTATTCCAAGATAAATCTTTATATATATGAGTTTTCTACAATCCCAACACTACAAAGGTGGTCGAGTTTTTTTGTTGACACATCGTGCCATGTCATTAACCATTGTTGCTTCTTGAATATTGTGCACTTCCATATTTTTGTTTTTATTCAAAGGATAATCTCTATATAGATGAGTTTTTTATAGCCCCAACACTACAAAGGTGGTCGAGTTATTTTTCTTACCAAATCTGCAGGTTACTACTATTATGAGCTGATACCCTTGGCTGTCAATTAAATCTATTCCTTTTAACTTGCTCAGTATATGAAGCATGATGTTGATGTTTGATTATAAATATTTTTTTTATTAAAGGGAAGAAAAATCTTGTCATTTAATTCAAAAATATAGTGAGTCCATTATGGAAACAAGGTTGCATGGCCACGTTGCCCCTGTCAACGAGGTTAGAAAGCAAATTGTGGAAAATGGGGTCAAATTGTAAATGATGAAAATGTTGTGTGCAACATGTATATCACGGAACAAGGGACAAAAGTAAATGACACTTGGCATGTAGAGCACCATTTAGTTTTTGAAAGTATATAACAAACTACAAATTTGTTCAGAGTGGAAGAAAAAAATTGGAAATTTAAATGCATTTTCCATATGGACAGGTGAAAGATAAAAATGTATGAAGACATAAATCTAAAAGGAGATACGAAAACAGTTTTATTTGAAATATGTAAAAAAATAAAATTTTGTTACATACTACTAGAAATTTTGAAATGTATATGATGGAAATGTTGTATGCAACATGTATATCATGGAACATGAGGCATAAATAAATGAGGATTGACATATAAAAATTTAAATGAATTTGTCGACATGGGGCATAAGTAAATGATGTTTGGCATGTAGAGCACCATTTATTTGTAAATATATAAAAAAATAAAAGTTTGTTACATATAAATATTTAGATGCATTTGTCATACAGACTGGTGAAAGATAAAAATATATGAAGACATAAACTTAAAAGGAGATAAGAAAACAATTTTATTTGAAGTATGTAAAAAAATAAAAGTTTGTTACATACTACTGGAAATTTTGAAATATACAAAAAAATTAAAGTCTGTTACATATTAATCAGAATTTCATTGTGTTTGTCATGTAGACTGGGATTGGGGATCCCGCAGCATTAGAGAAATATGTACAAGTAACAAGACTGTAAAAAGAAGATAGAGTGCAATACCTGCAAAAAAAATAAATTGAAAGGTATAAGTGTTTTCCTACACATCACTGTTTAATAAAGTGGAATAACTGGGTTTATAAACAAAGAAGGATGTGATCAGTAGACTTATAGCAAGGGTACATATGATCCCTTTGGCAATTTCCTTGCGGATGCCGTTTCATTGATGTCGTCGACGGTTGTGGTTTCAATGATGTCATTGACAGCTACTAGAATCGTGATAATTACCTATTGCATTTCGTCGTCGGCCTGCTTCAATTTCCTTTCGAGCCATTCTTGAATGTATCTTTTCATTGGGGTGATGTTGATCTCATTCCATATTTTTATGTTGAAAATATTGTATTCTAATTCCCGTAAGTCGATAGAGAAATTACATAGAGCCTGATGAATTTCCTCATTTTGTACTGAATATTTGACTAGCCAGTCATCGACATGAGCTTGATCAAAGTGAAGGATGTTGTAGAACTTTTACAGAGACAAGGCCTTAAACATAGAAACCTATTTATCGAACTCTTTCCTAGTTAAGGGCAAGGAGTTTGTGGTTAAGTCGAGGTCTTGGAAGTCGTTGGTTTTTCTAGCTAAGTATATTCTTGATAGCCTTGTGAATAATTTATCTTTCTTTGATATGGCTTGTTCAAATGACCGAACAATGAGATGCAGGTTCTTCACTTTTTCTTTTCAACATTAATTCAATTGACCGATCTAGTTTTTGGATGGAAGATATTATTCTCTTTTTTTTGTTTCTATCATATTGTTGACAATGGTGCCAAAAGGAAGGACAGTTTTTGAAAAGAAATTGTCTTCATCTTTTAACTCTGCCTGCAAATGTTCAAGAAAACTATGTGCCCTAGTTCCAAGGGAAGTGATGGTTTGTGATGTTATCCAAATTTTCAAGTGTCCCCTTCCTATCCAAAAAACTGGTTGCCTATTCAGATATGCGGGGATAATCTTCTCCTAACAAAAAAACTTTGAAAATAGACATGAAGCCATTAAAAACTTCATAGAAACAATGGGAATCCTTGTGCTTCCACAAGGCCTAGTACCAGAATGTTACTAGGTGGAATTCCCAGTTGAAATTCTTAGAGAGATATTGTTGTGGAAACTAACAAGAATGTGCTATCACAAAAACTAAATAGGATGACATATACAATTTCTTTTTCCTTTTGAAGCTTGACAATTGGGAATAGATTTCATGGGAAATTAACTTGCCGCAATAAAAAATGGTTTGTTCATTGTCTGTGAAATACAAAATATAAAGAGCCATATGTGAAACATTTGTTGTGGTCTCTTGTCCCGTTATTCTTGTAAACAGCCAAGCAATTTCACAAAATGGTTTTCTAAATGAACTAACCTGCAAGCTTGTAATATCTTCAGGAAATAGAAGTGGGTTTTCCAATAAATGGGGAAAGAGGTCCAGCCCGTTATTATGATTTGCTAGGAAATGTTTGAAATCTTCTCCTTTGAACATTAATGTTGGCTTCGACAATCTTAGCATCTGGTGGAAGACTTGAGGTGACAAAGAAACAAAAGAGAGGTCCTGTAGTGGAATAATTATTTTTTCTGAAATAAATTTATCATTGCACCGAGAGACCAGGTCCTTACAGTAAAAAACCTCAGGGACATAGCTTGCACGAGCAATTCCAGAGGTCCAAATTAGTTGGTTCTCTACGGCAGAGATTGAGTAATAAAAATATGCCCTGGACCACTGGAAGTTCTAGTCCTTGTGCATGAATATGTTCATTGTATCTCCATAGAAAGTTTGTCGAGTTGATTCCATAGGTTTATGAGAACATTGGTTTTCTCCAGATGATGGTTGAAATAATCAGTTAGAGCTGATAATGTAACTCTCTAGTAAATCTTTGTTAAATTCTCATGAATGGGAAAGATCCTCAAGCCTTTCGTTGATTAATGACAATTTGTATGGGTGGTGCATGATGAACTGTTAGCAGTAAATATTACTTATTGTATATCTAGAAATGGGAAGGTGGAGGGTACGACGAAGAGAAATTAAGGATTGGAGGTTTCATGAATGTGCCAAGGCCATGATGTGCGAACATCATTTCATGATTTTGAAATCAACACTCAAAATGGATAATATAACCCACCACAAATATTCTTTTAATGCACATTAATAGGAGATCCCCTCGAGCCTTTCACCCATCTATGAAAATCTATACGGTCCCTGTATGATGAGCTATTACAATTAAATGTCAACAG